>CM036165.1:7384302-7419298 GCA_020631735.1 Saccharum officinarum | reverse complement strand
ACCTGCACTAATAAGACTCATAGGTAGATATATGTATGCATGTGGTTTCCATAACATCTCCCGCAACTTAAATGCACAACAAATATATATTGATTAGCAAATAAGGGTTATACACCGGGGCTTGCCTTGGGCAGGCGCGGTGTCAGCTGCATCAGTCACTGGTGGCTCTAGGACCTCCTCCTGTATGAGTAACTCCTCCTCGTACTCTTCTACGATCTTCTTACTCCTGATCGCCAGGGGTCGTGTACTCCACCAACTCGTTCTCTATATGCATGCGATGATGAGGGTGTAACAACTTAGGAATCTGGCAACAACAACTCTTAAAATAAGAATACACATGTTAAGCTACTAAGCTAGCTCTAATGACTGAGATACTAAGTTAATCATCACTCTACCAAATATATTCCAAGTTCACCCTACAAGTGCTTATTTTCATAATCAATATTACTCTCTTATTCATATTGTATTTTAATGGATATTTAGCTACCCCAATAAGCAGCCTATTCTAGGGATACAAAAATTACAGCAAGCACATAATATTATGATGAAGCTACTGCAAAAATTTCAGGTTTAATGCTATCACCAATTGATCACAAAAATTCCTACAACGATTAATCTAAATAATATTAAACACGTCCAAATGATTTAATAGGCCTTAGCATCAACACAGACATGTATAAACTAACCATACTATCAGAATGACAACATTTTTAGGAACTCAACAAAATTTATTTCACAATTTTTGGACACCTAAATCAGCTCAGAATTGAAAATATTTCTATTTCTTTACGAAAAAGAAAAGGCAAACTGGCCCAGCGCGGCCCAGCGCAAGACGGCCCACGGCGAGGGAGCCCGCGCGCGGGCGCATTTGCAAAAAAGTCCTTGGCTTTTGGACAAAACATCTCGCAGCCCACGCTACTATTCTCTAGACTGTGATTATGCAATAAGGACCTCTCAATTTCTCTCCTCACATCCTAGAGGTTCCCGACGCAGGATGAGCGGCGGCGCAACGGGCATGGGCACTGGTCGGCCATGCTGGTCAACTGGGCATCACACCAGCCCAGCTAGCGGGCCGACCTACATCTATGGTCCTAGTGCCTAAGTTAGGCGGAGGTACGGGAGCAGCGGAGCTCGCGAAAGCGGTGGCCACAGCGAGCAGCCACTCGTGCTGGTGTCGCGGCCGTTCCGGCCCTCCTAGACCCCTGCACAGCTATCAAGCCAGTGCGTGAGCATCCTTAGCTTACCCTAGACTCAGCCACAATGACAGTTAGGGAAGCGGGTAGCGAAGGAGGGCTGGCCGCGTGCGCACGGTGGCTCACGGCGAACACGGCCAGGGCAGCGGCGCAAGGAAGGCGTAGGTATTCCGCTGGCGATGACGAGTGTAGAGGGAACAATGTGGGTCTGGTGGCGTAACGGATTTGGCTTAGGGTGGTTGGCTGGAGGCTACCATCGGCAATGGCCGACTTGGCCTTATCGGCACGGTGGCAGGCAAAGCTCAAAAATTAGAGTTTGGCCAGACACCACACAAGGCAGGGTGGGGTCGCACAACTGGGGGACTTGACTGCGAAGCCGTAGGTGTGATGAATTGAGCCAAAGCGACTCCACCCTGCCGAATTGATGGTGCGGGTCAGCGGCCATGGTGGTTGAGAGAGGGGTAGGTGGGCTCAGCTCGACCATGCTTGGTGAGATGCGACCGACGCGGTTGGGGAGACATGCGTGCAGGCGCTACGGACAAACGCGCCCATTCACAACTAATCTGGCCCGAGCAGCCATAGTGCCATAATTGGCAAGGCGACGACCGCGGTAGCGGAACGAGGCGTATGCGGACGCAACATCGAGGCGACGGCACGATCAGAAGGGCCAAGCCCTCGTGCATGCTGCGGTGAGGTGAGCAGTAGCATAGCGCAGTGCCAGTGGCGACAACAGCTTGCACGACCGCAGAGGCATTGGGGTGGGGTAGAGCGGCAGGGCACCACGGCCAGCTGCTGGCCAGCAGACGGCCAGTGACTCGCTGTGGCCGGCCACTGCCAAGCCAGGACGGGCCTAGCCAGCCCAGCACGACAACACGGTGTGCGGGACGTGGCCAGGCACGTGACGCCGAATGGCTGCACGGGGTGACCGCGCGCGCAGAGCCAGTCAGTCAGTGACTGTGTGCATGCACGAATTTTAAAGAATTTGTAAAAACTAAACGATGAAACTAGGAACCAAACCACCTTCACTACACCAAAGAGCGCACATAGGACTATCGACCAGAGCTAAAACATGACACCACCCTTCAACTAGATTTCATGGAATTAATTCGCAAACATGGCACTGTCAAACTACACTTAGACTTGGGAAGCTATTGGAAATATTAACTAGCATTATTATTTTGATAAAACAAAAGTTGCATTGCCATCTACAAAGTTTGTACTTTCAACATTATTAAGGTATATATATATATAGCGTTTTTGTTCATGAAAATTTGGTTTTCATCCTTGCTGGATATAAAATACAACATTGAGCAACTTTTCTTTTAACATTTTTATTGATCATTTGAAGTGACCAAACTTTATCCACTCAATTGATAACATGCATTAACACATAAACATGATGCTCATGACATGGTTTAGCAAGTTGTTTATGCGGTAACACTGAGGGTGTTATAACTCTACCCCTAAAACAAAATCTCGACCCGAGATTTCGTGTGCCTAGTGTGGAAAAAAGATAAGAAATAAATTTCATTTTACATGATTACCTTGGTGAACTAGAAAGGAGATGAGGATAATGCTTCAAAATATAGCTCTCTTGTTCCAAGTTGCCTTGTCCTCCGAATGATTCTACCATTGAACCTTGTAAAATCTCACCATGTTGTTCCTAGTGACCCTTTCTTCTCATCCAAAATCTTGACGGGATGCTAAACATAAGAAAGATCAGGTTGGAGAGGAAGATCGTCAATTTCCACTGCTTCATCGGGGACTCGCAAACACTTTTCAATTGAGAGACATGGAAAACATTATGGATTGCTGAAAAGGTATCCGGGAGCTAGATGCGACAAGCAATAGAACCACACTGTGCCAAAATTTTATAAGGCCCAACATATCGAGAAGCTAATTTTCCATGGACTCCAAAATGATGCACACCTCTCATGAGGACACCTTGAGATATACATGGTCACCAACTTCAAATTGCAACGGCCTTCTTCTCTTGTCTGCATAAGTTTTCTGATGGTTTAGAGCTGCTTTCAAATGACTTTGAATAACACTGACTTGATCTCTTGCTTCTTTGATAAAATCAGGTCCGAAATAACCAGGGTCTCCCACCTCAACCCAATTAAGTGGTGTTCTACATTTCTTGCCATACAAAGTCTCAAAAGGTGTTATTCGAATGCTTTCTTGATAGCTATTGTTATATGAAAACTCAGCTAAAGTTAAGCATTCATCCCACTTCTCAGGAAAAGAAATGACACAGACTCTCAACATATCTTCAAGTATTTGGTTGACACTTTCTGTCTGACCATCGGTCCGTGGATAATAACCGAACTTCTGAGGAGACAGGTACCAAGACACTTCTATAATTGCACCCAAAAGCGTGCCATAAAAACTAACCTTGATCAGAGACAATGGTGAGAGGAATTCCATGTAGAGTTACAATCCGATCAAATTACAGCTTAGCATACGTCTTGGCTGTATACCTTGTATCCACTGGCAAGAAATGAGCTGACTTAGTGAGATGATCCACAATGACCTAAATAGAATCATACCCCTTTGCCGTACGGGGCAATCCCACAATAAAATCCATGGAAATATCCTCCTATTTCTAAACTAGGACAGGCAAGAGCTGTAGAAAACCCGGTGTACACATATGGTCCGCCTTAACTCTTCCACAAATGTCACACTCTGCAATATATTTGGCAATGTCTTGCTTCATATTTGGCCACCAATACAAGTGGCGCAAATCATGATACATCTTGTTGCTTCTAGGGTGAAAGGACAGTTTGGAATTGTGAGCTTCATCCAAAATTTTTCTTCTAAGCTCAGCACTTTTGAGAACCAATCAATTCTTAAACTTCACCACACCTTGCTCATCAATGCTGAAATGAGGAACACGCCCTTCGCCTATTAACTTCTTGATATGAGGAATCTCTGAAACATCTTCCTTTGCTCAATAATAATTTGCTCAAGTAAATATGAGACTAGAGCAATGTGTGCTAAAACTACAGAGTGGAAGAGGGGCACAGACTCTTCGTCACACTGATACAACTTCCGACTCAAAGCATCAGCTACCACATTGGCTATTCTAGGATGATAATGAACTTCCAAGTTGTAATCATTGATTAACTCGAGCCATCTCCATTGCCTCATATTTAACGCAGATTGAGTGAAAATGTATTTGAGGCTCTTGTGATCCGTATAAATATGCACTTTGTTTCTCAACAGATAATGTCTCTAAATTTTTAGAGCGTGCATAACTGCAGCCAGCTCTAAATCATGGGTGGGATAATTCACCTCGTGCTTTTTCAGTTGGTGTGAAGCATAAGCTATCACATGCCCCTCCTGCATAAGCATACAACCAAGCCCAGTTCTAGAGGCATCACAATATACATCAAATGACCTCTCAATATCTGGTGGAGGAAGAACAGGAGCAGAGGTAAGAAATTTCTTCAGAGCTTGGAAGGCCTCTTCACAAGCCGGACTCCATACAAACTTGACATCCTTCTGAAGTAACTTGGTCATCGGATGAGCTATCTTGGAGAAATAAAAAATGAAGCACCGATAGTATCTAGCGAGACCAAGGAACTGATGAATTTGATGCACTGATTTTAGAGATTTCTAACTTAGCACATCTTGCACCTTGCTAGGATCTACAAAGACGCCTTCGGGGGTCAGAACCTGCCCCAAAAACTGCACTCGATCCAACCAAAACTCACACTTGCTAAACTTGGCATACAGCTTGTGTTCATGTAGTCAGGTCAGGACGATGCGAAGATGCTGTGCATGCTCTTCTTTATTCTTGAAATATATCAAAATATCATTAATGAACACCACCATAAACTTATCCAATTCTGGCATGAAGACTGAATTCATGAGGTACATGAAGAATGCAGGAGCATTGGTGAGACCAAAAGACATGATTAGGTATTTATAGAGCCCATACTTAGTAGAGAAAGCTATCTTTGGTACATCTTACGGTCGGATTTTAATTTAGTGATAACTCAAACGAAGATCAATCTTGGAGATCACTTTTACACCAGCCAACTGATCGAACAGAGCATCAATACGAGACAAATAATACTTGTTCTTGATGGTTACCGCATTGAGAGGACAATAATCCACATACATCCAAAGAGTGCCATCCTTCTTCACAAAAATAGCCCCATGGGGAAGAATTAGGACGGATGAATCCTTTCTCCAATAATTCCTCTAACTACTTCTTCATTTCTGTTAATTCTTTTGGAGCCATGTGGTAAGGAAGCCGTGAAATTAGAGAAGTACTAGGTTCTAACTCAATGGTAAACTCCACATCCCTATCTAGCGGTAACTCAGGTAGATCTTCAGGAAAGACATCCAAAAACTCACAAACCATAGGAATAGAGGCAACATCAGGAGAAACTTTAGTATGAGCAATGACTGGTAAGATGGGATCTGAGGGCATAAGGAGAGATATTTTATCCTCAGAAGAAGGAAGCTTTAACTCAACAATTCTCTGCTTTAGGTTCAAGACTATCCCATAAACTCTCAACTAGTTCATGCCAGAATTGTATCTATGCCTTGCCCAGGTAGCACCATGAACCGAAGACGGTAAGTGTGAGTGGGTAGCACTAATCTAACTGTGTTTGTCTGAGTATTAACACACAGCTACACACCCCGAGTGCTAATTCTATAGGCAATAGGAATAGCCATAATATATATATTGTGCCTTTGTGCAAACCCCATGCTCATGAATGAATGTGATGCACCATAATCAAACCACACATATGCTGGGTGGGAACAATGGTAAACATACCAGCCATCATAGGCTCATCCTGTAGAATCTCCTCAGCCTCGGTGTAATTGACTTGTCTAGAGCGGCTCACTGGCACCTTCTTCTTGATAATAGTCCTCTTGACAAGACGGGAGTTGGCTGAAGGCTGAGAAGATTGTGGAGGCTAGTTCTCTAGGCACTCCCTAGCATAGTGGCCTTCCTTGCCATACCTAAAACAAGCGTTTGGCTTGATCACTTGTCCCTGACGAGGCAGAACCTGCTATCTCTGAGGCTGCTGCACCTGCTGAGTAGTGCACGGTACTGAGCAGGCGGTGCCTAACGAGTCTGCAGAGGCTGCCGGGATGGCTGTCCACCAAGGGAGTGGTAGGACATCCTCCTGACAACCTACACCTTCTGAGCCTAGGGGTGACTAGAAGATCTAGTGATCCCCCCTTGTATTTCCACTCAGCTTGAGAGTCACGCTGAAGTCCCTCCATGGCAATAGCAGCATTCATCAATGCACCAAAAGTCTGATAGTTCCCTATATACAGCTCCTTTTGCAAGATGCAAGAGAGGCCACGGTAGAAATGGTCTCTCTTCTTCTCATTAGTATCGACATGGATTCCAGCATACTGTGCAAGATGGTTAAACTTGTTCACATACTCCATCACAGTCATGTTCCCCTACTTCAAATCTAGAAACTCGGACAACTTCCTGTTCAGTACACTAGCAGGAATATAGTACTCACGGAAAGCAATGGTAAACTCCTACCAAGTCACACGGTGGTCCACCGACTGCATGGCGTTAAAAGTGTCCTACCACGCACTGATTGACCCCAGAAGCTGCTATGTGGCAAAGCACACCTTCTGCTCGTCAGTCACAGTGAGCAGCTAAAACTTCTGCTCCAGAATACGAAGCCAATGCTCATTGTCAGAGGCTCAACAGTCGGCGTGAATGTGGGTTGGTGTCTTCAAGAAGTCCTGGTAGGAACAGGGCCCTTCGAGACCATGGGCATCACCCCCATTCCCACCATTGCCACCGGGGCCTCTATAGGAGAAGCAACAATAACCTGTGCCAGCAGCTCCATGGCATGGGCTGACTCGCGACGAGCAGCCAACATCTCTGCCATCATCTCCGCATGAGTCATCAGAGGTGGTGGTGGTGGCAAAGATACCACCTATGGCAGAATTGTCTAGAATAACTCACTTTCGGAGGCACTTGTCTTTCACTAGACACTAAGTACATCAAAAGTGAGCTAGATCGAACTATACCGTCAAGCACACCCAACGGGAGAACTTGAAACAATCCACATTTTGCATCCATAATTTAATAATGAGTATGAGCTTACAATACTTAGTCCATTTCATACAACATAGAGTCTTAGAAATTATTT
Source organism: Saccharum officinarum (assembly GCA_020631735.1). Classification (NCBI taxonomy): domain Eukaryota; kingdom Viridiplantae; phylum Streptophyta; class Magnoliopsida; order Poales; family Poaceae; genus Saccharum; species Saccharum officinarum. The sequence goes on along the minus strand of CM036165.1, from coordinate 7,411,962 downwards.
ATTACAATACCAGAGTTCAGAATGCGATAATTAAACAGTAGAGTAGAAATAAACATCTAGAAGTAACGATACAAGGATCCATCTGTACCTACCAGAAGAATCCTCCACACAAGATCAACTCCTCAAGCTCCACCTACAACAAGGGTAAATAAACCTTGAGTACACAATGTACTCTCAAGACTTACCCAAATAGAGAACTCGACTCTCAAGGAGTATGATAGGTTATTTGGCTTGTGGGTTATTTTGTTTTGCAGAAAAGCATTACCAGTGTTTTATCCTTAAGATAAAGTTTTATTAGCAGTCATGATTAGTTCATTATCCAGCCATTCTATGTAAGCACAAAGGGTTGAGAGATCAGAATCATTTCACCATTTTTATATTCTAGTTCTTACTACGGTGATGGACCATAGCCAAGTCATACCGTCACGTAGAAATGGTGATTCGCAAATCAATGTAGCCCAGCTGGGTACCCCGAAAACATATGCCTCATTTGTACCCAGGCACAAACAAGATCAACCCATTCCACTCCTGTCAAGAGGTCTAGGTCCCCGTCCAAACCTGGACTCTAAGCCCCCACACTTGAGACCCGGTCTCAGTGTGGTGCTTAGACCTCCACTTTTCCCTGCCTCCAATGAGTCAGTCCAGAAAGAGCCAAAACCCACGATAAAAGAGTAACGAGCCTTTCCGCTCCCATAAGCAAGTATATGCTCGGGATATTACATCTGTGACCTGACTACCATCCACAGCAACGGACGGTCCTCAATCGTCATGGATAGGGAAGACAGTGCAACCAAGCTATGCCCCATGGCCATAGAACACAACCTGTTACACCCACCAATTCCCATACTAGATCACTGCCTAGTCATCATTTTCCTTTCCATCATTTTATCATGAGTGTAATAATAATAATATCACCTACCTGTGAGTAATGGCAGGTTACTCTTGCTACCGATAGCCTAAGCAAAGCACTGCTCGAACCTGCACTAGTAAGACTCATATATATATATATATATATATATATATATATATATATATATATATATATATATATATATATATATATATATATATATATATATATATATATATATATATATATATATATATATATATATAGCATGTCGTTTCCATAACATCTTCTACAACTTAAATGCACTATATATCTATATAAGCAAAATAAGGGTTATGCACCGGGGCTTGCCTTGGGCAGGCGCGATGTCAGCTATGTTAGTCACTGGTGGCTCTAGGACCTCCTCCTATATGAGTACCTCCTCCTCATACTCTTCTACGATCTAATGACTAAGCTACTAAGTTAGGTCTAATGACTAAGATACTAAGTTAATCATCACCTCTACCAAATAGATTCCATGCTCACCCTACAAGTGCATATTTTCATAATCAATATTACTCTCTTATTCATATTGTATTTTAATGGATATTTAGCTACCCTAATAAGCAGCCTATTCTAGGGATACAAAATTACAGCAAGCACATAATATTACGATGAAGCTACTGCAAAAATTTTAGGATTAATGCTATCACCAATTGATCACAAAAATTCCTACAACGATTAATCTAAATAATATTAAACACTTCCAAATGATTTAATATGCCTTAGCATCAACACAGACATGTATAAACTAACCATACTATCAGATAGAAAAAAATTTTAGGAACTCAACAAAATTTATTTCACAATTTTTGGACACCTAAATAAATTGATATTAATTATAAAAAATCAACTCAGAATTGAAAATAAAAAGCTATTTCTATTTCTTTATGAAAAAGAAAAGGCAAACTGGCCCAGCGCGGCCCACGATGGCGCGGCCCACGTGCGAGACGGCCCGCGGCGGAAGAGCCCACGCGTGCTGGCGCATTGACGATGAAGTCCTCAGCTTTTGGACAAAACATCCCACGGCCCATGCTACTATTCCCCTAGATAGTGATTATGCAATAAGGCCCTCTCAATTTCTCTCCTTCACATCCGGGAGGTCCCCGATGCAGGACGAGTGGCGGCACGGCGGGCACGAGCGACCACGCTGGTCAACTGGGGATCGCACCGGCCCACCTAGCGGGCTGACTTCCATCCATGGTCCTAGCGCCTACGCTTGGCGGAGGTATGGGAGCAGCGAAGCTCGCAAAAACAGTGGCCACAGCGAGCGGCCACTCGTGCCAGTGGTGCGGCCGTTTCGGCTGCCCTAGACCCCCGCACAGCTATCAAGCCAGTGCGTGAGCATCCTTAGCTTACCCTGGACTCGGCCGCAGCGATGGTTGGGGAAGCAAGTAGCGGAGGAGGGCTGGCCGCGTGCGCATGGTGGCTCACTGCCGAACACGGCCGGAGCAGTGGTGCCGAGGAAGGCGTAGGCGTTTTGCTGGCTAGCGCTGAGCGGAGAGGGGAACGAGGCGGGTCTGGTGGCATAACAGATTTGTCTCAGGGTGGTTGGATGGAGGCTACCATCGGCAATGGCAAACTTGGCCTTATAGGCACGGTGGCGGGCAAAGCTCCAAAATTAGAGTTTGGCCGGACACCACACATGGCGCGGTGGGATCACGCAACTAGGGGACTTGATTGCAAAGTCGTAGGTGTGATGAATTGAGCTGAAGCGACTCCACCCTGCCGAATCGATGGCACGGGTCCGGTGGCCATGGTGGTAGAGAGAGAGGGGTAGGTGGGCTAAGCTTGACCATGCTTGGCGAGGTGCGGCCGACGCGGCGGGAAGACATGCGTGCTGGTGCTACGGACAAACGTGCCCGTCCGCGACTACGCCAGTCTGCACGGCCGCAGTGCCATAATTGGAAAGGCGACGACCGCGGCAGCGGAACAAGACGCGGGCGGACGCGACGTCGAGTCGACGGCTCGGTCAGAAGGGGCAAGCCCTCATGCACATCGTGGTGAGGTGAGCAGCATCATAGTGCAGTGCCCGTGGGGACAGCAGCTTGCGCGGCTGCGGAGGTAGAGGGGTGGGGCAGAGCGGCAGGGCACCACGGCCAGCTGCTGGCTGGCGGGCGGTTAGTGACTTGCTGTGGCTGGCCACTGCCAAGCCAGGACGGGCCCGGCCAACCCAGCACGGCAGCGCGCAACACCGAATGGCCGCGCGGGGTGACCACGCACGCAGAGCCAGTCGGTCAGTGACTATGTGCATGCACGAATTTTAAAGCGTTTGTAAAAACTAAACGATGAAACTAGGAACCAAACCACCTTCACTACACCAAAGAGGGAACATAGGACTATCGACCAGAGCTAAAACATGACACCACCCTTCAACTGGATTTCACGGAATTAATTCGCAAACATGGCACTATCAAACTGCACTTAGACTTGGGAAACTAAGTCTTGGCTGATCTTTGTGTCAAATTCAATTTCCAAGCTATTGGAAATATTAACTAGCATTATTATTTTGCTAAAACAAAAGTTGCATTGCCATCTACAAAGTTTGTACTTCCAACTTTATTAAGGTGTCATATATATATATTCTATATCATTTTTGTTCATGAAAATTTGGTTTTCGTCCTTACTGGATATAAAATACAACATTGAGCAACTTTTCGTTTAACATTTTTATTGATCATTTGAAGTGACCAAACTTTATCCACTCAATTGATAACATGCATTAACACATAAACATGATGCTCATGACATGGTTTAGCGAGTTGTTTACACGGTAACACAGAGGGTGTTACAACCCCATACTACACTCCAGCAAGCATCCGCGACCACCCACCACTAGATTTTTGCCTAATGCCACCAAACAAAATTGCGATGCCACTAATTTGGGTCCGATAGGTTGGTCGTATTGCAACCTTTCAGTAAAATGGTGGCAATATGTGACTAAATTGCCATGAATAAGTTGTGTTGCAATATGTGTTGCTTTCGTTGCAATAGGTAGATGCTGCTGCAACCATTTTTTGATGTGTTGCGGCTGGCTGGGAGTATTGCCATGGCATGATGGAGTTGCATTCATGTTGATTTTCATTGTAGTTATTTGGTGTTATTGCAGCTATATTGGTTTTGGTTGCTTTTTCTGGTAACTATTGCCACTGTTACTTTGGGTTGCAATAATTTTTAGTGTTGTTGCAATAGGCAGATGGTTAATTATTGTACTGAATATTTCCAATCGATGTAATAACATCTTCCTATTGCCATGGTTTGGTTGGGTTGTAATAATCTTCAATGGCGTTGCAATTGTTATATGCTTATTGCAACTAGAATCCTAAATGGATGCAATAATATGTTACTACTAGTAGGAATGCCCCGCACGTTGCTGCGGGTCTGAAGTAGAAATATAAAGAAGTTAGACTAAGGATTAGAAGATGTATATGTATAGATGTATTAGCATAATTATGCAGATTGTATCGATTGGCATATAGGTTTCATCAGAAGATTTTGTGTTACTTTTCAAAAAAAATACTTGTTGCTACTATAGCACATTGTTTTTTCTCATTCTCTTAGCTTTTGCTTAACTTGTCCTTGCAAGATTTGTGATTCTCTTGTTAGACTTTGGACCTGTCCACAATTCAAATATAGATTGCCCAAATCTCATCCACCCTCACCCTCACCCCTACTATACCTGAGGGTCATCTCCACATCCCAAAAGTTCTAGGAGTTTTCCTTCACAATATTCTCTTAGTTTTTGCTTAACTTGTCCTTGCAAGATTTGTGATTCTCTTGTTAGACTTTGGACTTGTCCACAAATCAAATATAGATCGCCCAAATCTCATCCACCCAAACCCTCACCCCTACTATACCTGAGGGTCATCCCCCATTCCAAAAGTTCTAGGAGTTTTCCTTCACAAAATTATACATGTTTCAGAGGACTACATGTAATCCATATGATTTACAGTTTTGCTAGTTTTTTGCTTAGAAACGGTAGTTTTGCTAGGCTTTGCTTAGAAGCGGTTTAAATGTTTGCAAAAAGTTATCAAAATATATCCATGTGAGATCCTGTTTTGAAGAGTTTATTGCGAGGAACACCATGGTGCAATTGGATTTTAATTATGATACTTGGTTTAGGTGCTATGACTTTTTTCTATTTCAAAAGAAATAGCCAGTGGGAAGATAAATGGGGCTTAGTGGGCGCATGATGTCACTTAGTGGGTGGATGACATCACTTTTCAGGATTGGACCAATGAGAAGCTAGAGAATAGGCTAGTGAGAGTTTGCTTTGTTAGAAGTATAGATTGCCACGGTTAAGTGATGTTGTTACTTGTTTCTGGTGGGCCTTTGGATAGGGTCCAACAACATTACACGTACCTAACCATCAGGTTCTCTTGCCATCATGATCCTTGTAACACACTCCGATGGTTGGGGTGTCGCTCGTCGTCGCGATCATGTGAAGCGCCGCCGGTGCCGGCGAGCACCTTAAGATGGATGCCTCCGTTAATCAATGCTTTTCAGAGGTGGTTGTTCTAAGCGTCCGTCTCCTAAAATTTATTTATGGAGGTGGGCGTCTTAAGATGTCCGTCTCCATAAATAGTAGCATCCAAAAATAATTCATAGATTTTTCATATGAACCCAATGCCATCTACATCTTCGTAGTTGAAAAGTTTTTTATTTGAAACTGTTTAGAGCCTCCAAAACTTCTTCTATGTTCATAGATTTTGAAATTTGAAATTTAACCAAAGTTGTAGGTATCAATACAATCTACATCTTTGTATTTGAAAAATATTTGATTTGAAATCATTTAGATTCCCAAATATGTGTCCTAAGTTCATAAATTTTGAATTTTAAAATTTAGAATTTCTAAACAACCTTCACATGGTTAATACCAAAGCTGTAGTGGCCGACCTGATCTATATGTTTGCTGTTGATAAGTTTTTGATTTAAAGTTTTTAGGGTCTGAAATATTTGTTTTAAATTCTTATATTTTGAGATTCAATTTTTAAAATTTTTCAAACAATCTCGGATGGAGATCCATCCTATATCAAAGTTGTAGTGCTTGACAAAATTTAAAACTTTTTAGTTAGTTCTTTCATTTGAGTTCATTAAGTAGCCAAAATATTCAATGTAATCTTATGAAATGTACATATAAAAAGATGGCATATTATACATAGACACAGATGAATGTGCAGTGCAATGGCAGAGAGGTGGTAGAGTTGAATGTTAGGCCGTGGATTCTATTCTTTGAAGTGACCAATGGATACGCCCTGCCCGTCTCCGAAACCCAGAAATGATCGATTAGAAAAATACCGGCTGTAGTAGTTTTTTTCTTAAAAAATTATATAAATAAAAATATGTTTCAAAAACGTCAATCTTTTTTTGGGTAAAGAACGATGTAATGCAACCCATTTTAACTTATTGCATTGAAAAAAGAATTATAACTGAATAAAATACAATTGGTAGCAGGGGAGGAAGACAAAAGAAACGCTACTGAATCACATCGAAACTACGATGTAGTTGATAGTAGATCCTAGAGAGAGAACGCAGAAATGTTTAGTCTGAAACGTTTCTTTTTGACATAGATTCTCGGGTTTCAGACAAGAATCCAGAATGTTTCTGTTTCTGCTATCTAAACGTCCTCCTAAATATTGTAGGATTCCAGGATCAATGCTGAATGAGGAGTTGTTTTAGTCGCCGATGCACACCACTGTGACATTCTAAACCTCATTCTTGGTTGTCCACATGGAACCGAAGCGCGTGGAGGCCATGCGCCAAGCCGCCAACCACATGGGCCCCTGCCTCGGGATCCGTGCAGCTGGAGGCCTTCCTCCGCCGGTAATCTCGAGCGACCGGCATGGCAGGACATGCATGGGTACGACAAAGACACACAAGACAAAACACAAATACAGATCACATCATCACAGCCACGGGAGGAAAGGGTTTTGTTCTTTTGCCACTGTTCATCTTTGTCCTCTCCCAACAGTCTCTTATTTTTGTTCCCTCCCACTTTGTACATCATCCTACAGACACTGCAGCGCTTACACATACGATTAGCACCTTTCAGTTATATACAGTGTTGGTCGCATTACTCATTGACATATTGTCTTTCCTTTTTTTTTCAGGATTTCTTTTTCCAAAGCTAACCATAGGTGGCTATAGAACCAAAGGTAGAAGTCTGACTGTTGATACAGTTTTTTTTTGGCAGGAGCCTCAACCGTTTCTGGAACCTCTGGTGTGTGATCCAGCAAACAATTTTGAAATAATTTTTGCTAACTGTATTTTCACCATTGGTAATAATTTTCACAGAGGGTATGATTGTATGAATCGTTGGTGAAATTAGGGTCGATTTTCGCACTAAACGCTACTACAAAAATGTTTTTTGCCAACAGTATTTCATTGGTTTTTGGAGAAACAGTTGATGCTGATTTTCACTAATGGTTTGTGTTAGTCGATAAAATGTGTGCCTCGCTGTCCCTGCTTGTGCCTCCTCAGGGTGGCTGGCCGATAGGCTAGGCCCACTTGCTTGCGTGTTGCCCTGTGACGCCACCCATGTGTGTGTGGGTGTGGGTGGGTGGGTTGGGGGAGGGGGTCGATGGATTCATCAGCCCCCTATGTGCTTACTTTTCTCCCAACTAGTCACACACCCACTTTCCCTCCCTCTTCTTCATTTACTCCTACTCTCTCTTTAGCAGCTCTTAACGCGGAGGGCCTTTGGCCTGGCGGCATGGCGGCCCCATTGCGTACCAAGGTGCTAGCGCCAGCATGGGTCTACCCACCTTGAGCCTTCTCCCCCTGTAGATCGAAGCTTCTCGACAACAATAGGCTCAACGGTGGGCGAGTTGCCCAAGCTTTTTTAAATTTTGGAAAATTATCATGACCGCCGGTTGGTAATACGTGCCGGTGGTGATGATGAAAATTATCGTCCACTTTCACTAATGAAGGGTGCGGCAAAAACCGACGCTATAGACGGTGAAAAAGTTTGTGTAGTAGTGAAATAACCCATGACTTGCGAGAAGAGTATCGTTTCGACGGTTAGCGGAGGGGATGCCACCCCTATCTACTAGGGGTTAAACTGTATGTTTGGCATGGCATGTGCGTCTCACCAAATGAGGCTGTTTATTGAGTAGCAAGTGACGTGCCTATGGTGACTATGTTAAACCCAAGTTCACTTGCCTGGGTCTCCATTATGTGAGCGTCCATATGACCACTATATTTTTCTAAAAGATGTTGTGCTTGCATGCGGAATATATATGTTACAGTAGGTAAAGGTATGGTCTAGACGGGACCAGAGTGTTCGCGTCTGAGGCCTTGTTCACTTCCCCATCCCAACCCAAAATATTTCCTCTTACACCCATCACATCAAATCTTTCGACGCATGCATGGAGTATTAAATGTAGGTAAAAAAGATAACTAATTGTATAGTTTGTCTATAAATGTCGGGACGAATCTTTTGAGCCTAGTTAGTCCATAATTACGCAAATTTTGCCAAATAACAACGAAAGATGCTACAGTAATTTTTCAGCTACTTTTCGCGAAGTGGACACACCCTGATACTCTCTCTCTCGCCACCATAGAACTGTGGAGGTATCCTTGTGTTTCGATCTCCAAATCGATATCGATTTCAGTGCAGGACTCAAAGATTATATAGACGTAATAAAGAGTCAAATATAGTGCCTCTCGTTGAACTCTGTGGACCATGAGGAGGAGAACATCACATAAATATACGCATAGTCTAAAACAGGAAGGGTACTTTCATGGGTGCGGCGAGCCGGCGGCGGGTGACCCTTGGTGTTGCCCCAGGGGCCAGGGACCTTCCCTTGGTGTTGCCCCAAATGTCCATGCATGGATACTTGTGAGGTTACACGCGTATGCGTATGCTCCATTGCTAACAAGATCTACAGTTGTAGCGCTGTCGTCAGCTTGCATGTGTGCCTTGAAGTATACTCTAACTACTCCTATATTTTGGGTATCAATCTAGAGCATATACTTCTTGTGGGGACACCATATGTTCTTGCACAAGTTCAAAATAATAGGAACAAGATTTATTATTAGCTCAGTTGATTAGGTTCCTTACGGTAAAACCTGCCCTCCTCTCTTGGATTCAAGTCTTTGACTTAACAAGGGTGTTCGTATTTTTTTAGATCTGTTCTAGGATCTAACAATGCTATTCTTTAATTGGTAGGCGACATGCCCATTGACAGCGAGGTGCCTGTGTTGGCCTCATCAATCTTAAGATTTGTGGCGCTATTTGTGCTTTTTATTAAACATCTAGTTCATCTGCACAATACACTCTCTAATTAGCTTGTTAATTATAATTAGTGTTTTGCTTGTTTGCTCTCTCCAATTGATCCCAATGACATCTATATTATTTAGGATTAGTCTTCCAATTATTTTCCTAATCTCCATTGTTCATGTTATTACTGTGATTCTTTTTCTAGCCTAAGAATTAGAATGATTGAGTGAAGGTTAGAGACATATGCTATTTAATTTTGTTCCGCTTTTATCTATAACATTCAATGTTCCTTTTTAGTTTTCAGTTTTCTTTCGTATTGTAACACAAACATTTATTTGGTTGTTGATGTGTATGTATTTTTTCATGCATGATCATTGTTGGTTTGAACGCCCCCGCCACCCCCCTATGGCCAAATCCTGGTGTTGCTCCTATCAAAATATTCCACTATGGCCAAGGTTAAAATGGTACTTATACTACCTAAAACTACAAGGTCGAGTACTTCACGTGGGCACCCTCGTGAAACCTCAGTCCCCTCCAATCCTCATGGTTTATGGATGAAACAAACAAGGCCTCATTGGTATCTCATAAGGAAACACATATATTTAGCATAAGCAATAAATCCCAAACAAATGGCATTGGGTATTATTACTTCCTCATGAGAGCTTAACCAATATAAACATTGCTTGTTTTGTGCTACCATCTAACTTTGACTCACGCACAATGGCCTATCATCAATCTGCCGGTGACGAAACATTGATAACGAATACTTTAGAAAATTTTACTATTTTTACAAATTTATTTAAACACTAAGGATTTGGATTGCAAAACCCCCTTTCCAACAGGGGCTCAAATTGGTAGAATTAATACGCTAACCTAGTTAGGATATTGGTGTGTTGTAGTCAACTTTGATGTAAGAAGAAATCTTCAATCCAGTCAATCAAGATTTTTACAATGTTGATTCTAAGTGCTTTGGGTCTATATATACGTAAATCATTATGAAAAACGCTGCATATTAAATATTAAAATAGTATATATGAAGTATATATGAAGACAGTGTGCGCCTAGCTTCTTAAAATCATGTTTACTCTCTCGATGGTAAATATAAGTCCATTATAATACCGTCATGGTTATTAGCAATATCTGTAGTACTATATTATCTTAAATAGAAACTCGTTATATTAGTCTCAACTTATGAATCCGGTAATGCCAATCTTATGATGTTAATAATATGTATAAAGTAGTAAGTATTTTATGAACTAAGCATAATTTAGTCGGTTGAGATTCTTATGGTGGAACCCGCTAAAGCATCTCCAATAGTTCCCAAAAGCACTCCTCATCCTCTTAAAACTATTATATGGGAGAGATGAGGTTTTTTTTTCATGCTCTAGCAAACTCTCAATAGTTATCTTTTTTTTTGTGGCCACCAAAAAACTTTCCATCTCCCGTCAAATAAAAGGGGGAGTTACATCTACCCTAATAGTCTGGCCCCACAACAACGGTCACTTCTTCCCACCATGCACTAGATCTAAGAAGACATAGAAGGGGAAGGGAAGGAAGGTAGTCATAGCCATTGTGGATCTGCGGAGAGGTTGCTAAGCGAGGTCAGCATAGGTCCCGACGCAAAGGAGTTGTAGGAGAGGCTGAGCCTTCGGAGCATGGCCACAATGTCAAGGAAGGGTGAGACCTCTCGCTGCCGAGAAGGTTTTAGATGAGGGAGAGTGACTGGATCTTCCTGAAGCATACAAACGACTCTGGAATGGGACCAGATACATTGTTGCTCTGGAGGTTGAGGTAGGTGAGGAGGCCGGTCTAGGAGGTCGGGGAGCATGACGGGTGGTGGAACGATGGGTGCTGGCACCAGTGGAGAAGAAAGAGAAAGCTCAATGGAAGAGGAGGAAATCCAATGGAGAAGAAAGGGATAATGAAGGAGGAAAGAATAAAATTAGGCACTGACACGTGGGTTGTATGAATCAGGCTGTATATTGGGGTTGAAATTTTGGAAAATTGTAATTTGTAAAAGCTTATCCACGCAATAACCCTGCAAGTGGTATTTGGACAGCCACTTTAGCACTTTATTAGGGATGATATGTCGGAGAATTTATTATTTTTTATAAGGACTAAAAGGTCTCAATGTGTGGAATTTATTTATTTTTATTAGGATAAAAAGAGCTCAGCGTGTGGGATTTATTTTATTAATTTTATGAGGACAGAAAGAGCTCAACGTGTGGAAATCGCCGTAGGAGTTGATCCCAGCGTGGGAATATCCGATCCCGTTAGTGCGCTGCTGCTCAGTAGTGGACCAAGAATTGTAAACACTGTAGTGTAGTACAACTACCAGTGGGCGTTGACTCCATCAGTGGCTGAAAATGAATCTACGTACGTAACGCAGCCTGCGGGCAGGGTGCGTATAGACGACAGGCAGCAAGCCAGCAACCGAAGGCTAGGTAAAGTGGCCCAGGTCACCTTTACACCCAGGATCCGCACCCGTCGGTAAAAAGCTCAGCTGAGATCATGCCGTTTTCGTTCGGTTCTCCGACCGACCCGCCCGCCCGGCCGTCCATTTGAGTCGCGATAGATGCCACGCATGACGACGACGGTCGACGGGGACGAGGACGACGACCGACGCAACGCAGGGACCACTCGACCACCGTGTCGCATCGCACGGGTCCTCTTTTCCTTTCCAATTCCAAAAGCAAGCGGAGTCGCGGAGACGATGTCGTCATTAGTTACGTAACGAGGTGTTATTAATTTATTAATTAATCATTAGCGTGCGTGCGTGCGTGCTTGGCCGTAACACGTGATTAGGCGCGCCACTGCCTTTCTGTGCACGTACCCAGTTAATTAAGCTAATCTCACGCACCTTAGTCATCAGGGGACGGATAATTTCCACACGGTACTGCGGCAAGCGTGTCGATCGACTAGACTGGTTAATTCCCGGCCCTGCGGGACTCTCATCGTATCAGCGAGTAAACTAGACGTACGCACACGCCTATGGAGCAGTATCTGTCATCACCGTATTCGTGGAAATGATGATACGTACTCGTCCCGTTTTTAAATATAGTCCCTCAGTGTTTAAAGATTTAGTTACCGCCATTTAAATATATAGGAGTACATTGGGAGCATAATTCACATCAATTATTTTTCTTTTTCAAAAATAATTAATTGATTGATATAAGCTAATTTAAATATAAGCTAAATATATACATTGGGAGCATAATTGATTGATATAAGCTAATTTAAATATAAGCTAAATATATACATTGGGAGCATAATTGATTGATATAAGCTAATTAGTTTAGTTACAAGCTAATTTAAATAGTTACCGCCATTTAAATATTTAGTTACCTCCATTTAAACATAAGCTAATTGATTTCTTTTTTTTTCAAAAAATACATTAATTATTTTTTCGCAACATGCATCACATACATTAAGGCTGGACGAAAAACTCGAAGCTCGTTAGCTCGCTCGGCTCGTGGCTGACTCGGCTCAGCTCGGCTCGACTCGTTATGATAACGAGCCGAGCCGAGCCAGGATTTTAGCTCGTTAGCTATAACGAGCCAACTCGAGCTGGCTCGTGAGCCGCTCGCGAGCCAAACGAGCCGTAGTTTTAGGGAAAAAGTCATGATAACTTATATTAGTTTTGTATTACTTCATGTCTTGCACTTCACAAATGGATGATATGTCAGCTCATATGAATATTTTATTCGATTTAAGGTTATTGAATATATCATTTTTATATTATTAATATTTTAAGCTTTAGATAAATGCAAATATTATATTTTGTGTATTTTTTATACCTAACTCGCGAGCCTAACGAGCCAGCTCGAGCTCATAACGAGCCGAGCCGAGCTGGCTTTCTGGCTCGTTAAGATAACGCCTAACGAGCCAGAACGAGCCGAGCCGAGCCAGCTCGGCTCGTTATGCAGCCTATACATATTTAGAAACAAGGGAGCACGTGTTTACTGTGCATGACCCTGCCCCGTGCTTCGAGTGTGTGTTCGTATACAAATTTGATTGCAGCATCACATACAAATTTGCGTGTTTGGCATGCTGGACCGAGAGCAGATGCAAGTGATGAGGATGGTCAGTTGAGAACGCGGGAGCGAGTAACGTAAGCTTCTTGCGTTCAAACGACATCCTCATTTATAGTCGAAAAATGCAGGGATTTTCAAATTAATTTAGGACTACACGAATTTAGTGTGTGTGACATTTGGTTGGTGCGGACCGTCGTTCCCTCCTGTGAGAGAACGCTGTATGGTATATATGCAACTGGAAATTAAATAACCTTGTGTCAAACAGTTTATGGTAACAACCCAAGGTTCTTCTTCTAATTGATAAATTTTATTCTTTGCTCAACGTGCTATACTTGTTTTCAAGAAAAAAGTTGTTCTAAACGTTTTTTCCCTTTTTCTGTAAAACAAAATATTTTCCCGTAATTTGCAAAACTCCTCGTTCTGATGTTTCACAAAATGATAATGCTGGGTATAGGGCGTTCGTCCGCCTAGACGGTGCCGATGGTGGGCCGCAGTGGGGCCCAACAACTGCATCTTATCTGCTCATCCAACTGTTCTAAAAAAAGAAGAAAAAAAATTCACCTCATCGTAGCACCGCGATAGCTCTCGACGACGGCGCTCCAATCCGCAGCGCCGCCTCAGTGACGGCGCTCTCCACCACGCTTTCCTCTCCACCGCGCCTCCCTCTCCATCGGGCCTCCGCTCTGCCGGCCGGCATCTTCTCCGTGCCAGAGCACAGCAGCCCGTCTTCCTCCCTCTCCAACGCACGTACTGCCCCCCGCGGGCTTCTCTAGCGCACGGATCTACCGCAGCCTTCTCCACGGGACCTGCCGGGGCCTTCTCCCCGGGAGTAGCGAGCTCTACATCGGTGAACTCCACGCGTTGATGAGCCACCATTCCCAAGCAGCAAGGAGATGTTGCGCTGAAAGCGCATGTTGCAAACGTATGTTTCAAGTGTTTCAGAGGTATATTGCAAGTGTTTCATATAGATGTTGCAAAAGTAGATCGGGATGTTGCATATGCTGCAAGTGTTTCATAGGCATGTTGCAAGCGTTTGTTCAAAGTGTTTCATCAGTTTCAGATGTATGTTGCAAGCGTTTTGATCTGGATGTTGCATATGTCTCACATATATGTTGCAAGAGTATGTTCTAAATGTTTTAACTTTTTGATTCTTATGTTGCAGTGAGTATTTTCATGTTGCAAGTGTTTTATCCGGATGTTGCATATGTTTCACATATATGTTGCAAGTGTATGTTCTAAATGTTTTATCTGCTTTAGACTTATATTGCATTCAAGTGTTCATATTACAAATGTTTCGTATTTCAGAGGTATGTTCAGAGAGTTATGGGGGCATAACCCGGACGCTGGGGGAAGAGGTGCGACGAGCTAGGGGCCTATAGATAGGGTGCACGACGCGCCTAGGGTCCTGCGGTCAGGGTGTGCTCGTCCTCATCAAGACTCCCGGGTCCAGCCTGATGAGTACAGGCCTGATCTTCCGAGAGGTAACCGGTAAGTTCGATTTGTGGAGATCTCGACGTTGGCGATCCGGCTTCAAATCAGACACGATTCGAACCCTGCAACCATTACACCACTGCTCCGTTGGTTATCAACCAAGCACAACTTGATTGACCTCGCTAAGAAGGCTTTTCCTGTAAGCGAATCGAAGAGCACAAGCAAGAAGGTAAAAACACGCAATCTGAAATTACAAATATGAATGATGCGAATATCAATAGAGGGTTCAAGAACTCGGTTCCAAAGGACTAATCGACACAGTGGAGGAGATCAAGAACAGGGGCCCTGGATCACTGTAAAAGGATTTGTCACCACAGTTACAATGAACGATTCAGTTTCTCGATGGAAAACTAAACTCTAAACAAAACCCAATTGTCTAACAACGGCGGCGGCTATGTTTATAGTCTAAGACTCGACCTAGGGTTGGGAACGGCCAGGGGGTGGGTGCCCACAACTTGGGCTTAAGGCCCGACACGATACATGGCCAAGTTGGCCCAAATAGGTGACGCAGCACCTTGCCGTGGTCACACAGAATGATCCACGGACCTTCTGGAGCTGGGACCAGATCCAAAATGACGGCGTCGTCTTCCCCTTTCTAACGCATCCAAGAACGCCCCATTTTGATGTCGTATGAGAGAGTTATGACCAAAATAGTGACAACGTGTCTGCTGAATCCGAGGGTGACGTAGCAGCTGAGTTGGGGACGAATTGCAACTTGGTAAAGACCATAACGTCGGTGTGTCCAGCGTGGCGATGTCCTCATCATCCTACCCTTCTTGAATTGGAGTCGTCCTCGACTCTATCTTGGCGATGTCCTTATCATCCTCTCCTTCTAGAATTGGAGTCGTCCTCGACTTCATCCCATCATCAGCGAACTCCTGCAAAAAGTTAGTGACAGCAGGCAATGCACCAGACATAATAGGTTGACAAAACATAGTATAACATGACGCATCAGGATTATCACATAACTCAGCAGTAGCAGAAGTTGTAGCAAGAAAAGTACCTCCTTTTAACTTAATCCTATTATTTTTAGCAATTTGAGTTGGAGGTTTATTTTTAATCTCATTAGCATGTTTAATAATATCCGTAGGAGACAAAGGTAGCAATGTAATTTTCTTGTCCTTATGTATGATAGTGTATGTATTAGTTCTACCATGGTGTAAAGCATCATAATCAAATTTCCATGGGCGACCTAATAAAATGGAACAAGCTTGCATAGGGACAACATCAAAATCAGCAGTATCATGATAAGACCCTGTAAAAAAGCTAATGCGTGCTGATTTAGTTACCTTAGTCTTACCACTATTATTGAACCATTGAAGTTTATATGGATACGAATGTTGTCGTGTGGTCAAACCAAGCTTGTCAACCAAATCTGAACTCACCAAGTTATTGCAACTCCCGCTATCAATGATAGTGAGAACACGATAACCCTGCACAATGAAATACATGTGGAACAAATTATGGCGTTGGATCGTCATCTCTTCTTCATGTCCCACACGTGTACTCAACACATGCTGCACAAGAAGGCTAGGGTAGTCTGCGGTAGTAGCCACGGAGTCAATGATGATGGCCTCCTTGTCTTGATCGCCCTCGGAGGAATCTGCATCAATGTTAGCAACAAGGGCTAATTCATCTTCAACATCACTAGCACTTACATATCCTTCCTCGGTAGCAATGAAAGCTCGACGACTGGGGCAATCCTTCATGACATGTCCCATGCCTTTGCATCGGTGGCAAATGATTTTAGAGCTAGACGAGGAGGAGCTAGGAGAAGCACCTGGAGTGGCACTTTTCTTCTGCACATTAGACAATTTACTTACCCAGGAAGAAAATGGAGGTGTAGACGACTGTGATGCAACATGAATCTTGGGCGTCTCCAGCTCTGAACGCTGCTGAAAATTCCTCCCATTGTTAGACCTGAAAGGCTGGTGTTGTTTGCGGCTCTGTACTTCACGTTCTGCCTTAATAGCAAGATGATACAATTGGGAAAAATTACGCCATTCTTTGTAATCTAGTATGTTTTGTATATCATGGTTTAAACCACCAAAAAATCTAGCACTAGAATCATTATCATCTTCATTTATACCACAACGGGCTAAACCAATAAGCAATTCCTGATAGTATGCTTCTACTCCTTTATCACCTTGTTTTAAAGTTTGTAGTTTCAAACGTAAATCACGTTGGTAATAAGGAGGAACAAAACGAGATTTCATACGTTGCTTTAAAGCATTCCAAGTTTGAGGCACAGCAGCAACATTATTAGCATTGCAAAGATCACTCCACCAGAACAAAGCAAAATTAGTAAACGCACTAGTAGCAAGTCTAACTCTATGCTCAGCAGGAATATTATGAGAATCAAATTTTTGTTGAACAACAAGCTCCCAATCTAAATAAGCCTTTGGATTAATATTACCAGCAAAAGGAGGAAGGCTAAATTTAATTTTAGCAAAAGAATCATTATTACCTTGAATATTACCTCCCATACCGCGACGGTTAAAGTTGAGGCGGCGATGGGCATAACCGTCAGCATTCACATCTTCATCACCAAAATCATCCGTATCTTCATCATCAGCACGATGAGGTGGAGGGCGTTGCTCGAGTTGTTCAATGCGGGTGACCAGATTATTCACATTGCGCGTCAGCTCGGTCATAAGATTGCGTTGTTTAGTCATGAACGTTGTAAGCTCGCCCTTGGACACGCACTCATTGAAGTCTGTCAGAGATCCTGCCATGGTTAGAAGATAGAAAAAGACAACACCAAAGTATTATCCCTATCAACTAAAAGGAAACAAGTGGTGGTGGTGAAAGTGGAATGCAAAATCACAAGCGGCTTATCCCCGCCTTGCCTGTATTCTTACCGACGCCAAATAGGAGCCAAACCAAAGTGGCGAAGTAATCTGTTGTTGAGCGTAGGTAACAATTGCAAGATGAATCTGTGCTGACAGAAGAATATGTGGAGCTATGGGTAGACACACAATATGACAGTAAGGATTAGCAATTAACGAATGCAGATTAACGATTGTTCAATCCGGATCCAAAGTACAAATCACAGGTGCTGGCTAAGACATGTCGAGACGCAGCGCAACAAGGTGAAAACAAAGGACGATGGAAAGAACTCACAAAACAAGCAAATAACCCGAATTTTTCTTTTTTTCTAAATTTTTCCCGGAATTTTCCAAAGGCACTAGTAGGAATCAAACTTTTTTATTTTTTTTACTATTTTTTATATTTTTCTCTGAACAAGGATCAAAAAAGATGCAACCATAAAAATTGACACCTACAACTGAGGTGAGATGTGGTCTACAGAAATACAGCACGTTCTCTGAAAAGCGTGCAAAAACTTTGACAATTTTTTCTTTATTTTCCTGATTTTTTTGGTAATTTTGATGAAACCAAACAGGGCGAAGCTGCTGTTTTACCGAAGCTACTGTAAAAATTTCAGATTTTTCTGATAAACGAGCGAAAAGTTATGTCTGTTTTTACCGAAGTTATCTCAAGTTATGTTTTTCGGAAGGCACAATACGACAGCGACAGTTAGGGCAAAGCGTCCCTAAACTCCAACACCGATCACAAGATGGTTCCTGTGACTAACAGCAGTAGGTATTCGTCGGATGATGTAAGGAGGACTGTGATGTAGGCAAAATAAGAGCGGCTGGCAACCTATCTAGGGTTTGCGCGGTGGCGAGAAGTTACACAAAGCGGCTAGCGGGGCAAGTCGAGTAATGTGGTGGCTTCGACTTGTTGTTTGGAAACGGTGGATGGAATAGCGGCGGAAAACAAAAATCACAGCAACGAGCGATTGAGCTACGACTACGAACACAATCCTAAACCAGCAACAAGACTCGACCACGGACACAAACTTAACAACGCGAATCTGAAACGAAATTGCAAAGGCACAAAGGTGATAGAACAACAGAAATTGAAATATTATTGGCTTTATGTGGACTCTAGTTAATGAACAAATATGAATCTAACGCAAACGAGATTATACCTCGCGGTAAACCTGAAAGCTCTGATACCAATTGATGAGTACATGCCCGATCTTCCGAGAGGTAATCGGTAAGTTCGATTTGTGGAGATCTCGACGTTGGCGATCTGGCTTCAAATCAGACACGATTCGAACCCTGCAACCGTTACACCACTGCTCCGTTGGTTATCAACCAAGCACAACTTGATTGACCTCGCCAAGAAGGCTTTTCCTGCAAGCGAATCGAAGACCACAAGCAAGAAGGTAAAAATACGCAATCTAAAATTATAAATATGAATGATGCGAATATCAATAGAGGGTTCAAGAACTCAGTTCCAAAGGACTAATCGACATAGTGGAGGAGATCAAGAACAGGGGCCCTGCATCACTGTAAAAGGATTTGTCACCACAGTTACAATGAACGATTCGGTTTCTCGATGGAAAACTAAACTCTAAACAAAACCCAATTGTCTAACAGCGGCGACGGCTGTGTTTATAGTCTAAGACTCGACCTAGGGTTGGGAACGGCCAGGGGTTGGGCGCCCACAACTTGGGCTTAAGGCCTGACACGATACGTGGCCAAGTTGGCCCAAATAGGTGACGCAGCACCTTGCCGTGGTCACACAGAATGATCCACGGACCTTCTGGAGCTGGGACCAGATCCAAAACGACGGCGTCGTCATCCCCTTTCCAACGCATCCAAGAACGCCCCGTTTTGATGTCATATGAGAGAGTTATGACCAAAACAGTGACGATGTGTCTGCTGAATCCGAGGGTGACGTGGCAGCTGAGTTGGGGACGAATTGCAACTTGGTAAAGACCATAACGTCGGTGTGTCCAGCGTGGCGATGTTCTCGTAATCCTCCCCTTCTTGAATTGGAGTCGTCCTCGACTCTATCTTGGCGATGTCCTCATCATCCTCTCCTTTTAGAATTGGAGTCGTCCTCGACTTCATCCCATCATCAGCGAACTCCTGTAAAAAGTTAGTGACAGCAGGCAATGCACCAGACATAATAGGTTGACAAAACATAGTATAACATGACACATCAGGATTATCGCATAACTCAGCAATAGCAGAAGTTGTAGCAAGAAAAGTACCTCCTTTTAACTTAATCCCATTATTTTTAGCAATTTGAGTTGGAGGTTTATTTTTAATCTCATTAGCATGTTTAATAATATCCGTAGGAGACAAAGGTAGCAATGTAATTTTCTTGTCCTTATGTATGATAGTGTATGTATTAGTTCTACCATGGTGTGTCCAGCGTGGAGAGAGGAGGGGTCAGGAGAAAGGGGTGGCGGGGCGCAGCTGGGGTGCGCGTGCGGGGCGGGCCGAGGCAAGCGGCAGTGAGGCGAGACAAACAGGGGACGGACGTGCGCGTGTAGCAGCGATACGGCGCAGCGGCAGACGCAGGTGGGCGTGCTAGGACAGCAACATGCACGGGGCGTCCGGACACGTTCATCTACTCTGGACATCTGGACGAAAGCAAGTCCCTTCACATAAAGAAAAAAAAAAGAAATGTGCAACGAAGAAGCCCAAAGTGTTTGAGATGCGCGACCTGCATGACTGCACAGTTAAGACGTTTTCCATTTCTCTATTTTTTAGTGTTTCAAACAGACTTGTATTTTCAGATATAAAAAATTCACAACAAAGACTGCACAGTCAAATTAAATGCGTCAAGTATATTTTTGACCGAAGGGAGTAGGTGGTGAACACGTTTCATTGGTTTATATGAATACTTTCGTCCTGTTCACTTGACTGAAAAGCCATAGCTGAAAGTACTGTTTATTGATTTGTTGTGAGAGAAAAATACTGTTTGTTGACAGAAAAAGTACGGCTTATAAGACAAGCGAACAAGACTTTTATCTTTTCCCCTAAAAAGTAAACTTTATATAGAATTATTTAAAGTACAAATATTTCGTACGATTAGCTCATATTTTCCTTTCCTACAATATAATAATACTATTCAGTAATAAGTAGCTATAAACACTATATATTCTACAATAAAGAAACATGGCTGAAAGTATATATAACTTTGAAGATAGAGCCAAAGAAAATATACACTTATTCAAAGGAGTGAGGCCATGTTTAGTTTCTAAAATTTTTCAAGATTCCTCGTCACATCGAATGTTTGGACATATGTATGAAGCATTAAATGTAGACGAAAAAAAACTAATTACATAGTTTGGTAGAAAACCACAAGACGAATCTTTTGAGCCTAATTAGTTTATGATTAGACACTAATTGATTAATACAAACGAAAGTGCTACAGTAGCCAAAGCTAAAAAAAAATCGCGAACTAAATACACCCTGAGTATGTCCAGGGGTAACTTTCCTTCAAATGCCTTGCTTGTAAACGGAGTGTTTATTTGATTAATCAGCCTTATCTCTAAAGTTGACGCTTTTAGCACTTTGTTTATGACGACTTTGATTCTGTTAAGGTAGCTGCTCTGCCCTTGACAGAGCATCCCGTTATATTAGAACTAAACACGCACGGACGCACGGTGCACTCCTTTGTCAACAGAGAATCGTTTACTCAGTTCACACTGTACTGTGTTTCTTTCCGACAAGCTAGCCGCCCGGCGACCGACAAGTCAAACTCATCAGCAAAAAGAAATACTAGTTTGATGCAAATTGTGCGGTAGAGTAGACTACATGTATAATACATGCAAATAATATACACACGTAGCCATACAGGTATACATATACGGTTTTACGTACATACAAAAATAAAGACAAGTACTGTACTAGTTATGTACAAAACCCCTTTTTTATATCTGCACAAAAATCAACAATTTTTATTCCTATATTTATGTGTGTATATATACATACATGTACGGCCGGCGTCTGCCCCAAAAATCAGTCCCACACGGCCCTCTACTGCTCTACTAATGAACAAATTACTGTACTAAGCAACACTAGCTGTAAATAATTGAGTTGCCACGTCACTGTCAGCTAGCTACTGTAGTCTCTGTTCCGTATGTACGTTAGGTGGTCGAGTTCGTGATCGACGAGGTAGCACCAGCACAGCACAGCATCTCTAGGCCTGCCGCTGCAGCTCCTCGCCGCCGATGAAGGTGCCGTGCAACCCGTACGGCACGCGGCCCGGCAGCTTCACGGCGGCCTCGGCGCGCATGTCGCGGGCGTTGACGACGAGCATTTCCGACCCGCCGCGGCCCTCGTCGTGCACGTAGCACAGCACGTACCCGTCGTCCTCCGCGGCGCCCGCGGGGGCGTCCGGGCGCGGCACGAAGCAGGGCTCGCCGCCGTACCGTCCCTCGCCGTAGATGAACTTCTCGACGGTGCCGGCCTCGAGGTCCACCTTGGCGAAGCCCGACACCTTGGGCCACGGCTCGGCGATGGCGAGGTAGGCGTAGCGCGTCTTCCTGCCCAGAAGCTGCCGGTTCACCATGCCGGCCTCCAGGTTCACCTGATCGGCGTCGCTCAGGACCGCGCGCCGTGAGGACGTGCCGGTGCTCGGGTCCAGCCGGATCTCCGACAGCACGCTGCGGAAGCTCTCCTCGCCGGCGCCGGACTCGTTGAACACGGCGTCGGCGGGGGTCATGCAGGACCCGATCACCACGATCTCGCCCGTGGCGTCGTCCTCCCACGCGTTCCAGAGGTGGAAGCAGAAGCAGTCCGGCACCTCCACCCACCGCAGCCCCGACGCGTCGGTGGCGCGCTTCGGCAGCACCCCGAACCGCGCGGTCTTGTTCCGGTCGTACACCACGGGGGAGCCGCCCAGCACCATCTCCTGGAGCTTGAACACGATCTGCTGGTCCGGGATGATGGCGTGGTTCTCGGTGACCGCGAAGTCGTGCATCATGGTGGGCGCGTCCACGGGGATCTCCACGTCGGGGGACTTGCGGCCGTCCGCGGTGAAGTAGAAGTACTTGAGGAACGGCTTGGACACGACATTGTAGCTCAGCGCGAAGAGCTCGCCGGTGGCCGGGTCCAGCTTCGGGTGCGCGATCATGGCGGTGTCGAGCTGCCCGCCGAAGTCGTAGCGCCCCACGGTCTCGAGGTCGCCGTCGGCGGTGACGCGCACGTGGTAGGGGAGGTCGTCCTCGGACATGGCGAGGAGGCGGTTGTTATGGTACACCAGCCCGGCGTTTGCGACCCCGATCCCCTGCGACGCGTCGAGCACGCCGCAGAGGGAGCGCGCCCCGAACAGGAGGAGGCGCGCCACGCCCGAGTGGCCGTGGAGCTCGCCGATGGCTTTGGGGAAGACGGCCTCCCGATGGCGCGCTCCTGCCGGAGGCGCGCCGTCTCCGTGAAGCGGCACGCGTACGACTCGGCGCGGCCACCGCGGAGCCGCACGGCGTGCAGCATGCCGTCGCCGTCAAAAAGGTGGTGCCCCGCGCGCGGCGCGTGGAGCGGGTTCGCGCCGTTGCGGACGTACACGCCGTCCAGGCACGCCGGGACGCGGCCGGACACCGGGAGCTCGCCGGTGGGCGGGCGCTCCCCGACGGGCGCGTAGTTACCGGCGATCTGGACGGCTGGGTCGGCCGTCCGCGGGAGCGGGTGCGCGCTCTCCAGGACGCCCGCCACGAGCCCCTCCTCCACCGCGTCGAGCGCCGCCGCGGCGAGCCGCTGGAACGGGTTCCACTCGGGCACGGCGGCGGCCGCCTCGCGCCGCGCCGGGGTCGGAGCGGCGCGCATTGGCCGCGCAGGGACCGGTGTCCTGGTCTTGCCGGTGTTGGGGTTGAGCTGGGACGGCTTCTTGGGCCTGTCCGTCGCCGGCGCGGTGGCAGGAGCCGCCGGTGGAGCTGGAGCAGAGATAGAGGACGCCATTGCAGAGGGAACTAATCAGTCAGGAGCTGAGGATTGCGGCCCGGCCCGGTGATCGACGGAGCCAGCTGATCGAGCGGAGCAGAGGGTTGTGGCGCGCCGCGCCGTGGATGTGTATGCGTGGATTGCGAGACTTGGAGTGAGGGTCTGAGGGAGAGGAGCTCAGCTGGGTTGGGTTTCCGGTGTGGCGGATTCGGGGCGGGATTTATAGGAGGTGCTGGGAGGGGAGTGGGTGGTGCAGTCAAACGCGGGAGGAGGTCGACGACGTGGCGGGAGCTGAGGCCGGGACGGGGACGCGCCGCGCACTGCACTGCAGCGGTGACCGTGACTGTCGTCTTCTTGGGCGGGTGTTCTAGAGAGATGCTTGCGGCTGTCCCCGCGTGCCAGCCTGCACAGTAAGGTGTGTTCACTTCGTGAAAAGTGGGTGAAAAGTTACTGTAGCATCTTTCGTTGTTATTTGGCAAAATGTGTCCAATCATGGACTAACTAGGCTCAAAAGATTCGTCCCGACATTTACAGACAAACTATGTAATTAGTTATCTTTTTACCTACATTTAATGCTCCATGCATGCGTCGAAAGATTTGATGTGATAGGTGTAAGAGGAAATATTTTGGGTTGAGATGGGAAAGTCAACAAGGCCTAAGCAGTGCTAGTGCCGCCACCGCGCGCCGCACACAAGTCTTCTTCCCCATGCTTGCATGCCGTCCGTCCGCTGCCTGCCTCTGCCACTGTGTGAAAGTAAGTCACTAACAACCGGTTGTTTAATTTGAAAGTAAGAAATGTGTAAATTGAATTACAGGGAAACCGAAACCGACCGGTTTAAACTACCCACACTACGTACGCTATCTGCGTACCGGAGGAGCATGTACCGGATGAAGAAGCTGCACCGGGTACGCTAAACGTTACGCTATGCTACAGTAGTCCGGGAAATGTAGCGTGGTGGAACTGGATAGCGGAAGTACGGAGGCCGGAGAGAGACGCGACGCTGCTGAGAAAAAATGGACAGAGAGCACATGTGGGATGGGTCCCATCTGTTCAACTAACTAAAAAATGTTATAACTCCTAAACCAAAAAACCAAATTAAATTCCGATTGTACCATTAAATTCGTTTCAATAAATATTTCAAAACAAGATGTCACATGGATATATTTAGATAAAGTGACAAGTGGGCCCCACAGTGGATAGAGGATGATATAGAGGATGGATGAATGCGGAGAAATTGTATATTTTGTGGTGACTAGAATGGAATATTATTTTTAGAGGATGAATATAAAGGTCCATGAGTGTCGATAGTCTTAGTTTCTCGATTTTTACTGTAAACATATGTGCACCGGAGTCATAATTATTTGAGCGGTGATGGAATGGACCCTCCAGCCCCCGTGCCTCATGCGCCATGCGCCACGTGCCTCGCGCGCCCCACGCGTGCCTCGTGCCTCGTGCCGCGCGTTGCTCTCGTCTCACGCTGTGCTCCGCCGCACCTCGCGCCACCCTTCCGGACACGTGCTGCGCACAGCCGAGGTCCGACCTCCGCGTTTTGGCATCGAGCTCCGTGGGGCGGCACCAAGCTCTGCGTCAACGAGCGTTAAATGGGGGCAACAAGTAGATGAGCACATGTTACAGCCGTACGTTCATTCATTTCATATGTATGTTGCATATGTTTCATCTGGATGATGCAAAAGTAGATCTAGAGTTGATATATTGCAATGATTATACACGTATTTTGCAAGTGTATGTATGTTTTCAGTTGTTTCAATATATGTTGCAAGTGTTTTATCTAAATATTGCATATGTTGCACTGACTATACACGTATGTTGCAAGTGTATGTTTCAAATGTTTCCGCTGTTTTAAATGTATGTTGCATATGTTTTATTTGGATGTTGCATATGTTGAAGTGTCATACACATATGTTGCAAACGAATGTTGTAAATGTTTCATATGTTTCAAACGTATGTTGCAGCAAATAATTTATGTTGCGAGTGTTTCATAAGCAAGCACGGCAAGGGGACGCATGCGAAGGTGGTCCCCTCATGCAGCAGTCCCCGCGTGCGCGGCAGTAGGCGCAGAGCACAAAGCTGTATCCATGGGCATGGTAGCCAGTAGGCGCGAAGCACAAAGCTACATCCATGGGCGGGTAGCAAGCACGAAGCATGCATGAGGCGAAGCGGAGCACGAAGTTACATCCATGGACAGGCAGTAGGCATGGAGCACGAGGCGAAGCGGAGCACGACGCTGCATACATAGGTGCCCTGAGGGTATCATTATTGAAAACGGGCGGGTAGTAGGCAAAACGGGCTGGCAGCAGGCACGGGGGTCCGGACATCCCGGTGCTAGTCTCTGTGTTGTTTGAAGTGAACCTCAGTAATAGGACACAGATGCGCAAGCTAGAAGGACTTCATATTGGACACAGATACGTGGACCCGGTCTTTGCATCGGAATCTGGTAGGACACTGAAACATATGGAGCTCCGAGTGGAGGATGACTTGTATCGAACAAGGGCACGTGAACACGGATCAGGATTTGGTATCCTTAGGTAGGTGATGACGTTAGAGTCTTTTAGGTGCAGAGATTTGTTTCACAACAGTACAAAACTGTTCATTTTTTTTTTCCAAATTGGGAACCGATCAAATTCAGTTTCGTTTCCTCGGTTCAATTCTTGTCATAACAAACTAACCGAGTCCCCTCCACACATAGACATAGATTCACCAAGCCAAAGGAATATATGTAAGGGTATAAATAGCCATCCATAACGAAGTTCTTGAATCATCAATGTGAGATATATTTATATAAAGGTTTTTATTACAGTTTTGATGAATCAATTTTTTACTAACAATTGGGAGAGAACATAAGCAGCTAAATAGAGAAATAAGTTTGAAATGGATTATCATTATCTCACTTTGACCCACAAAAAACGGGAAAAGAAGAATTAATTTACAAAGTTTAGTGAACAATTTGCTAGATGCTTTTATAGGCTTCGAAAGAGTAACCAAGTCATACATTCTACTTGTTGATGCTCTTGAATTAATGCCAAAGAAGGACAATTATCTATTGCTAATGGATCAAATCCAACCAAAAAATGTGGTAGATCATTGGTTCAAATATATATAAGAATCCTCAAAAATGGAAATGAGTAAGCAATCAAGATGCTCAAGTGAAGGAAATAATACTTCACAAAAATCTTCTAAAGCAAAAAAAAAACACGTGAACCTAGATGAAATAAAGGTAACTAATTAATCCTAGAGAAAATTGTACTAAACTATGTTTTGTATGGAAAAAATCTAGTACGTATCATGATAAGGTTATACTCAATGATGCATTTGTTTGTAATCTAATGCCATTATGAATGAAAATAAGGGTTTAGAACACCAGTCAATTGACGAATACAAACATAGAATTCTTACCAAGGTTCAAGTAGTGTCGGTTCAAGCATATTTGCATTCTCTCACAAAAGAGAAGCTTTTTGGCTTGATAACTAGGTGCTTGTACAAAAAATGAGAAAAGAGAAATCAGTAGATGCTAGGCATGAGGTTACTACTAGGATTATCCTAATTCTTGTTTAATGTGACAACTATTATTGATTATCAAGCAATTGTATGTAACCTCTATTAAACAGGAAACAAGAGAATCTTAACTTTCAACTAATGGATATTGTTATAAGATACTTATATTGAAGCTTCCTGAAGGATTTAACTGCTAGGAGCACTGAAGTATGTGTGCTCTCATTCGTAACCTCTTTATTGCATTCATTGTTAATTTAGTTGGAACATAAAAATATTTTGTCCTACTAAACATCATTAATTGGAATGACATAGATCATATACATCTGTATATCTCAGGTACAAAGGAAATGGATCTGATGTTTACAAACAAATGCAAGAAGAACTAGTATGTTTTTACATATGCATGACATTTATTTGATTCAGGTAATGGTCATTCAGAAATTCGATATTCATTTATGTTTGGTGGTCCATCTATTTCTTGGCCCTCAATGAAGCAAACCATATCAAACAAAGTTCATCAACCATGTAGAAACTTTTGGGCGCCATTCATGAAGTTAACAGATTATGTGTGTGGTTATGGATAGGATATAAACACACCATGTTTACAAAGAATGCAACCTATTTTAGGAATGGTCTACACACAATGATACATGCATGAATGGTCTTGCATAACTCGAGATGAAGTACGTATATAAGCACAAAATGGGTAGTTATTTGTATCGAGGATACGAAAGTTAATCTTTGGACGACAAAAAGCTCAGCGCAGC
>CM036165.1:7329290-7384202 GCA_020631735.1 Saccharum officinarum | reverse complement strand
TGCATCAATGTTAGCAACAAGGGCTAATTCATCTTCAATCATCACTTAGCTTACATATCCTTCCTCGTAGCAATGAAAGCTCGACGACTGGGGCAATCCTTCATGACATGTCCCATGCCTTTGCATCGGTGGCAAATGATTTTAGAGCTAGACGAGGAGGAGCTAGGAGAAGCACCTGGAGTGGCACTTTTCTTCTGCACATTAGACAATTTACTTACCCAGGAAGAAAATGGAGGTGTAGACGACTGTGATGCAACATGAATCTTGGGCGTCTCCAGCTCTGAACGCTGCTGAAAATTCCTCCCATTGTTAGACCTGAAAGGCTGGTGTTGTTTGCGGCTCTGTACTTCACGTTCTGCCTTAATAGCAAGATGATACAATTGGGAAAAATTACGCCATTCTTTGTAATCTAGTATGTTTTGTATATCATGGTTTAAACCACCAAAAAATCTAGCACTAGAATCATTATCATCTTCATTTATACCACAACGGGCTAAACCAATAAGCAATTCCTGATAGTATGCTTCTACTCCTTTATCACCTTGTTTTAAAGTTTGTAGTTTCAAACGTAAATCACGTTGGTAATAAGGAGGAACAAAACGAGATTTCATACGTTGCTTTAAAGCATTCCAAGTTTGAGGCACAGCAGCAACATTATTAGCATTGCAAAGATCACTCCACCAGAACAAAGCAAAATTAGTAAACGCACTAGTAGCAAGTCTAACTCTATGCTCAGCAGGAATATTATGAGAATCAAATTTTTGTTGAACAACAAGCTCCCAATCTAAATAAGCCTTTGGATTAATATTACCAGCAAAAGGAGGAAGGCTAAATTTAATTTTAGCAAAAGAATCATTATTACCTTGAATATTACCTCCCATACCGCGACGGTTAAAGTTGAGGCGGCGATGGGCATAACCGTCAGCATTCACATCTTCATCACCAAAATCATCCGTATCTTCATCATCAGCACGATGAGGTGGAGGGCGTTGCTCGAGTTGTTCAATGCGGGTGACCAGATTATTCACATTGCGCGTCAGCTCGGTCATAAGATTGCGTTGTTTAGTCATGAACGTTGTAAGCTCGCCCTTGGACACGCACTCATTGAAGTCTGTCAGAGATCCTGCCATGGTTAGAAGATAGAAAAAGACAACACCAAAGTATTATCCCTATCAACTAAAAGGAAACAAGTGGTGGTGGTGAAAGTGGAATGCAAAATCACAAGCGGCTTATCCCCGCCTTGCCTGTATTCTTACCGACGCCAAATAGGAGCCAAACCAAAGTGGCGAAGTAATCTGTTGTTGAGCGTAGGTAACAATTGCAAGATGAATCTGTGCTGACAGAAGAATATGTGGAGCTATGGGTAGACACACAATATGACAGTAAGGATTAGCAATTAACGAATGCAGATTAACGATTGTTCAATCCGGATCCAAAGTACAAATCACAGGTGCTGGCTAAGACATGTCGAGACGCAGCGCAACAAGGTGAAAACAAAGGACGATGGAAAGAACTCACAAAACAAGCAAATAACCCGAATTTTTCTTTTTTTCTAAATTTTTCCCGGAATTTTCCAAAGGCACTAG
This sequence comes from Saccharum officinarum, assembly GCA_020631735.1. NCBI lineage: Eukaryota > Viridiplantae > Streptophyta > Magnoliopsida > Poales > Poaceae > Saccharum > Saccharum officinarum. Next base: position 7,382,616 of record CM036165.1, on the reverse strand, counting down.
TAGGAATCAAACTTTTTTATTTTTTTTACTATTTTTTATATTTTTCTCTGAACAAGGATCAAAAAAGATGCAACCATAAAAATTGACACCTACAACTGAGGTGAGATGTGGTCTACAGAAATACAGCACGTTCTCTGAAAAGCGTGCAAAAACTTTGACAATTTTTTCTTTATTTTCCTGATTTTTTTGGTAATTTTGATGAAACCAAACAGGGCGAAGCTGCTGTTTTACCGAAGCTACTGTAAAAATTTCAGATTTTTCTGATAAACGAGCGAAAAGTTATGTCTGTTTTTACCGAAGTTATCTCAAGTTATGTTTTTCGGAAGGCACAATACGACAGCGACAGTTAGGGCAAAGCGTCCCTAAACTCCAACACCGATCACAAGATGGTTCCTGTGACTAACAGCAGTAGGTATTCGTCGGATGATGTAAGGAGGACTGTGATGTAGGCAAAATAAGAGCGGCTGGCAACCTATCTAGGGTTTGCGCGGTGGCGAGAAGTTACACAAAGCGGCTAGCGGGGCAAGTCGAGTAATGTGGTGGCTTCGACTTGTTGTTTGGAAACGGTGGATGGAATAGCGGCGGAAAACAAAAATCACAGCAACGAGCGATTGAGCTACGACTACGAACACAATCCTAAACCAGCAACAAGACTCGACCACGGACACAAACTTAACAACGCGAATCTGAAACGAAATTGCAAAGGCACAAAGGTGATAGAACAACAGAAATTGAAATATTATTGGCTTTATGTGGACTCTAGTTAATGAACAAATATGAATCTAACGCAAACGAGATTATACCTCGCGGTAAACCTGAAAGCTCTGATACCAATTGATGAGTACATGCCCGATCTTCCGAGAGGTAATCGGTAAGTTCGATTTGTGGAGATCTCGACGTTGGCGATCTGGCTTCAAATCAGACACGATTCGAACCCTGCAACCGTTACACCACTGCTCCGTTGGTTATCAACCAAGCACAACTTGATTGACCTCGCCAAGAAGGCTTTTCCTGCAAGCGAATCGAAGACCACAAGCAAGAAGGTAAAAATACGCAATCTAAAATTATAAATATGAATGATGCGAATATCAATAGAGGGTTCAAGAACTCAGTTCCAAAGGACTAATCGACATAGTGGAGGAGATCAAGAACAGGGGCCCTGCATCACTGTAAAAGGATTTGTCACCACAGTTACAATGAACGATTCGGTTTCTCGATGGAAAACTAAACTCTAAACAAAACCCAATTGTCTAACAGCGGCGACGGCTGTGTTTATAGTCTAAGACTCGACCTAGGGTTGGGAACGGCCAGGGGTTGGGCGCCCACAACTTGGGCTTAAGGCCTGACACGATACGTGGCCAAGTTGGCCCAAATAGGTGACGCAGCACCTTGCCGTGGTCACACAGAATGATCCACGGACCTTCTGGAGCTGGGACCAGATCCAAAACGACGGCGTCGTCATCCCCTTTCCAACGCATCCAAGAACGCCCCGTTTTGATGTCATATGAGAGAGTTATGACCAAAACAGTGACGATGTGTCTGCTGAATCCGAGGGTGACGTGGCAGCTGAGTTGGGGACGAATTGCAACTTGGTAAAGACCATAACGTCGGTGTGTCCAGCGTGGCGATGTTCTCGTAATCCTCCCCTTCTTGAATTGGAGTCGTCCTCGACTCTATCTTGGCGATGTCCTCATCATCCTCTCCTTTTAGAATTGGAGTCGTCCTCGACTTCATCCCATCATCAGCGAACTCCTGTAAAAAGTTAGTGACAGCAGGCAATGCACCAGACATAATAGGTTGACAAAACATAGTATAACATGACACATCAGGATTATCGCATAACTCAGCAATAGCAGAAGTTGTAGCAAGAAAAGTACCTCCTTTTAACTTAATCCCATTATTTTTAGCAATTTGAGTTGGAGGTTTATTTTTAATCTCATTAGCATGTTTAATAATATCCGTAGGAGACAAAGGTAGCAATGTAATTTTCTTGTCCTTATGTATGATAGTGTATGTATTAGTTCTACCATGGTGTGTCCAGCGTGGAGAGAGGAGGGGTCAGGAGAAAGGGGTGGCGGGGCGCAGCTGGGGTGCGCGTGCGGGGCGGGCCGAGGCAAGCGGCAGTGAGGCGAGACAAACAGGGGACGGACGTGCGCGTGTAGCAGCGATACGGCGCAGCGGCAGACGCAGGTGGGCGTGCTAGGACAGCAACATGCACGGGGCGTCCGGACACGTTCATCTACTCTGGACATCTGGACGAAAGCAAGTCCCTTCACATAAAGAAAAAAAAAAGAAATGTGCAACGAAGAAGCCCAAAGTGTTTGAGATGCGCGACCTGCATGACTGCACAGTTAAGACGTTTTCCATTTCTCTATTTTTTAGTGTTTCAAACAGACTTGTATTTTCAGATATAAAAAATTCACAACAAAGACTGCACAGTCAAATTAAATGCGTCAAGTATATTTTTGACCGAAGGGAGTAGGTGGTGAACACGTTTCATTGGTTTATATGAATACTTTCGTCCTGTTCACTTGACTGAAAAGCCATAGCTGAAAGTACTGTTTATTGATTTGTTGTGAGAGAAAAATACTGTTTGTTGACAGAAAAAGTACGGCTTATAAGACAAGCGAACAAGACTTTTATCTTTTTCCCCTAAAAAGTAAACTTTATATAGAATTATTTAAAGTACAAATATTTCGTACGATTAGCTCATATTTTCCTTTCCTACAATATAATAATACTATTCAGTAATAAGTAGCTATAAACACTATATATTCTACAATAAAGAAACATGGCTGAAAGTATATATAACTTTGAAGATAGAGCCAAAGAAAATATACACTTATTCAAAGGAGTGAGGCCATGTTTAGTTTCTAAAATTTTTCAAGATTCCTCGTCACATCGAATGTTTGGACATATGTATGAAGCATTAAATGTAGACGAAAAAAAACTAATTACATAGTTTGGTAGAAAACCACAAGACGAATCTTTTGAGCCTAATTAGTTTATGATTAGACACTAATTGATTAATACAAACGAAAGTGCTACAGTAGCCAAAGCTAAAAAAAAATCGCGAACTAAATACACCCTGAGTATGTCCAGGGGTAACTTTCCTTCAAATGCCTTGCTTGTAAACGGAGTGTTTATTTGATTAATCAGCCTTATCTCTAAAGTTGACGCTTTTAGCACTTTGTTTATGACGACTTTGATTCTGTTAAGGTAGCTGCTCTGCCCTTGACAGAGCATCCCGTTATATTAGAACTAAACACGCACGGACGCACGGTGCACTCCTTTGTCAACAGAGAATCGTTTACTCAGTTCACACTGTACTGTGTTTCTTTCCGACAAGCTAGCCGCCCGGCGACCGACAAGTCAAACTCATCAGCAAAAAGAAATACTAGTTTGATGCAAATTGTGCGGTAGAGTAGACTACATGTATAATACATGCAAATAATATACACACGTAGCCATACAGGTATACATATACGGTTTTACGTACATACAAAAATAAAGACAAGTACTGTACTAGTTATGTACAAAACCCCTTTTTTATATCTGCACAAAAAATCAACAATTTTTATTCCTATATTTATGTGTGTATATATACATACATGTACGGCCGGCGTCTGCCCCAAAAATCAGTCCCACACGGCCCTCTACTGCTCTACTAATGAACAAATTACTGTACTAAGCAACACTAGCTGTAAATAATTGAGTTGCCACGTCACTGTCAGCTAGCTACTGTAGTCTCTGTTCCGTATGTACGTTAGGTGGTCGAGTTCGTGATCGACGAGGTAGCACCAGCACAGCACAGCATCTCTAGGCCTGCCGCTGCAGCTCCTCGCCGCCGATGAAGGTGCCGTGCAACCCGTACGGCACGCGGCCCGGCAGCTTCACGGCGGCCTCGGCGCGCATGTCGCGGGCGTTGACGACGAGCATTTCCGACCCGCCGCGGCCCTCGTCGTGCACGTAGCACAGCACGTACCCGTCGTCCTCCGCGGCGCCCGCGGGGGCGTCCGGGCGCGGCACGAAGCAGGGCTCGCCGCCGTACCGTCCCTCGCCGTAGATGAACTTCTCGACGGTGCCGGCCTCGAGGTCCACCTTGGCGAAGCCCGACACCTTGGGCCACGGCTCGGCGATGGCGAGGTAGGCGTAGCGCGTCTTCCTGCCCAGAAGCTGCCGGTTCACCATGCCGGCCTCCAGGTTCACCTGATCGGCGTCGCTCAGGACCGCGCGCCGTGAGGACGTGCCGGTGCTCGGGTCCAGCCGGATCTCCGACAGCACGCTGCGGAAGCTCTCCTCGCCGGCGCCGGACTCGTTGAACACGGCGTCGGCGGGGGTCATGCAGGACCCGATCACCACGATCTCGCCCGTGGCGTCGTCCTCCCACGCGTTCCAGAGGTGGAAGCAGAAGCAGTCCGGCACCTCCACCCACCGCAGCCCCGACGCGTCGGTGGCGCGCTTCGGCAGCACCCCGAACCGCGCGGTCTTGTTCCGGTCGTACACCACGGGGGAGCCGCCCAGCACCATCTCCTGGAGCTTGAACACGATCTGCTGGTCCGGGATGATGGCGTGGTTCTCGGTGACCGCGAAGTCGTGCATCATGGTGGGCGCGTCCACGGGGATCTCCACGTCGGGGGACTTGCGGCCGTCCGCGGTGAAGTAGAAGTACTTGAGGAACGGCTTGGACACGACATTGTAGCTCAGCGCGAAGAGCTCGCCGGTGGCCGGGTCCAGCTTCGGGTGCGCGATCATGGCGGTGTCGAGCTGCCCGCCGAAGTCGTAGCGCCCCACGGTCTCGAGGTCGCCGTCGGCGGTGACGCGCACGTGGTAGGGGAGGTCGTCCTCGGACATGGCGAGGAGGCGGTTGTTATGGTACACCAGCCCGGCGTTTGCGACCCCGATCCCCTGCGACGCGTCGAGCACGCCGCAGAGGGAGCGCGCCCCGAACAGGAGGAGGCGCGCCACGCCCGAGTGGCCGTGGAGCTCGCCGATGGCTTTGGGGAAGACGGCCCTCCCGATGGCGCGCTCCTGCCGGAGGCGCGCCGTCTCCGTGAAGCGGCACGCGTACGACTCGGCGCGGCCACCGCGGAGCCGCACGGCGTGCAGCATGCCGTCGCCGTCAAAAAGGTGGTGCCCCGCGCGCGGCGCGTGGAGCGGGTTCGCGCCGTTGCGGACGTACACGCCGTCCAGGCACGCCGGGACGCGGCCGGACACCGGGAGCTCGCCGGTGGGCGGGCGCTCCCCGACGGGCGCGTAGTTACCGGCGATCTGGACGGCTGGGTCGGCCGTCCGCGGGAGCGGGTGCGCGCTCTCCAGGACGCCCGCCACGAGCCCCTCCTCCACCGCGTCGAGCGCCGCCGCGGCGAGCCGCTGGAACGGGTTCCACTCGGGCACGGCGGCGGCCGCCTCGCGCCGCGCCGGGGTCGGAGCGGCGCGCATTGGCCGCGCAGGGACCGGTGTCCTGGTCTTGCCGGTGTTGGGGTTGAGCTGGGACGGCTTCTTGGGCCTGTCCGTCGCCGGCGCGGTGGCAGGAGCCGCCGGTGGAGCTGGAGCAGAGATAGAGGACGCCATTGCAGAGGGAACTAATCAGTCAGGAGCTGAGGATTGCGGCCCGGCCCGGTGATCGACGGAGCCAGCTGATCGAGCGGAGCAGAGGGTTGTGGCGCGCCGCGCCGTGGATGTGTATGCGTGGATTGCGAGACTTGGAGTGAGGGTCTGAGGGAGAGGAGCTCAGCTGGGGTTGGGTTTCCGGTGTGGCGGATTCGGGGCGGGATTTATAGGAGGTGCTGGGAGGGGGAGTGGGTGGTGCAGTCAAACGCGGGAGGAGGTCGACGACGTGGCGGGAGCTGAGGCCGGGACGGGGACGCGCCGCGCACTGCACTGCAGCGGTGACCGTGACTGTCGTCTTCTTGGGCGGGTGTTCTAGAGAGATGCTTGCGGCTGTCCCCGCGTGCCAGCCTGCACAGTAAGGGTGTGTTCACTTCGTGAAAAGTGGGTGAAAAGTTACTGTAGCATCTTTCGTTGTTATTTGGCAAAATGTGTCCAATCATGGACTAACTAGGCTCAAAAGATTCGTCCCGACATTTACAGACAAACTATGTAATTAGTTATCTTTTTTACCTACATTTAATGCTCCATGCATGCGTCGAAAGATTTGATGTGATAGGTGTAAGAGGAAATATTTTGGGTTGAGATGGGAAAGTCAACAAGGCCTAAGCAGTGCTAGTGCCGCCACCGCGCGCCGCACACAAGTCTTCTTCCCCATGCTTGCATGCCGTCCGTCCGCTGCCTGCCTCTGCCACTGTGTGAAAGTAAGTCACTAACAACCGGTTGTTTAATTTGAAAGTAAGAAATGTGTAAATTGAATTACAGGGAAACCGAAACCGACCGGTTTAAACTACCCACACTACGTACGCTATCTGCGTACCGGAGGAGCATGTACCGGATGAAGAAGCTGCACCGGGTACGCTAAACGTTACGCTATGCTACAGTAGTCCGGGAAATGTAGCGTGGTGGAACTGGATAGCGGAAGTACGGAGGCCGGAGAGAGACGCGACGCTGCTGAGAAAAAATGGACAGAGAGCACATGTGGGATGGGTCCCATCTGTTCAACTAACTAAAAAATGTTATAACTCCTAAACCAAAAAACCAAATTAAATTCCGATTGTACCATTAAATTCGTTTCAATAAATATTTCAAAACAAGATGTCACATGGATATATTTAGATAAAGTGACAAGTGGGCCCCACAGTGGATAGAGGATGATATAGAGGATGGATGAATGCGGAGAAATTGTATATTTTGTGGTGACTAGAATGGAATATTATTTTTAGAGGATGAATATAAAGGTCCATGAGTGTCGATAGTCTTAGTTTCTCGATTTTTACTGTAAACATATGTGCACCGGAGTCATAATTATTTGAGCGGTGATGGAATGGACCCTCCAGCCCCCGTGCCTCATGCGCCATGCGCCACGTGCCTCGCGCGCCCCACGCGTGCCTCGTGCCTCGTGCCGCGCGTTGCTCTCGTCTCACGCTGTGCTCCGCCGCACCTCGCGCCACCCTTCCGGACACGTGCTGCGCACAGCCGAGGTCCGACCTCCGCGTTTTGGCATCGAGCTCCGTGGCGGCACCAAGCTCTGCGTCAACGAGCGTTAAATGGGGGGCAACAAGTAGATGAGCACATGTTACAGCCGTACGTTTCATTCATTTCATATGTATGTTGCATATGTTTCATCTGGATGATGCAAAAGTAGATCTAGAGTTGATATATTGCAATGATTATACACGTATTTTGCAAGTGTATGTTTTCAGTTGTTTCAAATATATGTTGCAAGTGTTTTATCTAAATATTGCATATGTTGCACTGACTATACACGTATGTTGCAAGTGTATGTTTCAAATGTTTCCGCTGTTTTAAATGTATGTTGCATATGTTTTATTTGGATGTTGCATATGTTGAAGTGTCATACACATATGTTGCAAACGAATGTTGTAAATGTTTCATATGTTTCAAACGTATGTTGCAGCAAATAATTTATGTTGCGAGTGTTTCATAAGCAAGCACGGCAAGGGGACGCATGCGAAGGTGGTCCCCTCATGCGCAGCAGTCCCCGCGTGCGCGGCAGTAGGCGCAGAGCACAAAGCTGTATCCATGGGCATGGTAGCCAGTAGGCGCGAAGCACAAAGCTACATCCATGGGCGGGTAGCAAGCACGAAGCATGCATGAGGCGAAGCGGAGCACGAAGTTACATCCATGGACAGGCAGTAGGCATGGAGCACGAGGCGAAGCGGAGCACGACGCTGCATACATAGGTGCCCTGAGGGTATCATTATTGAAAACGGGCGGGTAGTAGGCAAAAACGGGCTGGCAGCAGGCACGGGGGTCCGGACATCCCGGTGCTAGTCTCTGTGTTGTTTGAAGTGAACCTCAGTAATAGGACACAGATGCGCAAGCTAGAAGGACTTCATATTGGACACAGATACGTGGACCCGGTCTTTGCATCGGAATCTGGTAGGACACTGAAACATATGGAGCTCCGAGTGGAGGATGACTTGTATCGAACAAGGGCACGTGAACACGGATCAGGATTTGGTATCCTTAGGTAGGTGATGACGTTAGAGTCTTTTAGGTGCAGAGATTTGTTTCACAACAGTACAAAACTGTTCAATTTTTTTTTCCAAATTGGGAACCGATCAAATTCAGTTTCGTTTCCTCGGTTCAATTCTTGTCATAACCAAACTAACCGAGTCCCCTCCACACATAGACATAGATTCACCAAGCCAAAGGAATATATGTAAGGGTATAAATAGCCATCCATAACGAAGTTCTTGAATCATCAATGTGAGATATATTTATATAAAGGTTTTTTATTACAGTTTTGATGAATCAATTTTTACTAACAATTGGGAGAGAACATAAGCAGCTAAATAGAGAAATAAGTTGAAATGGATTATCATTATCTCACTTTGACCCACAAAAAACGGGAAAAGAAGAATTAATTTACAAAGTTTAGTGAACAATTTGCTAGATGCTTTTATAGGCTTCGAAAGAGTAACCAAGTCATACATTCTACTTGTTTGATGCTCTTGAATTAATGCCAAAGAAGGACAATTATCTATTGCTAATGGATCAAATCCAACCAAAAAATGTGGTAGATCATTGGGTTCAAATATATATAAGAATCCTCAAAAATGGAAATGAGTAAGCAATCAAGATGCTCAAGTGAAGGAAATAATACTTCACAAAAAATCTTCTAAAGCAAAAAAAAAACACGTGAACCTAGATGAAATAAAGGTAACTAATTAATCCTAGAGAAAATTGTACTAAACTATGTTTTGTATGGAAAAAATCTAGTACGTATCATGATAAGGTTATACTCAATGATGCATTTGTTTGTAATCTAATGCCATTATGAATGAAAATAAGGGTTTAGAACACCAGTCAATTGACGAATACAAACATAGAAATTCTTACCAAGGTCAAGTAGTGTCGGTTCAAGCATATTTGCATTCTCTCACAAAAGAGAAGCTTTTTGGCTTGATAACTAGGTGCTTGTACAAAAAATGAGAAAAGAGAAATCAGTAGATGCTAGGCATGAGGTTACTACTTAAGGATTATTCCTAATTCTTGTTATAATGTGACAACTATTATTGATTATCAAGCAAGTTGTATGTAACCTCTATTAAACAGGAAACAAAGAGAATCTTAACTTTCAACTAATGGATATTGTTATAAGATACTTATATTGAAGCTTCCTGAAGGATTTAAACTGCTAGGAGCACTGAAGTATGTGTGCTCTCATTCGTAACCTCTTATTGCATTCATTGTTAATTTAGTTGGAACATATAAATATTGTCCTACTAAACATCATTAATTGGAATGACATAGATCATATACATCGTTATCCTCAAGGTACAAAGGAAATGGATCTGTATGTTACCAACAAATGCAAGAAGAACTAGTATGTTTTACATATGCATGACATTTATTTGATTCAGGTAATGGTCATTCAGAAATTCGATATTCATTTATGTTTGGTGGTCCATCTATTTCTTGGCCCTCAATGAAGCAAACCATATCAACACAAGTTCATCCAACCATGTAGAAACTTTGGGCGCCATTCATGAAGTTAACAGATTATGTGTGTGGTTATGGGATAGGATATAACACACCATGTTTACAAAGAATGCAACCTACTTTTAGGAATGGAAGCATCTACACACAATGATACATGCATGAATGGTCTTGCATAACTCGAGATGAAGTACGTATATAAAGCACAAAATGGGTAGTTATTTGTATCGAGGGATACGAAAGTTAATCTTTGGACGACAAAAAGCTCAGCGCAGCCTAAGATTTGCGTGCAAAGTCCGTCCCCTTTGTGCCCAACATTAGCTAGGGCAGAGAGCTGAGGTCCGGCCGGCCCACCACACTTGGAGGTTGGAGCGAGCGAGCCTCTTGGCTTTGCTTCAATCCCTTCCTTCGCCAAAGTGTTGTGGTGCTTGCAGTTCCATGACCGATTGATGGCTTCAGCTTAGGCTATCCGCACTCATGGATACGTCCTAGTCAGCAAGATTCTCTCATCTATACTCAATTCTCCCGCACCTATCCATCATCTATATCATCCTCTATCCACTCTACCCACTGTGGGACCCACTTGTCACTTTATCTAAATATATCCATGTGTGATCTAATTTTGAAGGATTTATTGAGACGAATTTAATGGTGCAATCGAAATTTAATTTGAATTTTTGGTTTGTGAGTTATAATATTTTTTCCCCTTTGTTTAGCTAGTGGGGTCCGCCATTGTCCACTGTAGAGTAAGCATTGTACTACTCTAAATATAGAGTGAGAGAAATGATAAGTATCGTTTTAGAGTATCTAGTGCAGCAGTTTTTACTCTTCCTTTAGAGTATCCACTGCGGGTAGTGTAAGACCTGGGTGAAGCCGTGTTGACCCCATCAAAAGCAAGCAGGTGGACACGTACGTACCTTTAGTTGGCCCAAGGATCACATCACCTGCATGCGGCTTGCTTGCTTGTTGTCTCATTTTGTATATGTACAGTATGTAGTGCACCGTGGGTACCTAGGGTTGGCCGGGCTGGGTGGTAGCAGACAGAGATCAACACCCATCCGTTCCCTCCAGTGGGAGGCGTCCACGTAGTCTAGGTACGTGTCGGGCCCAGCGCGTCCGGCGTTGCACCACTTCCATGCACACACACCGACCGCGCACACCGCCGGCCTGCAGAGAGCGAGAGGCTTTTCTCCTTCACTCCTGTGTGTAACGTATCCTCGACCGTTTCAACGCGGAATCGTGCCGTTTTCGCAGTAATATAACCACCCCTTTTATTTCGTACCAGTAGACTAGATATATAGTAGTAGGCCCCTGCTGCTAAGCTCCGATGATCCTGACGTTGCACTCACTCATCAGTCATGCATCACCGTACCTTTGTTAATTTATTAATCAGTACATTAATTAAGCTCGGGAGATTGTGTGAGTGATAGATAAGTAGACACCTATCCCCTGCATCAATGCATCATGCATGCAGTGGCTGCTTGCAATTGCTTGCTTTGCCCAAAACGGTGTGTCGGAGCACAAGTCGGCCGGTTCATCCGGCTTATAATCCGTACTTTTCAGCTTGTTTTTTTAGTTCAAATAGTGTTTTTTCTCTCATAACAAATTAATCAACAGTGTTTTTCAGTCGGCTTATCGGCACAGCCGAACAGGGCCGTCGTCACTAGCGCTAGCTGGCATCATTTTTTTTACAAAGTAAGGTTAAATTAACTGATGGGTATATATAACTGAATACCTAATTAAGATCGATAGATAGTATTTGAATGTATAGCACAAATTAAATAGTAGTATTAGCACCGTATTATTAACCAACTGCAAACTCTATTGTGCGACCGCCGCACGGAGCTCGCAGCACGCGACTGTCACTAGTATAGAAAAGATTTTTTTAGAGGCGGTTAAAATCAGTTTGCAAACTCTATTACCCCACGGCCCTGTTGCTAGCAGCCTTAGAAGGGGAGGGAGCCTTGGGGCGGCGGCCAAACAAGCGACGGTGGGCGGCTGCCGGCCGCGATGGAGCAGCTGGACCAGGGCGGTGGTGGAGGCCGGGGGAAGGGAGCGGGCCAATGTGATTCAATGGAGAAGAAGAACAGGGTGGGGATGGCCAACAGTCGTACGCTCCCCTATAGCGTGACAGGTCATGCGTTATCTACTGCCTTACACTACTACAATAAACTGAACGGAGGCGGGCCAAATCACTTAACCGAGGCGGGCAGGCTAACCGCCTCGGAGCAAAGGTCACGGTTAATCGTGGCCTTTACTGAGGCGGTTGGCCAACCGCCTTGGTTAATAGTTTAACCGAGGCGGGCGCCTTAAGGTAACCGCCTCGGTTAATACTTATTAATGGAGGCGGTTGCCTTAATTTGACCGCCTCCTTTAATCTTTTAACCGAGTTGGTTTGCTTAAGGCAACCGCCTCCGTTAAATGTTTAACCGAGGTGGTTTCTTGTTATGTGTCCGCCTCCGTTAAGTATTTTTAGAATAAAAAAAAGCTTATTTCATTTCGATTTTGAATTTGAATTTGAATTTAAAACCGAATTTTGTTAGGTTAAAACACATACAAAGCAGAAAACACGCGTACGAAGGATAAACACATATATTACATCCATTCATGTGTCGTCGTCCTTATCGTTCCACGATCCAAGCATGTCACACACTAAGTTCATATTACAATAATGTTCACATAGTTCACAAAAGCACATCAAATGTTCACATGAGAAGCTAAGGTCACCTATTCGAAGATGTCCAACAACTTGTAGTCATTCATGTCTAGATCGCTGGTTCTCCAGTTGCATAGCTTCTCGAACTTCTCCCTCCCTAGCTCGCTCTCGGCGTTGAAGAACTTTCCCCCAACTTCACAACATTCGTCCGTGACAAACTTACAAATGTCGGCTATTGTTTGAGTGATGTTCTTACTGTCCACCTTTTCCTTTTGCCACCAATTTTGGGATTTCTTAAGCCGCCGCCAGCTGTGGTAGGAACTCCCGCAAGCCCTGAGGTACTCACAAGCATAGTATCCACACAAGAATGAGCCTTCAGGTTGCTTGGCACACTGCATGCATGATATATGTAACACAAAATCATTAGAACTGGTAGTAGTGCAGAAGTAGTAATGTAAGAGTAAGTAGTAGTAGTAGTAGTAGTAGTAGTAGGAGGAGGAGGAGTAGTAGTAGTAGTAGTAGTAGTAGTAGTAGTAGTAGGAAGAGTAGGAGTAGTACGGTAGTAGTAGTAGTAGTAGTAGTAGTAGTAGTAGTAGTAGTAGTAGTAGTAGTAGTAGTAGTAGTAGTAGGAGTAGTATGGTAGTAGTAGTAGGAGTACTAGTAAGATAGTACTAGTAGTAGGGTAGTAGTAGTAGTAGTAGGAGGAGGAGTAGTAGGAGTAGGAGTTGACTTATGATATATATGTGTGGCATACATATCAATTAATTGTAAAAAATCAACACGCAAAGATTATGATCTCCCACGGTCATATATACATATGGTTCCATTACATAAAAGTTAGTAACACAAATAGTTCTCGTTAATCGATAAGCGAGTACGTTATTACATATATGTGTGGCATACATATCATTTTGCTGGAAGCGATCCTATGATGCTCTTCTTCTGACTGTCGGAGTAGAACCAAGGCTTCATGCCACTCATGTTGACGCAGTTCTCGACTTGCTTGATCTTGCGTGGATGATCAGTAAAGAGTGAGAACTCCATATAGTGGTTGTATTCTTCGGGACTCTAGACTCCATCTGCTCCCACGATCCTTTGCTTTCCTGACACAACCACATGCCTCTTGGAGTCTCTGGGCTTCGTGTAGCAGGCTACCTACGTGACGCGGTTTGCTAGTACCCACTGATCATCTTTGTAGCCGACACTTTGGAGCTCCACGGTGGTTAGCCCATACTCGTCCACGACAAATGCCTTTGGCTTGACCCACTGGCACCGGAAGATGGGTATCTATAGTTCACCACTGTAGTCAAGTTCTCATATCTCTTCAATCTGCCCATAGTATGTCTTTATCTCCCCAGTGGCCTCGTCGATGCCCTCATATCGAACACCGATGTTCTGTGCTGCGCTCTTCTTGTCATTCTCTTTTGTGTGAAACCTATATCCATTGATGTCATACCCTTGCCATGAGGTGATTTGGGTGGATGGGCCGGACGTGAGCCTTGCTTCATCAGTTTCGCCATATGGAGGTATGCCCTGTGTAAGGTCCTAGATGGCTAGAGGGGGGGTGAATAGCCTAAAAAAAAATTCTACGAGAAACACTAAGCAAAACTAGTTAGAACAACAAACGGCGCAAAGCGAGTTTAGCTTAGCCTACGGTTGTGATGCAAGCCTCCTATCCACAAGTCTAGTAGATTATGATCTCTAGTTCACACAAGGCCTATGTCACTAAACTTACACTAGTGAGCAAGCTAACAACACTAGCAAAGGCTACCACTAGAGCTTACACAAGATAATCTAGTAAAAGTAAATGCAAGAGATAGGATTGTGAATCTTATACCGACGGTGGAGTGAAGATGTTGCCAATCACCAAGATGATATACAATCAATCAATATTGACAACAACACAATATGAAGACCAATCACCGGAGACAAGAGACACAATATTTTTGTTCACCCGGTGTTCACTTGTGCACCGACAAGCTACGTCACCGGTTGTGTCGACCAACACTTAGATGGTTCCTCGGTGTGACCCTCAAGTCACTTGCCCCTCAAGGCACGCCCCGCAAGGCACCGCAAGACACCACTCTCAAGTGAGGTAACTCAATGACACGCGCAATGTAATAGAGTTGCTTTTGGCGTCCCGCCGAGGAAAGCACAAGAACCTCTTACAAACAACCGGAGGTGGCCAAGAACAATCACCTTTTCTTGCCAACGCCTCCAACAATCTCCAAGCCGGCTAGGAGCGGTACTCTCCAAGAGTAACAAGAAATCCACCGGCTAAACCACCCACAAGTGCCACTAGATGCCCTCAAGCTATGCAATGCACTTTGGGATCACTCAATCTCACTTTTGATTTGCAATCAAGCAAGAGAGATGAGTGGGAGGAGTAGCTCTAGCTCAAAGGATGCACAAGAGTGTTAGAAATGCCAAGAGACCTCCCCAAGGGCCGGCCAACGAGTATTTATAAGCACCCCAAACAAATAGAGCCGTTGCCACTCCACTGACCGTTTTTTCGGGACGACCGGACGCGCCGGTCGAAACTGACCGGACGCGCTCAACCGCGTCCGGTCGCCCTGCGACGTCCACGTGTCCCTCAAATTTCAAATGCGACCGTTAGATCCTCCAACAGTCACTGCGCGCCAACGGTCAAACGCTATGACCGGACGCGCTGCTCAACCGACCGGACGCGCCGGTCGCACAGCACCGCTCCCGCGAAACAACGACCGGACGCGCTCCTCGCAACGACCGGACGCACCGATCCGCACAACACCCGCGCCCGCGAAACAATGACCGGACGCGACAGTGCCAGTGTCCGGTCGGAGTCCAGTAAGCTCCCTCGACGACCGGACGCGTCTGATCGCGTGTGACCGGACGCGCCCCGCGTCCGATCGTCCTTGCGAACCGCAGCTCCTTCTGGGCACTTGACCGGACGCGCCGGTCCCGCGAGTGACCGGACGCGCCCCGCGTCCGATCGTCCTTGCGAACCGCAGCTCCTTCTGGGCACTTGACCGGACGCGCCGGTCCCGCGAGTGACCGGACGCGCCGGTTGCAAACCCTAGCCCGCGCGCCCGATACCGCGCTGTACTGACCGGACGCGTCCGGTCACACCATGACCGCGTCCGGTGCAGCGTCCGGTCACCGCAGTGACCCCGTTCGCCTCCGTTTCTTTTCCGACTTTCGGCGTAGTGGAAAATAGGCATTTCATTTCCCCGAAATCGCCTGAATCCCGCGCTCGCACGCTCGGTGGGAGGGAGAGAGGAACCCAAACCCCTCTCAACCCGCAAACCACAGCGCGACCAACACCACCTTTGCAAATGTGCCAACACCATCAAGTGTACATCTCCATGTGCTTGTGTGTTAGCTTTTTCTCAATCATTTTCAAAGGTTTTCCAATTAGCTCACTAGGCCCTACATGCAATGCACTTCATGAATTCACCTAGTGGCACCCGTGCATCGAATAACCGATAAGACTTTCCCTCTTAATAGTTCGGCTATCGATCCTAAACCACTCACACCCTCTATGGTGTCTTGAGTGTAAAACAAAATGGCCCTATGGTTATACCTTTGCCTTGAGCCCATTTTGTTTCTCCAAATGATATGATCCACTTCATATCATCACATGACCGTCTCGATCCATCGACCTTGACTTCACTTGCTCTTCACCGTTGCATCGGTCCGTCGGCGCTAAGTCTTGCTCAAGCTTTACCATCGCATGGTCCTTCGCTTCGAAGCCTCGACTTGCCCTTCACCTTCACAACCGGTCCATCGAGCCAAGCCTCATCTTGGTCTTCACCATCTTGGTCATATGAGTCAATGTCATGTCTCATATTCAATGACCACCTTTATCTAAATCATCCACTTAGATACAAAGGTTAGTCCTAGGTTTCATCAATTAGCCAAAACCAAACTAGGGACTTTCAATCTCCCCCTTTTTGGTAATTGATGACAACCCTCACAAAGATGATTTTGATAATAAAAGTTTTGAACTTGTCATACTTGTCCAATCATTTTGCTCATAAGTAAAGTTTGGACAATTATCACAAGCTCGATTTTGGTAGCATTAGCTCCCCCTACATATGTGCATAGAGTTTAGATTGAAAGCTTTGCACATATGCATGGATAGAAATGTTGGGAGAGTAATTCTACCAAAATGATGCTATGGTGTAAGAAATGGACCTTTGAAGCGTGATACCAATCGGAGTTGCCTTTTACACCATCCTTAGCATCATGAAGTAACTAGACATCCATCAAAACTCAAGAACCCGTGAGATCAACATTATATGTAAAGGTTCTTGGACCACTTGTAAAGCTAACCACTTGTAAAGCTTTAGGCAAGTCTAGATACCACATGTAAACTATTCCTATGCATGCTAGTAGATCATTTCATCATCCAATTTCTATACTAGCATTGCACCACACAAGCATGTATATTGAATTTAAATACATGTGTAATGAGCAAGTCATATGAGAATGCACAAACAAATGCAACAACTTTGTTTATGAGCTTGCTCCCCCTACTTGTGTGCATCAACAAATTTTATTTACCCCTTTATCAAGTTGAATCATCTTTTTCTCATCATAAATTTTATTTACCCCTTTATCAAGTTGAATCATCTTTTTCTCATCATAAATTTTATTTACCCCTTTATCAAGTTGAATCATCTTTTTCTCTCCCCCTTTGTCAACAACTTACCCAAAAATGGGATCAAATTGTGGAGAGAAGGAAAAGTGTTTGATGGAGTAGATTGAAATTAATTCGATTCCACATGTAAGGTTAAAAAATTTATCAAATTTGGTTTAACCTAGAATACTTGCCAAAGATATTTAATTCGATTTGAACCAAAGACAAGCTTCTTCACTCCTCAAAATAAGGGTTATCTTGCCTATGTTGAATTAAACACTTATAGCAAATCTTCTAGATTCAACACTAGGTTTACAAGCTCACAAACATGTCATATGCCACCACTAGATCAAAATAAGCATAGAAGCAATAGTGGTAACATATATCCATCAAATTCATTTGATTTATCATGAATGCTTATGCGTAACACTTATTATGTCTACATGCTCTATCAAGTCCTTAGCATAGGATGAAAGACATGTCAATCAACTTTACCTTGCAATGTCGAAGGAGAGGCATGTCAATAAGTGGGTGGGGTGCATTCAACTCATGTTTGAGAAATCAAGAATGTTCAATTCATTCCTTAGCTTGCAAAACCTCTTTTCATCAAGTGGCTTAGTGAGAATATCGGCAAGTTGATCATCGGTGCCAACACTTTCAATGGCAATATCTCCCTTTTGTTGATGATCTCTAATGAAATGATGTCTTATGTCAATATGCTTTGTTCTTCCATGTTGAACCAGGTTTTGTATCATCTTGATTGCACTCTCATTATCACATAGCAACGGCACATTCTTGAAGTTGAGGCCATAATCCTTCAAAGTTGATTTCATCCATAGCAATTGTGCACAACAACTCCCCGCACTCACATATTCGGCTTCGGCGGTAGAGATTGCCACACTATTTTGTTTCTTTGAGGACCATGACACAAGTGATCTTCCAAGTAATTGACATGTGCCACTTGTGCTCTTCCTATTGATCTTGCAACCCCCATAGTCGGAGTCCGAATATCCAATCAATTCAAACTTTGACCCCTTGGGATACCATAGTCCAACACTTCTTGTTTGCTTCAAGTACCTCAATATTCTTTTTGCCGCCGTGAGATGACTTTCTCTAGGTGAGGCTTGATATCTAGCACACATGCAAACACTAAACATGACATCCGGCCTTGATGCGGTGACATAGAGTAGACTTCCAATCAAAGACCGATATTCCTTTTGATTCACCATTTTGCCATCAAGATCACTATCCAAATTGCCATTTGTGCCCATTGGAGTTGAAATTGGCTTTGCATCTTGCATTCCAAACTTCTTCAACATGTCCCTTATGTATTTCCCTTGACTCACAAATGTCCCATTCTTCAATTGCTTGACTTGGAGACCAAGGAAGTAGCTAAGTTCACCAATCATAGACATTTCAAACTCTTTGGCCATCATAGCACCAAATTCTTCACAATAAGCTTGATCGGTTGATCCAAAGATGATGTCATCAACATATATTTGCACTATGAATAGATCATTTCCAATCTTCTTGGTGAATAGAGTAGTATCAACCTTGCCCATTTTGAATCCCTTAGAGAGAAGGAAATCCCTTAGCCTCTCATACCATGCTCTAGGTGCTTGCTTTAAGCCATATAAAGCCTTCTTCAACTTGTAGACATGGTTGGGTTTCTTGTCATCTTCAAATCCGGGAGGTTGCTCAACAAAGACTAACTCATTGATGATCCCATTGAGAAATGCACTTTTGACATCCATTTGATATAGTTTGATGTTGTGTGCACAAGCATAAGCCAATAGAATCCTTATTGCCTCCAATCTTGCCACGGGAGCATATGTCTCATCATAGTCAAGACCTTCAACTTGAGTGTAACCTTGAGCAACTAGTCTTGCTTTGTTTCTCACTACAATGCCATCTTGATCTTGCTTGTTTTTAAACACCCACTTGGTTCCAATCACATTGTAGTCATTTGGCCTTTCTACCAATTCCCAAACATCATTTCTTGTGAAATTGTTTAGTTCTTCTTGCATAGCCATAATCCAATCGGCATCCCTCAAAGCTTCTTCTATCTTCTTTGGTTCTATGGTTGACACAAATGATGCATGCTCACAAAACATAGTCAATCTTGATCTTGTTTGCACACCACTTCTAATATCACCAATAATACTATTAATGGGGTGATCTCTTGCAACATGTTGTGGTTGGAGTACTTGCACTTGATTGCTTGAGCTTGGTTGATCACTTGATGTATCTCGATGAGAAGAACTAGCACCATAATTTTGCACTTGAGAGTCACTAACTAGCTTGTTTGGTGAATTGAGCACTTGATCTTTATCATCATCTTAAATATCAATTACTTGCTTTGCTCTAATGTCCCCAATGTCCATGTTCTTCATTGCTTCCACCAATTGAGTTCCACCAACATCATCTAGATTCTCTTCTTCATCTTGTGACCCATTGGTTTCATCAAATTGCACATCATGGACTTCTTCTAGAATGCCACTTGAGTTGTTCCAAACTCTATAAGCTTTGCTTGTAGTTGAATAACCAAGTAGGAACCCCTCATCACATCTTTTGTCAAACTTCCCCAATCTAGTGCCCTTCTTCAAGATATAGCATTTGCAACCAAACACTCTAAAGTAAGAAATATTGGGCTTTCTTCCATGAAGTAACTCATATGGGGTCTTCTCTAGCAATGGATGACAATATAATCTATTGATGTAGTAGCAAGCGGTATTGATTGCTTCATCCCAAAATGATTGACTCACATTGTACTCATGAAGCATTGATCTAGCCATATCAAGCAATGTTCTATTCTTCCTCTCAACTAGGCCATTTGATTGTGGAGTGTACTTGGCCGAGAATTGATGTCCAATACCATAATGATCACAAAGTTCTTCAATTCTTGTATTCTTGAACTCACTTCCATTGTCACTTCTCACTTTCTTGATTCTAATCTCAAACTCATTGTGAACTCTAGTGAGAAATGTCTTGAAGGTGTCAAACACTTCACTTTTGTCACTAAGAAAGAATACCCATGTGAATCTTGTGAAGTCATCCACTATGACAAAGCCATACTTGTTGCCGCCTATGCTTGTATATGTTGTTGGTCCAAATAGATCCATGTGCATCAACTCAAATGCTTTGCATGTGCTCATTGTACTCTTCTTTGGATGTGAGCTTCCAACTTGCTTCCCGGCTTGACATGCACTACAAAGCTTATTCTTCTCAAATTCAACATCTTTCAAACCATTGACAAGATTGTGAGTTGTAAGCTTCTTCAATTGTTTCATGCCAACATGACCAAGCCTTCTATGCCAAAGCCAACCCATGCTTGATTTGGAGACTAAGCAAGTTGTCAAAGAAGTTTCTCTAGCATTGAAGTCAACTAGGTAGAGATTCTCATATCTAAAGCCCTTGAATGCCACATTTGAACCATCCACACTAATAACTTCCACATCATCAACCCCAAAGATGCATTTGTAGCCTAGATCACATATTTGTGCCACGGATAGAAGATTGAAATCCAAACTTTCAACTAGCAACACATTGGAGATACTCATATCATTTGATATTGCAATCTTGCCCAAGCCAATAACCTTGCCTTTCTTGTTATTGCCAAATGTGATAGAATCAACACCACTATCATTGTCATTGAATGAATCAAACATTCTTGATGTACCGGTCATGTGTTGAGTGCACCCACTATCAATAATCCAATGCCTTCCTCCGGCTTTGTAATTGACCTACAAGCAAATCAATGAAGCTTAGGTACCCATTTTTGCTTGGGTCCTTGTAGGTTAGTAACTAAGCTCTTTGGTACCCAAATAGCCTTCTTCTTTGGGCCCACAATTGGTGTACCAACAAACTTAGCTTGCACACCCTTCACACCCTTGGTAAGCACATAGCAAGAATCAAAAGGTATAGCATTAACAAGGTTCTTGCTTTGGTTCTTTTTATTGCAATTATGCTCTAGGTGCCCAACTTGCTTGCATCTATTGCAAAACCGACCATTGCCCTTCACAAAGCTAGGCTTTGGAGTTGCAAGGGCCGACTTGCCTTTCTTGGGGGTGTAGCCCAATCCCTCTTTGTTAAGAGAGAACCTTTGGCTACCCAAGCACTTAAGCAAGCGAGCCTCACCACCATAGGCCTTGCCTAGGGCGTGAGTGAGCTCATCCACCTCTCTCTTGAGAGTCTCATTCTCAACCATTAGTGAGGCATCACAAGTAAAACCATCACTAGTAGTAGAGGTAGAGTTGGTGGTGGTGGATGAAGAGCTACAAGAAGGGTTAGCATTTGACATGATGATAGGTTCATTAAAGGATTCATCAATTATATCACATGTAACACCTATATCACATGATACAACAACCTCCTTCTTTTCTTGTTGCTCAAGTAACAATGAGTGAGCCTTTTTAAGCTTGAAATGAGCCTTACCAAGATCCTCATGGTCTTCCACTAGACTCTCATGAGTGGTCTTAAGCTCACTAAGGACTTTCTTAAGTATTACTACTTTCATTGAAAGCTTCTTACACTCTTTGTCCTTGGCAATAGCTATGTCTCTAGTTTGTTGCATCAAGTCATATAGTTGTTCTTTAGTTGGTTCATCATCATCATTTTCATTATTATTATCATTATCACTATCATGAGCATATTCCATTTCACTTTCATCATCACTCTCATCATATAATACCTTAGCTTCTTTAGCCATGAAGCATGAAGAGGATGAATCAAATAGTGATGGCTTCTTGTTGATAGCAATGGAAGCAAAAGCCTTGTTGGATGATTCTTCTTCTTCTTCATTATCATCACTTTCCCAAGTGATCACATAGGCACCATTTTTGCCTTTCTTGAATGTCATCTTGGCCTCTCTCTTCTTCTTTTCAAACTTGTCCTTTTTGTTCTTCTTCTTATCATAAGGACATTCCGCTTGAAGGTGCTCGGTGCTATCACAATTGAAGCACTTTCTTTGTTGCTCATTTCTTTTCTTAAAGCCTCTTCTCTTGATGAACATGTGACCCATCTTCTTGACTACAAGAGCAAGTGCCTCATCATCAATTTCAAATTCCCCATCTTCATTGTTGTCTTCTTCTTTTTCAATGATGGTAGCTTTGCCCTTGGAGGAGGTGGCCTTGAATGCCACGGTCTTCTTCTTCTCATCTTCCACCTTTTCCTTGTCATCAACATCTTGATCATATTTGTCATAGGTCAATACTTCACCAAGCAAATCATTAGGCTTCATTGTTTCAAGCCCATCTCTTTGTAACATCATGATCAACATCTTGAATCTTCTAGGTAAGCTCAATAAGAACTTGTGACAAAAATCTTGATCTTGAGTTTTGTGCCCTAAGCTCTTGAGATCATTGACTATCACTTGCAATCTATGAAACATTTCAATGATTGTTTCATCATCCTTTTTCTTGAAGTTCTCAAACTCACTCTTGAGCCCATATAGCTTGGCACTCTTCACAACCTTAGTGCCTTCATATGTCTCACTCAACCTTGTCCATACTTCACTAGCCAATTCCAAATCTTTGATGCCCTCAAACACTTTTGTGTCAATACCATTGTAGAGTGTATTGAGAGCCATTCTATTGCATGTTCTATTTGCTCTATCTTCATCGGTGAGATGATTGGGATCAATGATAGCAAAATCATTCTCGGTGACTTGCAATACTCTCTCATGAATAGAACTAAGGTACATTGTCATCTTTCTCTTCCAATGAGCAAAAGAACTAACACCATCAAAGAACGGTGGCTTGCCCCCAACATGATTGAACACAATTTGAGCCATTTTTCACACCGAAGGATGTTAAGCCTTGATTAAAACGGTGACCACGGCTCCGATACCACTTGTAAGGTCCTAGATGGCTAGAGGGGGGGTGAATAGCCTAAAAAAAATTCTACGAGAAACACTAAGCAAAACTAGTTAGAACAACAAACGGCGCAAAGCGAGTTTAGCTTAGCCTACAGTTGTGATGCAAGCCTCCTATCCACAAGTCTAGTAGATTATGATCTCTAGTTCACACAAGGCCTATGTCACTAAACTTACACTAGTGAGCAAGCTAACAACACTAGCAAAGGCTACCACTAGAGCTTACACAAGATAATCTAGTAAAAGTAAATGCAAGAGATAGGATTGTGAATCTTATACCGACGGTGGAGTGAAGATGTTGCCAATCACCAAGATGATATACAATCAATCAATATTGACAACAACACAATATGAAGACCAATCACCGGAGACAAGAGACACAATATTTTTGTTCACCCGGTGTTCACTTGTGCACCGACAAGCTACGTCACCGGTTGTGTCGACCAACACTTAGATGGTTCCTCGGTGTGACCCTCAAGTCACTTGCCCCTCAAGGCACGCCCCGCAAGGCACCGCAAGACACCACTCTCAAGTGAGGTAACTCAATGACACGCGCAATGTAATAGAGTTGCTTTTGGCGTCCCGCCGAGGAAAGCACAAGAACCTCTTACAAACAACCGGAGGTGGCCAAGAACAATCACCTTTTCTTGCCAACGCCTCCAACAATCTCCAAGCCGGCTAGGAGCGGTACTCTCCAAGAGTAACAAGAAATCCACCGGCTAAACCACCCACAAGTGCCACTAGATGCCCTCAAGCTATGCAATGCACTTTGGGATCACTCAATCTCACTTTTGATTTGCAATCAAGCAAGAGAGATGAGTGGGAGGAGTAGCTCTAGCTCAAAGGATGCACAAGAGTGTTAGAAATGCCAAGAGACCTCCCCAAGGGCCGGCCAACGAGTATTTATAAGCACCCCAAACAAATAGAGCCGTTGCCACTCCACTGACCGTTTTTTCGGGACGACCGGACGCGCCGGTCGAAACTGACCGGACGCGCTCAACCGCGTCCGGTCGCCCTGCGACGTCCACGTGTCCCTCAAATTTCAAATGCGACCGTTAGATCCTCCAACAGTCACTGCGCGCCAACGGTCAAACGCTATGACCGGACGCGCTGCTCAACCGACCGGACGCGCCGGTCGCACAGCACCGCTCCCGCGAAACAACGACCGGACGCGCTCCTCGCAACGACCGGACGCGCCGATCCGCACAGCACCCGCGCCCGCGAAACAATGACCGGACGCGACAGTGCCAGTGTCCGGTCGGAGTCCAGTAAGCTCCCTCGACGACCGGACGCGTCTGATCGCGTGTGACCGGACGCGCCCCGCGTCCGATCGTCCTTGCGAACCGCAGCTCCTTCTGGGCACTTGACCGGACGCGCCGGTCCCGCGAGTGACCGGACGCGCCCCGCGTCCGATCGTCCTTGCGAACCGCAGCTCCTTCTGGGCACTTGACCGGACGCGCCGGTCCCGCGAGTGACCGGACGCGCCGGTTGCAAACCCTAGCCCGCGCGCCCGATACCGCGCTGTACTGACCGGACGCGTCCGGTCACACCGTGACCGCGTCCGGTGCAGCGTCCGGTCACCGCAGTGACCCCGTTCGCCTCCGTTTCTTTTCCGACTTTCGGCGTAGTGGAAAATAGGCATTTCATTTCCCCGAATCGCCTGAATCCCGCGCTCGCACGCTCGGTGGGAGGGAGAGAGGAACCCAAACCCCTCTCAACCCGCAAACCACAGCGTGACCAACACCACCTTTGCAAATGTGCCAACACCATCAAGTGTACATCTCCATGTGCTTGTGTGTTAGCTTTTTCTCAATCATTTTCAAAGGTTTTCCAATTAGCTCACTAGGCCCTACATGCAATGCACTTCATGAATTCACCTAGTGGCACCCGTGCATCGAATAACCGATAAGACTTCCCCTCTTAATAGTTCGGCTATCGATCCTAAACCACTCACACCCTCTATGGTGTCTTGAGTGTAAAACAAAATGGCCCTATGGTTATACCTTTGCCTTGAGCCCATTTTGTTTCTCCAAATGATATGATCCACTTCATATCATCACATGACCGTCTCGATCCATCGACCTTGACTTCACTTGCTCTTCACCGTTGCATCGGTCCGTCAGCGCTAAGTCTTGCTCAAGCTTTACCATCGCATGGTCCTTCGCTTCGAAGCCTCGACTTGCCCTTCACCTTCACAACCGGTCCATCGAGCCAAGCCTCATCTTGGTCTTCACCATCTTGGTCATATGAGTCAATGTCATGTCTCATATTCAATGACCACCTTTATCTAAATCATCCACTTAGATACAAAGGTTAGTCCTAGGTTTCATCAATTAGCCAAAACCAAACTAGGGACTTTCACCCTGCTGTTTGATCCACATCATGAAATTCATCCTATGCTGTCTCTGTACCCATGCCTCCGTGCGTCCGTCATGAGCCTGGCAAATCTCCTCCAGTCAACCCACGTGTCCATGACCACTAACTGATTAAGGGTATTGTGATGAGCTTCTGCACCACTTCGTCTTGTACATCGGTGCATACTTTCCTCCCCATGCACCCCATCCCCGAGGTTCTGCCTTCATGCAGAGGGACGGGCAACCCAATTACATTTCCATCCCAGATGTATTTGGTGCAGCAATTAATGGCCTCCTCTGTTGTGTATGCCTCGATCATAGAGCCCTCCGGGTAAGCACAGTTATGGATGTATCTGTTCAGGATCGACATGAACCTCTCATACGTCCACATCTAGTGCAGGTAGACAGGCCCAAGTTCATGTATCTAATCAACCATGTGCATCATCAGGTGTGGTATAATATCGAAGAAAGACGGCGGGAAGCACATCTCGAGCTGGCAAAGAGTCTCTGTGATGAACTGTTTTAGGCCTGGCAGCTCAGCTTCATCGATGGCCTTTTGTGTGATGAAGTTGAAGAAGTAACCAAGGAGTGTGATGACCATCTTCACATACTCTGGACTGATAGCCCTGATCACAATTGGGAGGAACACCGTGAGCATGACGTGGTAGTCATGTGCGTTGAAGCTGGTGAGTGTGAGGTCCTTCATCGAGACCAGGCTCTTGATGTTGGAAGAGAAACCGTCGGCACCTTCACAGCCCTAAGCCACTAGCACATGACCCTCTTCTCATCTGTCGTGAGGTTGTAGCTCACTCTTGGAAGGTCCATTTTCCCACTCTGCACCGCCAGTGTCGAATGAATTTTGGTCCTGATGTTCTAGTTCACAAGATCCAGACGTGACTTCAGACCATCCTTCGTCTTAATCTTAATGTCTAGCAGGACCCCGATCGTGCTCTCGAAGACATTCCTCTCCAGATGCATGCAGTCGATGGCATGGGGCGTATCTAGCTCCTTCTAGAATGACAGGTACTTGAAGAAACATGACTGCTTCTTGAAAGGAACGACAGGGGTGACAGGCTTTGCTTCTTCTTCCTCCATCTTATCCCGCTTCCTCTTCTTCCTTGTTTTGGTCCCATCTTCCCCAGCTTTCTTTTTCTTCCTGAACTCGATATTTATGCCCTTCACCATATCAAACACCTTTTGCCCATAACTCGTCTTTTTTGGCTCGTCAGTTTGAGGCTCGGCCTGGTTGTCAAAGAACTGATTCATCGAAGGATGCCGGTACCTATGCTTTTGTCAAGGAATCGCCTGTGCCTCATGTACACCAACTTCTTGGATGCATTAAGATAAGTGTAGCAGGTACCATCAATGCAACTACACAACCTGACTTACCTTTGATCTGCCCTGACAGTGAAAAAAGGCAGGGTAATCGGTGATGGTGACAAAGATGATGGCTTTTAGAGTGAACTCCTTCTTTAGGGACACATCCATCATCTTGACCCCATCTTCCCATAGTATCTTCATGTCCTCCATGAGCGACTCTAGGAACACATCTATATCATTGCCTGGCTGCCTCGGTCTAGAAATAATCATGGTTAGTAAAAGATACCTACACTTCAGACATAGATAGGGAGGTAGGTTGTAGATAGTGAGGATGACTGGCCAAGTGCTGTGAGAGCTACTGAGGTCACCAAATGGATTTATCCCATCAGTACTCAGTGCGAACCTAACGTTCCTCGCCTCGTCACCAAACTCCTTCGGGAACTTGGCGTTGAAATGCTTCCACTGCTTGCCATTGGAGGGGTGTCACAGCTTGCCATTGTCCTTCATGCGTTCTGTCGATGCATGCCAGGATATCAGTTGGGCATCCTCTAGGTTTTCAAATAGTGCACGCAGGCGATCGATCACGGGCAGGTACCACACTGACAGTGCTGGATTTTTCCTCTGCATGTAACCCTCTTCTTCCTCATCCCTAGGAGACGGGATTTGCTTCTTGGCCATCTTCTTCTTCTTCTACCCTCTCTTGGGTCCCTCATCATCCATGTTCGCGTGACAACCGGCATCCTCTTGTAGCGACTCACGCCACAGTGCGGACAGCTCTGCAAGTTATCATACTTGTCCCGATATAGGATACGGTGGTTATGGCATGCATGGAACTTTTTAAGCTTCATCGCCACTGGCCGGATCATCTTCTTTGCTCAATAGGTATTGGCGGGCACCTTGTTACCCTCTAGGTATGTGTCAGCAAGCATACGTAACAGGTCGTTGAAGCTAGTGTCGGACCACCCATGGCGAGCCTTCAGCATTAGCAACTGGAGGTTAAAACACAACGCCATCCAATGCTTTGGATAGTCCTTATGTAGCGGATCAATTGCCGCCTGCTTCATCTCTTTGAAATTCTCCAGCCACTTCTGATTCCCAAACAGAACGTCATCTTTGTCCATACGGTTAGCAAGATTTTCAAAAAGCTCCGCATCTTCGGGCCCCAACACATCACCCTGCTCACCATCCCCACCACCATTGTTGTCTCCTATGTCTTGGAGAAGATCATTAATGTTGATGTAATCATGATTCGCACTGTCGCCGCCCGCTGCTGCTGTTGATGAAGAGGGTTGTTGTCCTCCGTCATTCACCGTCGAGGTTGTCGACGAGTTTCCTCCAGATGCACTGGTGGCACTTGGATCTGCTTCGCCGTGATAATTCCAAATGGTGTAATCTTTGACAAAACCATGCCGGATCAAGTGAGATTGCACCACGTTATCTTCCTGGAGAAGCTTGTTCTTGCAGCTATTGCATGGACAAATGGTGCGCTCCTGACCCAGACGCAGACGATGCTTTTTCGCAGCGGCAATAAACTTTTTCAATGACCTAGGAAAGACATATCGTTGCCGACCCTTTGAAACTTGTACATCCACTCTTCCCTATCCATGATCGCGACCTTGCACGCACACCGCGAGAATAAAGTCATATGAATAGAGCAGTATAAGAAAAAAGCATCCCAGTAGCTCTATATCCAGTTTTCTTTCTCCTCCATCTAGATCTAGATCTAGGTCTAGAGAAAAACCACCTAAATCATGTACAAGAGAGAAGATGAGAGATGGAGAGTAAGAAATCAACATCTTGCGGTGCCCCCCTTCATCAAATCCAAGGGCAAAACCTACCCCTCTAAAATGGCCAATTTTAGGGTTTTGAGCTCAAAACCCTAAAAAATGGAGGAGCAGCCACGGGGAAGAAGGGATGTGTGGCTGCTTATATAGGTACAGACTTAACCGAGGCGGGCGACATAACGTAACCGCCTCGGTTAATCTTGTATTAACCGAGGCGGTTGTCGTTATGACAAATGTCTCGGTTAAAATTTAACCGAGGCGGGCGGCCTAACACAACCGCCTCGGTTAATAAAGATTAACAAAGGCGGTTGGGTTACACTGCCAACCGCCTCGGTTAATCAATAAACGGAGGCGGTTGCATTAGGTCAACCGCCTCGGTTAATGGATGATTAACCGAGACGGTTACCTTATGTGGCTTGCCTCCGTTAACCTATTAACCGAGGCGGTTGCTAGGCTGGCAGCCCGGCCTCGATTAACCGAGGTGGGCCGCCGGCCCAACCGCCTCTAACGCCCATTTGAAAACGCCTCCCCAAAAAAAAATTTGTAGTAGTGTTAACCAATAACCATACCATATGACGGTCCCGAGCAAGGAGGGAATCATACCATATGACGGTCCCATGGTCAGATATGAGTGACTACAGCATGTCAATCATATCATATATACCATGCATGGCCACAACTTCTATATATGCATGTTTGGTGAAAAAATAATGAAACAGTGTGTGTGCCTTTTCTACCGATTGTGCATTTCCATTAGGGATCAAGAGGCGTGTACGGTTACATTAACATGCAGGTTAAGCCGGACAGAATACACCTGCTGATAGTGGGGTCTGAGGAAAAGCAGTTGCGGAAGACTTGGTCGTCGTAGAACCAAAGGTACTACGCGTGTGTTTTTAATAGCCCGGTGGTTAGGTCAGGACTAATGACTTGCGTCGTTAGTCACCACGCCTCGCTCGCTCTCAGAGGCAATATAGTGGAGAATCTTGGTTAATCCAGGTGATCGTACACAATTAGCTAATAGCTAGCAGAGTGACGCCATGATTGACAGCCACGACCATCAGGTGATGGGACACGTGGAGACTTTCTCCGGCGCTCCTGCTCCCAGTGAGGTGGCGCTATCATCTGAGCTGCAGCCTCCTGGCATCCAGCCAAGCGCGCGGCGTCGGAGCGCCAACTGAGACAACCAAAACGAACCTGGTAGCTTCCTAGAAGCCAGCATACATACTGTGTGAATATCGCCCTTTATTTGGGGCCGTTTTATCTGGGGCCGTTTAGTTTCCAAAATTTTGCAAAATTTTTCAACATTCTCCGTCATATCGAATCTTTGACGCATGCATGAAGCATTAAATATGAATAAAAAATAAAACTAATTACACAGTTTAGACGAAATTCATGAGACGAATCTTTTAAGCCTAATTAGATCATGATTGGACACTAATTGTCAAATAATAACGAAAGTGCTACAATATCTTTTTCTAAAAAATTTCGCGAACTAAACAGGGGCTCGGTCGCCTCACACGTACGTCAAAATAGAATTCACACGTGGAATTCGCACCTCCAATTGAAGTTGGCCGCGTTGTTTTTGCCGGTGCGCGCATCCATCGGTCGCACGGCACGAGCACTGTATATGCTAGCTTAGTCCGTAATCAGCATCATAGTTAATTAAGGTACGTCCTCCTTCAGTTGCTTATTGCAATTTGCACACGCCTCATGGCTATCTATACATGGGTTGACACTACCAGACAATGGGTCGTCACCGTCGGAGCCCAACACTGTTGCTTTCTGTAGCCTGCAAGAATGGTCGGCGCCTGTGATTGTAACCTACCAGAAAATGGTTCTATATGCTTTGCAAATATCTTTGAATGAGTGAAATCAAGTTACCGTGTAGCGGTGTAGGCCATATGCATACCTAAGTGAACGCTTTGACTTCTTCTCAAATTTAAATTAGTAAGTTGTATTGCGCATCGTGAAAAATTCGATAATGTGCTGCTTGATTGTTTTGGGTCATTATTAAATTTCATTTGGGTCTTTAATCTGTGTTGATTTGAGTTTGTAGTGAATTCAAATCCATACACAAAAAATATAAACTGAATCGTAGCCAGCAGTAAACTACCCTACTGCCAAAACCCACAAAAAAACACACCCTAGCCCAACCTTGTCTTTTCCTCTATAGATTGATGTGCCAAGCCAACTTGGGCCAAGCCTAGCTAAGCCTCGTGCCTCAATATCTCCTCTCTCCCACTAATGGATGGGACCAACACCGTGTTGACATTTCTTAGCATCACTCTTTACTAAGTTGTCATCCTTAGCATGATGTTAGAAATGTATTGTTGGTAATTATTGTTGACACTTGTAAACTCAGAGATAATAATATTAAAAGTAAAGTATTCGTAAGCGCACAGATAATATACTATTGTAGCATTTCACCCGGGAGTATGCCAGGTATCGTTATTTATATTTAATCCATAGGAAAGAGCAATGGAGTTGAGTTAGCATAGAGATATTGACTAATATGCGTACTTATGATAAAAACCACTCTTATGCTTTAGCAGGGGTAAGTCAAGTGATAAATACTCCATCCGGTCCATTTTATCTGGCGCAAATTAGAATGACACGGTCTCCTAGATTACACTTTGACCATTCATTTGCTTTATATTATATTATTTATGCTTATAAACTTATAATCATTAAATAGTATAATTCCTTACAAATCTAATTATATAAAGTTTGTATTATAATAGTTAAAAATTATTAGCCTAATTATTGGTCAAAGTTTTTAAAGTTTGAATCTTGATATACGTGTGCATCAGATAAAATGGACCGGAGGGAGTAAATAATAATTGTAAAGTAATATTGGCATTCCAGAGATAGAAATAGAAACTCATAAATGTAGTATGGTTAAACAGGAGATTCGTTAAGAGCAAAAGATTCCTAAGTCATTCCTAAATACTAAGTCTTTTGTACACTCAAGTATATACACTCTCATCTATATTATAACTAATTTTAAATTTATGCATAATGAACATTACTAAAGAAGATTGAGAACATAACTTGTCTTTCTTCGTAACTGGGTTCTACTTGTTCTACAAACGGGGAGTGGACTACAAAGGACTCAACGGGAATGTCACATCCGTGATCTACCACATGACCCAGAGTGTAGAGTGCATCCACAGGCAAACAATATCTAAGCACCATGCTTACATAATGTCGACCACTTAATTCACTCGAGTACTGAATTAAGCGCTTTGTGAACATATGCATATATTCATCATCAATCATAACTATATCAAGCATACAACTAGAGCAAACTAGGAACATAATAAATAGCAACATAATACTGAAGTAGCACAAAGTCATAAATATAGAGATACAATGACTATACCAGTCTCCAGATGACAGATCCGGAATCCTGAGCGATAGCCCAAACTCTACTTGAACCTTGCTAGCTAGTCTATACTAGAAACTTGAAGAATTGGAGCTCTCCTCTCTTCTCTCTGAGAACCCTAATTTCTGGTCTACTCTTGACTTATGGCAAATGCTGATGGAGGGGGGGGGCAGGGGCTGGTTATATAGGCCGGAGCGTCCAACGTGAGCCCTTAGATCAAACCGACTTAAGGAATGACGTAAATACATCCTGGAAGGCGGTGGAGAACCGATATACAAAACTAGCTGACAGGTGGGCCCCTGGGGGGCCAGGCGGCCTCTAGGTGGGGCCGGCCAGCCCCACCTACTAGTGACCTGGCTCCCGCTTCGGTGTGGAGTCTTCCCAATCCTTCTGGAACCTTCTGGGGTAGTTTTCGTCGCGGATAAGCGTGATTTTATTTGACAACTTGATCCCTCTTGATGGTTTTCTGGATAAACCCTGCTAAAAACATAAATTCACCAAAACTTATGAAAATTGTCAGTTAAATCTCTAAGTCTATGTTGGCGATCCTTTTTATTTATTTATTCAAGTTATGTTGGCGGTTTATGATGGATGGTAACTACCGTCAACAACCACAGTGTCGTCATCACTATCATGACCGTGCCAACTCTCTCTCTCTCTCTCTTAACCACCCAAATGACAGGGACAAGCTTTGTGATTTCCCTAGCCTCGCCTCATCGCTAGGGGCCCAATGGCACATAATGTTAGGGCAATTTGGTAGCTCTTAACAAGAAACCGTTGTGTATACTATTTTCCTTCTCTACATTTTGCATATGGTTTTAAAAAACTAAAAGCCTATTGCTTCCTGGCCAGAGCAATATCAACCAAACAAAGAGAAGCCCTTACATCATCCGAGCCTGGCCAGCTAGAGCTTGCATTCAATGTGAGCCAGGCTATTTTGGGAAGAGAACCAAACACACTCTATGTAGATTTCTTCACAATGCAGGTCAAACAGAGGAGATAAGAGGCACCTATCTCCATCTTGTCACTGAGGAATTGCTCGTGCTACCGCCATGTCCCTCTCATCATCATACCGGTTTTAATTTTTGCTTGAGTGGTGGACTACCTTAATTTTCCGATCATTTCGTTGGTTATTATACACTGATCGTGCCAGTTCAAAATGGCTCTTTTCTCTAGCAGTGTACGTAGTCCGAGCGGCATATGACTTCTCGAGTTCCCGTCGTCATACAGTGTCTATGAATGTGTGGTCCAAGGTACGTTGGAAAAAGGGTAGACCAGATATCGATAAATCTTATCTTTAAAGGATGGCGTCTTACGCATCAGAGCAGCACACACGCATGGAGAACTAGATAGAGTTTTGCACGGTACGACACCTGATGATCACTCCCTTAAGCTAATTAGCCAGCTAGATACATGCATGATATATATTGCCTTCTCCAAAAACGTCACCACATATGCACACATGCATGTTGGAGTTGTTAGTCTACTTCAAGTCAAAGTAGTGTATGTATATGATTTGCATCCAGGCAATGCAAGCAATTAGGTTCTCCTTGCTTTTTGACTAGAAATGTAATTATTGGATCTGGTTCAGTTAAGTATGCCTGAAGCATTGACTTGCACAAAAGGAATGTCTTGTCGGTGAGCTAGTACATGCACTACCTTATTTGAACTTGTCCAAGCACGGCATTCTGTTTTTCCAATGACAAGGACCTCGCCGTCAATCTGTGTCTCTAACAAGTCCACGCAATATCGGTGGAAGAAGCACCGCTTGGCGTCTTGAAGATAAGAATGGAAGTTATAGCCATTGCAAATGGTTACTGCTAAATTCATCTTTACCATTTTCTTGTACATAACTGGTAATGCACAATTTGAAATGGTAAAAGTAAATTAATTAATAGTGATTAGGTATCACTAGCGCAGAGAAGCTTTTTAGAGACAGTCAAAATTAATTTTTAGATGTGGCTTTTAAAACCATCACTATACCATCGATTGTAGAAATGATTGAATGAGACATTTTAGAGGCGATTTTCAGAGATGGTTAAGTTAACTACCCCAATGCGAGAAATGATTTTATTAAAAAACATTTATTGTAAAAAATGAAAAATCCTATGCGAGGTGATTTGGCAAAATCACAGGAAGATACATTTTTTGAATATTTTTGGCATAAGTGTATTCACGTGGATTTGAACTCACAATCTCTTACCTTGTGTGCACGTTGCCTCCCACAACAAAAAATGCTATCCTTCTGTATTTACATCTATGAATCTTATATTGAATCTTTTGGCTCCTAAACAATCTTAAACGTAAAGCGTGTCAACTACAAAGTTCTAGATCTCATTGAGCACTACAACTTTGATATAGAGCTTGTCTCCATACAAGATCGTTCAATTTTTTATAACTTTAAATTTCAAAATACGAGAATAGTATATATCTGTCCCCCTAAATGTTCACAAATAAAAAAATTCGTTAACTACAGAGTTTTAGATCCCATCAAGCTCTCTGCAATTTTGATTCAAATTTTATCTTCATCTAGCTTCACTTAAAAAAGTTATGAATTAATCGATTTTTTATGATGGTTGACTAGGTCCACATTCTCTAGAAATCACCCATTTTTAGAGATGGTTTATATACTAGCAACTGGCCTTGAAAATCATATTTCCGTGGCCAGTTTTTAAGTCGTCCTATGAATACATTTTTAAGTGTTGTTTGCTTAATAGAAACATCCCTAGAAATAGATTTCCAGAGACCGTTCATAAGTTACAGTGCTTCTCAATCTAATCAAAGATGGTTTGTGAGTAAACCACCCTTAAAAAAATAGAAGTCCGTAAAAATTATTTGGTGTAGTGGTGTACTTCCTCCATCCACAAAAGAATGCAATTCTTGTTTTTTTAAAAAGTTAAACAGTTTGAAATTTGACTAAATTTATATATAAAAAAGTACTAACATTCATGATAACAAATCAATATCATTAGATTAGTTATAGATTATATATTAATAATAAATTTATTTAGAGAAATAAATGTTAATATTATTTACCATAAACTTGATCAAAGTTGAGTTAATTAGATTGCCTCGGATCCTAACGAGAGCTCTGAAAGAAAATGAATCATTGCAAAGGTATTACACTGTCGGGTGTCGGCCACTTGTAGTGGTTCATATTCGGAAGGTCGTCACACTCTCGTCCGTGAAAATCAATGATACACGCAACATATTAATTTCATGTTACATCAGAGATGCAGACAGATGTGTAGTAGTAGATGAGATAAGAAAGTTTATGAGAGAAAAATACTGTTCGTTTCGCTGAAATTTGGCTTATGCTGATGTTTATGCTGATTTATTGTGAGAGAAAAACGTTGTTTGTTCGCCGAAAAGTACTGAGTGTTGCAGAATAGTAATTTATCTGGGACACAGTCCTGCTGCATACATAGTGTGATTGACAAGTTGGTGTGTGCATGTTTTTCAGTTATGCGATGTACTGTGTTTTAAATTGATGCACGTGTAAATGCAAATACTCCTATGAACAAATAAACACGTACAGGTAGTTCCAGGTGAACGAAGGCCCTACGACAATGCCAAATTACCGACAACAATAATAGTGTACTAATAATTAGAAATTTCCACTTTCTCTAAAAGAACAGAAAATTCCTGACAAACTAAAATAAAATATCTCAGCGGCCACAATGTAGCACCTTCAACCATTATACATATTATAAAAAATAGTATATTCTTTTAGGGATGAAAATCCTAAGTTGCGGTACAAATAATCAGAATGCCAGAAGAGGTTGTTTGGTTGCTAACGACCTAGGCTGTGGCGCCGCTGAAGACATGTGGCGAAGAAAGAGGGTGCCACACCTATAGAGGAAGTTAGCACATAAATGAATTGAGAAAAAGAAATGTGGTTCCCTAACTGATGCATCAATCAAACAGCAGCCAATTCTTTGTGGCAGCCGGATATATGGTGAGGCAAAGTTTGGCCGGAAACCAAACGGACTCCCTTCGTTCAAGAAAAAAAATATTCGGTTTGAGATAAATCAAAGTTTTTTTTTTAATTTTGATCAAATTTATACGAAATAATATTAATATATTTTTAAAATAGGTTTACTATGAAAATACATTTCATAGTTAATATAGTGATACTTATTGGACATTATAGATAACTAGTACAATTTTATGTAAATTTGGTTAAACTTGAATTGGAATTGTATTTTTTGGGGGGGGGGGGGCAGGGAGAGTATGCTAGCATGAGATAGTAATAAAAGTGTAATAAGTACGTATGTCTGTCGGTCGTCGACCCAAAAAGTTTGGCACAGGTGATGAGGGAGGGCATACTGTGCATGCTCCGCTATAATTTCCTGAGATTGAGAATCTGCGCAACATCCAGTGTTCCTTACGTACGGAGTACACTCCTAATTGTCGCTAGCACACAGTGCACCACATACACTCCTAACTGATCGCCATAGCTGGTGGTAACCTACTTTTAGTTGCGTGTGATGCCATGCTCAAAAAAAAAGTTGCGTGTGATGTTTTTTGGCGCACGTGACGTGCGGCCGGCCGGAAATGCACGTCTGGCTGGACGAGGAAGGAAATGCACGTTTTTTGGAGTATACTTACGTACGAGCACACGGTGGACACGGATGGTTACAGGTGCAGGGAGTTGTCGGCCGGTACATGTATCCTTCCGCGTCACCGCTACAGTACTCCGCTAGGCTCCAAAAAGAAAGATACTACCTGTCAGCTGCAGAGCAACGACACGTGGCTGCCGGCCGGCCGGGCTAGCTAGCTGTATGATGGAAACAGAGCAGCATATTGGCCGTGTCCTAGTGCGGGTATGTCTGCCATGGACTGACTGATCGATCAAAGCAGCAGCAGCGGCTCGCGATCACGATGATGGACTGATAGACGGTGCTGACCGGACGGCTGACCGCACACTATGGCCTGTTCGCTTGAACTGCTTGTCAGCCAACAAATGATGTTTTTTTTCATAATAAATCAGCATAAGTATCAGCCTAAGCTAAATTTCAGCATAACGTGTGGGTCATCACGTTCCGTCCAAGTAAGGTAGTAGTATGCGGCTAGCTAGTTTTTGGTATGGAATCTTCGCAGATGAATTTCGGTCGTTGCGTGTGCAAAGGGATTATGTGTGTGAGCTTATATATATCTATCTCATGCATGTTCACTGCTTGCATGATTCATATCTAATAGGAGTACGCATATTGTATTGCATGACCCACTGGATGATTCAAATGTGTGTGCGTAGTATGCTGAAAAAGAAGAAGGAAAAAAAATATTGATGCTCTTGAATTAATGCAAGCAGTGAACATGCATGAATTAATGCCAAAGAAGGACAATTATCTATTGCTAATGGATCAAATCCAACCAAAAAATGTGGTAGATCATTGGGTTCAAATATATATAAGAATCCTCAAAAATGGAAATGAGTAAGCAATCAAGATGCTCAAGTCAAGGAAATAATACTTCACAAAAAATCTTCTAAAGCAAAAAAAAACACGTGAACCTAGATGAAATAAAGGTAACTAATTAATCCTAGAGAAAATTGTACTAAACTATGTTTTGTATGGAAAAAATCTAGTACGTATCATGATAAGGTTATACTCAATGATGCATTTATTTGTAATCTAATGCCATTATGAATGAAAATAAGGGTTTAGAACACCAGTCAATTGACGAATACAAACATAGAAATTCTTACCAAGGTCAAGTAGTGTCGGTTCAAGCATATTTGAATTCTCTCACAAAAGAGAAGCTTTTTGGCTTGATAACTAGGTGCTTGTACAAAAAATGAGAAAAGAGAAATCAGTAGATGCTAGGCATGAGGTTACTACTTAAGGATTATTCCTAATTCTTGTTATAATGTGACAACTATTATTGATTATCAAGCAAGTTGTATGTAACCTCTATTAAACAGGAAACAAAGAGAATCTTAACTTTCAACTAATGGATATTGTTATAAGATACTTATATTGAAGCTTCCTGAAGGATTTAAACTGCTAGGAGCACTAAAGTATGTGTGCTCTCATTCGTAACCTCTTATTGCATTCATTGTTAATTTAGTTGGAACATATAAATATTGTCCTACTAAACATCATTAATTGGAATGACATAGATCATATACATCGTTATCCTCAAGGTACAAAAGAAATGGATCTGTATGTTACCAACAAATGCAAGAAGAACTAGTATGTTTTACATATGCATGACATTTATTTGATTCAGGTAATGGTCATTCAGAAATTCGATATTCATTTATGTTTGGTGGTCCATCTATTTCTTGGCCCTCAATGAAGCAAACCATATCAACACAAGTTCATCCAACCATGTAGAAACTTTGGGCGCCATTCATGAAGTTAACAGATTATGTGTGTGGTTATGGGATAGGATATAACACACCATGTTTACAAAGAATGCAACTTACTTTTAGGAATGGAAGCATCTACACACAATGATACATGCATGAATGGTCTTGCATAACTCAAGAGATGAAGCATAAAATGGTTAGTTATTTGTGTCGAGGGATACGAAAGTTAATCTTTGGACGGCAAAAAGCTCAGCGCAGCCTAAGATTTGCGTGCAAAGTCCGTCCCCTTTGTGCCCAACATTAGCTAGGGCAGAGAGCTGAGGTCCGGCCGGCCCACCACACTTGGAGGTTGGAGCGAGCGAGCCTCTTGGCTTTGCTTCAATTCCTTCCTTCGCCAACGTGTTGTGGTGCTTGCAGTTCCGAGACCGATCGATGGCTTCAGCTTGGGGTGTTTGGTTGGAAGAGTTAAAGTTTAACAAATACTGTAGCATTTTCGTCTTATTGGATAAAAAGTTTCCAATCTTAGACTAATTAGGCTTAAGATTTGTCTCGTAAATCAC
Source organism: Saccharum officinarum (assembly GCA_020631735.1). Lineage (NCBI taxonomy): Eukaryota > Viridiplantae > Streptophyta > Magnoliopsida > Poales > Poaceae > Saccharum > Saccharum officinarum. The sequence continues at coordinate 7,344,169 of CM036165.1, read as the reverse complement.
TCCTAATCTGTGCCGACATGCATGCAATTAGTCTATATTTAGTACTTCATACATTTGAGAAAACATTGATGTGATGGGAGTTAAACTTTAACTCCTGTAAACCAAACAGACCCTTAGCTAGGCCTGAGTGAAGCCGTGTTGACCCCATCAAAAGCAAGCAGGTGGACACGTACGTACCTTTAGTTGGTCCAAGGATCACATCACCTGCATGCGGCTTGCTTGCTTGTTGTCTCATTTTGTATATGTATGTAGTGCACCGTTGGTACCTAGGGTTGGCCGGGCAGGGTGGTAGCACACAGAGATCGACACCCATCCGTTCCCTCCAGTGGGAGGCGTCCACGTAGTCCAGGTACGTGTCGGGCCCAGCGCGTCCGGCATTGCACCACTTCCATGCACACACACCGACCGCGCACACCGCCGGCCCGCTGAGAGAGCGAGAGGCTTTTCTCCTTCGCTCCTGTGTGTAACGTATCCTCGACCGTTTCAACGCGGAATCGTGCCGTTTTCGCAGTAATATATCCACCCCTTTTATTTCGTACCAGTATTCTAGATATATAGTAGTAGGCCCCTGCTGCTAAGCTCCGATGATCCTGACGTTGCACTCACTCATCAGTCATGCATCACCGTACCTTTATTAATTTATGGTCCATCACTCGTCCCTAAACTTGTTTGGCTGTGTCATCCCGGTCTGTAAACTCGTAAATCGACCGTTTAAGTCTTTAAACTTATTCAGCTGTGTCATCCCGGTCCCTGGACTTGGAAATCACCCGTTTAGGTCCTCAAACTTGTCCAGTTGTGTCATTCCGGTCCCTAAACTGGCTTTGAGTCTCATCTGGGTCAAAACAGGACAATATAAAAAACTCTATATCAAAAAAATAATTCATAACTTTTTCATATGAGCTCGAATGAAGACCAACTTTATATCAAAATTGTAGCCCTCGACGCGATCTACAACTTTGTAGTTGAAAAGTTTTTGAATTAAAACTGTTTAGGTCCCAAAATATTATTGTAAGTTTATAGATTTTGAAATTTAAAATTTAAAATTAAATTTGGGACATTAAATGACTTCAAATAAAAAACTTTTCAATTACAAAGTTGTAGATTATATTGAGAACTATAATTTTTAATCACGTTCCGTCCCAGGTAAGGCAGTAGTATGCGGCTAGCTAGTTTTTGGCATGGAATCTTCGCAGATGAATTTCGGTCGTTGCGTGTGCAAAGGGATGATGTGTGTGAGCTTATATATATCTATCTCATGCATGTTCACTGCTTGCATGATTCATATCTAATAGGACTACGCGTATTGTATTGCATGACTCACTGGATGATTCAAATGTGTGTGCGTAGTATGCTGAAAAAGAAGAAGGAAAAAATATTGATGCGTAGTACGTGAGATGTTGACCAAACACATCAATGATGATTGTAGGTGTAGAAAGAACAGCTGAACGGGGTTTTTGCCCCCCTTGTTTGCTAACTATAACTCCGTTTCTACATGTGTGTTTTGAGTTTCATGTGACGCACTTTTGACTAATACCATGATCAGATCATTCATCATTATCTGGTCATAGAAAACACTAAATCATCAATTTGTTTGGTTCCTGAATATAATTGTTCGTCGGTAGGCATCATCCTAGCTATAGCTAGTTGTGTTTGACCCGTCCTAGGTTGCTAGCTTCAACCAGTCGTGTATGTGGCTCTAGCTGGGCCGGGTGGATGGCTTTGCCTTTGACACCGATCAAATCGATCGATGATCGAGCGAAATTGTGCATGAGGACGAGGGAAATGGCCGACGAGCTAGCTGTTGGATTCGAAACACGCCTATATTATATCCTAGCTAGCAAGCGCTGCGCTCTGTGCCCAGTAGTAGTAGTCCACTTGGCCGCCGGGCCTCAGGCCGAGTCGTCCAAAGGGAGGTCGATCGGGGAGCGAGAGCGACCGTATCCACATCGCCAGCCTCCTCCGTGTCGGGAATGATCGGCTTTGCCGCGTCCACGTACGTTTCAGTTCAGCCGCTCGCCGCCCCCTCCCGTTGCCTTGACTTGGCTGCGCCTTGTTGTTTGGTCATGGACGAGGATGAGACCGTCCTTGCTTCCTGTTCCCATCCTAGCTAGGAATGCTACCTGACGACGACTTGGACACACACGAGCGAGCTAGCGAAATAACTAGTCAATTGTTAACAGCATAGCTTTATTTCACCTTTTAGCTAGTGTACAACACTATACATATACGTGACTATACACTACTACATACTGTACGTACGTACGTACGTGAGAGTGACGACTACATACACTAGATCGAGCATACAGTACTGTACATTTTTTAAGTGTAGCTAGCTAGCTAGCTAGGTTAGGTTAGGCGGCCGGCTGTGGCTTGTAGATGTTTTTTGATGCGTAGGCGAGCAAAGCGTGCTTGCTTGTATGTCTCAATGGGCTTGTTGCGTTGGTCATGTTTCGGCTGGTTTCGGCTTGTTTCAGCTTATTCTTTCTCACAGAATACTGTTTAATCAGTCAAAATCAGCTGAAATTCTACTAGCCGAACACAGCCAATGTCGTCACCCTTTGCGTGGAGCGTTCTTGTCGACATGCATGCACATATATTATAGTTGGAGTAGACCATCCTCGCTTATGCTGATGCTTATGTTGAAATGTTGTAAGAGAAAAACAATGTTCCATAGCTGAAAAATAGCTCAAGCGAACAAGGGTCGTGGACCATCCTCGCTTTCAAGATCGAGTACTGTCGGGAGATATGATAGCTGGAGTAGATTGATTCTCAAGGCAGGCAGGTAGGCAGGTGGTTAAGTTCCATAAGTTTGGTTAATCAAGGTTGTGTTTCTTGATAAGCTAGACTACATACCAACAAGACCTAACAGCATGCGACGACTATATATACACGTGCACCGTGCACGCAAATACACATTTGCATTGTAAAACCTTTTCATGCTTCTTTCTCTAATTCGTTGTCATTCTAGCTTTAATTTACCATAAGTCAAATATTTCTGAGTTTCTATATTTCAGTAGGTTAACAATATGAAAATCTATGTATCTATCCACGTCCGATACGAATTATACTTCACTCGGAGCTCTCATGTCCAAGTCCTACCTGGTTATGATACGAAGACCGGATCTACGTGTCTGCGCCCGATACGTAGTCCTCGGAGCCCACACGTCCACATCCGATTACTGGGGTTCAATTCGAAAAAATTATATGCACGGGCATACACTACTGGAAACTCGGATTTTTCCGTGGGTGCAAAAACCCACGGAAAAATGTGTATACCCACGGAAAAATGTTTTTCTGACGGTGACCGACAGAAAAATACCCACGGAAATAGGATGACAGAAAATTTGAATTTTTCCGTGGGTTCACCGTCAGAAAAACATATTTCCGTGGGGCAAGCACTCACAGAAAAAATGGTTTCCGCCGAATCAAAAAACAATTTTCCGTGTGTTGTTACGCACAGAAAAAAATCAACACCGACAGAAAAATTAGTTTTTTCTGTCGGTGTAGATCTGTCAGAAAAACTAGGTGTACTCACAGAAAAATTACCATTATTCTGTCGGTTTAAAACCACGCACAGAAAAATTCCAAACCACCGACAGAATATATACATTTTTCCATGCCATAATTGGATATAATAATTATTTAAAAATAGTAGCAACATCATATTATGCTGACTGTCCATACAGAAATTTCATCATCACAGAATAAATAGCATACATGTAAAGATATAGTCCAAATATTCCGGCATCCAGGTTTAATACATATAGATGATGTCCAAATATTCCGACATCAATACATTCAAAAGCATTGCTACCTCATCTCATCGGTTCAAGTTTCAGCCAAGATGAATGAAGTATCAGCATGCATCATTGTGTCATATAGAACTAAGGCTAACAGATTAGAGCCACCTACTAGTTAATGTGCAAAAGCACAGCTCTACAAAAGAAGAAACCACCAGCACATCCATGTTTTCCACCTAAACACAACCATCACATCGGTGCATGATCTCCATTGTTATCGGAACCTTGATTGCCACCATTTGCAGCATGAGGATCCCCATTGTTGTGGCAAACATCATCAGTATTGTTGGCAGATTCAGCATGAGAAGAGCCAGTAGCCTAAATGTGAACAAAGTTACATCAGTAAGTGAAATTGTGACCCAACAATATAACACTTTCAGCAAAGCATCTAAGTTTGATGTAAAGTCATTTGAATGTGGTACCTTGAATTGGACAAGGTTTAAAGTGTTCAAACTGCTGGTTTTCAAGTTGTGAAACATTATAAACCAACATAAGGCCACTTCCTCACTGCAATAGCCATGCAAATTCACTGCAGTAGCTCTACAACAATCAACATGAGGCCACTTCCTCACTACTACACTCTGTGTCGCCATTCTGAATAGTACCCCACAAAATACTACTCGGTTTCTACTTCCTTTCCATCTTAAAATCTCTAAGTCATGGTTCTGACAGCTATAAAACAAGTTGATAGTGGAATGAAGATATACTCACAATTGCTTGTGTAGCGGACAACTGTCGTAACGCTTCTTCTGGCACAACCCTTCCTGTCTCCTGATAAAGGTTCTACAAGTGTATTGAAAGCATAGATATTTCAGATTCAAATCATTAGATACTTTACACATGATATTGGTGAAGTATTTACAAGAGCATTGCACATATACAGAGACAGCTAGTGAGCAGCGGCTTTTACTTTCAACGATATGTATATTTTGCTTCACAAATAACGTATTAAACTGTTGATATAACTAGAGGTCTAGTGGTTAACCACTCAGGAAAAAGAGCCTAGTGTATCTGGGAGGATCCCACAATGCGCTTAGCATAAAAGACGGCAACAATGTTGAAAGAATTCATTACTTTTGGCAACAAATGACATCTGATTAAATGAATGCAACTGACAGAGCACACTTGTAGAAGGAAATATATAAAGAAATGTGACTGCAGTCCCATAAAAAATGCTCATGAAATCATTGCTAGTAACTTAACATCTAACTGATATAACTCGGAAGTGTTGTCATTTTAAGGGATGGCAAACATGTAAAGATAAGCATATAGCAAACAGGTATTAAGCACACCTTAGGCAGAGATGGATAGACTGGCCTGCTACAGACAATACAAAGACGTTCACTCTGAGTATTCAGTGTCCTAGCAACTGGGACATCCACTTAGAGTCTTTCGAAAGCTTGGCAGATTAAGGTACTTCCATTTGCTAAAATAGCAGTACATACAGTCTAAATAGTGCAATACCCGAGTACACTGAATCTATAAGTGATCCAGATTCAGGAATAAGCGGAGGAGACACCAGTTGGAGAGCAAAATATTCAGAAAGGCAGCTCATGGGAAAATGGCACAACAATGAACTCAAGTTGGGAACAAAATGCTAGTGCTGCGAATGATTCTGGTGACTGGGGAGGCTGGGGTAGTGGAGTTGGAGCTACTGCAAAGCCAGCAGATCAAGATAATTCATGGTAAGTGCATGCTAAGGTGCAGGACAATTCCACTGATTGGGGAGGCTTTGCTTGGAATGCAGGACCACCACGCCCCGCCGCCGGCCACCACCACCACCACCACAGCCACCGGCCGGATCCGGGAGAGGGAGGGCCGGATCCGGCCGGGTGAAGAAGGGGGAGGGGAGGGGCGCCCGCCGGGGAAGAAGAAGGGGGAGGGGAGGGGCGCCGGCGGGGGAGAAGAAGGGGGAGGGGAGGGCCGCCGCCACCACCACGCCCCGCCGCCGGCCACCACCACCACCACCGCAGCCACCGGCCAGATCCGGGAGAGGGAGGGCTAGATCCGGCTAGGTGAAGAAGGGGGAGGGGGAGGGGCACCCGCCGGGGAAGAAGAAGGGGGAGGGGAGGGGCGCCGGCGGGGGAGAAGAAGGGGGAGGGGAGGGCCGCCGCCACCACCACGCCCCGCCGCCGGCCACCACCACCACCGCCGCAGCCACTGGCCAGATCCGGGAGAGGGAGGGCCGGATCCGGCCGGGTGAAGAAGGGGGAGGGGAGGGGCACCCGCCGGGGAAGAAGAAGGGGGAGGGGAGGGGCACCGGCGGGGGAGAAGAAGGGGGAGGGCGCGGATCTGCTCGGTCGTCGTCGGCGGCGATGGATCCGGATGCGCTGCTCGGGTGAAGGGTGAAGAGGGAGACAGATCCGGCGTCGGGGGTGAAGGAGAGGGGCTGCGCCCGCCGCTTCGATGAAGAAGGAGAGGGAGGAGGGGAGGAGTGGCGGCGCTGCTCGGGAGGGGAGGAGCCCCCGCGCTAAGTCGCTGAGGGAGGGGCGCGACGCTGAAAGGAGAGAATGAGGGAGGGGGCGCGGTCTACTGCGCGTGCGTGAGAGGGTGTTTGGGGGTGCGGCGGCCGGCGGGTTAGGGTTTAGATTTTTCTGTGCGTGCACGTATTTTTTCTGTGCGTTTTTAAAGAACCGACAGAATAAATTGTATTTTTCTGTGAGTGTTGATTTTTTCCGTGTGTGTATTGTCACGCACAGAAAAATTATACAATTTTTCTGTGGGTTTTCGTATTTTTCTGTCGGGATATTTTGGAACCGACAGAAAAATCGAAATTTTTCTGTGCGTACCGAAAAAAACGCACAGAAAAATTTATCACCCACAGAAAAAAGCGAGATTCCAGTAGTGATATGTCTAGTCACGTATTAAGAAAGGATTTTCTCATATATGTTGAATCTATAAACATCATTCATATATACTGCTGGCTAAGTATGATGTTAAGCTATATGGATTTTTAGAAATTGATGGTTAAAGATAGTAATGTTGGACTTATATAGAATAAATCTAAAATGGCATGTATATATGTATTTACAGTAAATATATATGTGCGTGTGTATCTCTGTTCAGCACTAGTACTCCCTTATCCACAAAAGAATGTAATTTCTTGCTTTTCGAAGAGTCAAATCGTTTGAAATTTGACTAAATTTTATAATAACATTAAATAGGTACCATTAGATTAATTATAGAATAAATTTTTATAATAAATTTATTTGAAGACATAAATGCTAATACTATTTGCTATAAACCTATTCAAATTTGGGCTAGTTTGACCGACACAATCCGATAATTACATTCTTTTGTGGACGGAGGAAGGACTAACTTCCTTTACTTTTTTTATTAATATCCGTGGAGGGGCGGCATGGTGACTTGATGACTCTAGGATCTTCCCATGTGTGCACGGATCTATTGACCAGATTGACGGATTGATTTAGAGATTGATGATGGTGTCCTGCACCACTCGTACGTACGTCTACCACTTCCCCACAGTAGAAATGGTAGGAGGAAAAACGTTGACGATTTATCCAAACTTTGTGGAAACTCATCATGTCAGCAGCCTCTTTCACGATCGAAGATGTTCCACTCACGGACTTTGGAGTAGCTATTGCGGCCGGGGACATGAAAAAACCGAAAGACCAGTGGCAACCTGCTCGCGGACAAAGTGCAAATCAATACAATTTCTGTTTCTAGCCTGCAATTTCTATTTTTTTAAGAAAATGGAAAAATTCCCGCCTCTGCGACCTCATACACCCAGCCTGCAGTTTTCTATAGCTTAACAAAATGTAAATTACAAAAACATTTCTCATGTTGAATCTGAAACATATATAATTCATATGATGTCAAACTATATGAAATTGATAGTCAATGATAGTAATATTGGACTTATGATAAAGCTAAAATGGTATGTCTATGTATTTATATATGTGCGTGTGTATCTATGTTCATTCAGTACTAGTGCTAATTTTGTTTACTTTTCTATATCCGTAGAGGGGCCGTGTGAATTGATGACTCTAGGATCTCCGCATGTGCACAGATCTATTGACCATAGATTGACGGATTGATTTAGATATTGATGGTGTCCTGCACTACTCGTACGTCTAACGACACTTCCCACAGTAGAAATGGTAGGACGAAAAACGTTCCCGATTTATCCCAACGCTGTGAAAACTGATATCGATCAGCAGCCTTTTGATGAACATGCATGTCCGCTCATGGAGTAGTTATTGTGGGGACATGAAAAAATAGTAACATGTGGCAGCCCACTCTCGGACAACGTGCAAATCAATATAATCTCCACATGCTTAGGACCGGATTAGTAGACAAGAGTAGCATGACACAAAGGGGAGAATCGAATGAAGCTCATCCAACAATTGTCCCAAGCAGCTTGCTTCAAGGGCGACATTTGCCACATCACGATATTTAGCTTCAGCACTAGAACAAGGGATGATGCGCTGTCATTTAGAGGATCAGGAGGCCATATTATCATCAAGAAAGGCATCATAATGGAACGTGGATTCCTTTGTGTCGAGGCAATCGGCCCAATCAACATCAGTATAGACAATGAGACCAGTCGGCCGATGCAAAACAAGATCATATCAAGTGTGCTAGTATGAAGATATTGAAAGATGTGCTTGATCAACACAAGATAAGGTAACCGAGGGTCATTCATAAATAGCTAGACTTGTTAACTAAGTATCGGATGTCCTCCAACTTTTGGGCAGAAACCAAATAGATTTAGTCCACTAATTGGTTCCAAAGGTGGCTTTATATTTTCTAAAAATAATTAAAATCCAGTTTTAATCTCTAATACTCATAACTAATGGTTTTAAATAAGACAAGTATGAAACTAGTGCTATTTTTTTAAATGTTATGTATCCTATTAGTGCTCTGTTAGGAGTTATTTGGATCTCATTTAATTCTTCACATTTCTAGTGCTTCATTACTTGTAATCATGTTTTTTTCCTTCAAATTTTGTTTTGTGCTCTACATTATATTGGTCACATGACTAGTTAAACGGAGGATGTGTGAGGCACTGTTTTGTTTGAACCCTATAACCTAATCAGTCATGCAATCAACATAAAGTACTCTCTTCCTCCAAAATATCCACGTAATTTGACTTTGATGTGGTCTCCAAATCACACTTTGACCGCTAATTCCTCTTATAACATACCGTTAGTCGCACCAAAAGTTTAATCATCACATGAGCGCTAACTTACAGTAACTTAGAGCTGGACATGTTAAGACTAACATCTGTTGATGATACTTTTAGGGAAAAAAATAAAAAGTGGCTGAAAAACATGAAACATGTTTTCAAGTCTTAGGGACATGGACCCCTGGCTTAACATTGTAGTCTGGTGCATGTGTACGCTTTTCTTCGTTTTGAACACGTGATCTCTCGCTGCATGCATGCAACCATATCCCTACCACCATACTACACAATCACTTATGAGTGATCATATGATGCTATCTCTTTGTATAGGAATTTAATCTTTTATTGAATATTTCGGCTCCTAAACAATCTTAATTAAAACACTTCGAAACTAGAAAGTTCTTGATTGGGTTGATCGCTACAACTTTGTATATTGACCATGTCAACATCCGAAGTCATTTGAAAATTATAAAATTTGAATTACAAAATCTAAGAACTTGAAACAAATTTGGGACTCTAAATGACTTTAGATACAAAAAACCTGTCAACTACAAAGTATTATATCGTCTTACGAACTACAACTTTAATTGGTATAGACCATGTCAACATTCAAATTCATTTGGAAATTCTAAGATTCAAATTAAAATTCAAAAATCCATCGTCCTCTAACTTCATTTAAAAAGTTTTTATGATTAGAGGTAAATAAGTTCCACATAGCTCTAAAAATAAACCACCAACAGAAAAGATAACATTTTCCCAGAGAAAAAAATACTGTACTACTAGATCTGATTTAAAATAAATTAGTTATGATAATAGGTTTTTATGATTTTTGGAAAATATAAAACTGCCTTTGAATGAATCTTATTAAAGAGCTAAATTTGTTTGGTTCCAACAAGTTGAGAGAGCACATTATCTATTTCGTTGTTTATAGTTGAAAAAAAATCAAACAGCCACGTAAGTTGCAGTGTAGTAGAAAAAGGAAAACTTGTGGCACGTACATACACATACGTGGTTGGCCGTCGTAGGTTGGAGTGCGCCGCGCGTGCTGGGATGGTGAGTGCGATCGAGTGGCTTGACGGCGCGAGCGAGCGAGCGCGGCCGGCGGGGCAGCTCCCACTTTGACGGTTTGACCGATTGATTGAAATCAGCAGTCAGTTGCTGTCGTTGTCCGCCGTTGGATGTTGGATGTTTCGGGCCTTCGTTGGGTGCCGCTTCTTTTTGCAGTGTTTTGTTTTGCATTGGGATGTTGCCATTGCCAACATATAGGAGTACATGTTGCTACCAGTAACACACGTAACCTCTCCTCGATCTCTTAGCTACTAGCATTTAGGTATATACATAATGATGCATATGTTGGCATGCATATGTTTCACAGATATGTTGCAAGTGTTTTATTTAGACGTTGTATATGTTTGACATACATGTTGTAAATATTTTATCTAAATGTTACATATGTTTCACACATATGTTATAACAGTATATTTCAAATGTTTTATCTGTGCCCGATGTATGTTGCATCCAAGTATTTAATGTTGCTTTATTTTGTATTTGGGGTGCCAGGCCCCCTCGGCCCCTCCCTCCCTCCGCCACTGCCTAAGATATCCACAGACTTATCAGCTCGGTTTATCAGCCATAGTATAATGTTTTTCTCTCACAACAAAATAGCATCAACCGACTTATCGGCCGAAAAAAACCCATCAGACGAACAATTCCTAGGACCACGAGTTTGTTTAGGAAGACGAAGAACGGTGGGTGAGACGAGGAGTGAGCCTGTAGCTGTAGCTAGCTGTAGGTGATTATGGCTTTCATTTTCATTGGCATGAATGACATGATAAGAGCCACGGACGCAAGCACGGGGGGCCTTATTTTTTTTTGTCGTTGTCTCTAGCTACTCTCTACTTAGGTGCACAGATTGTTGGAATTTATATGGGCTTGGCCCAATAACTAATTGTAAAATTCCTAATAAATCTTAAAGGCTCATTCACGTAAGTAAAGGAGAATGTGGGAACTCTTTAATACCACCTTGCTTGTTGAAGTGGAGGTAGCCATACTTAAATATGGAAGTCCTCTCCACTTCCTCAAGTCTAATGTGAGGAGGAGAAAGAAAAGCCTACACGCACGCGCTCGCTCGCCTAACCGGGCGGGGCGGGGCGAAGGGCGCGCGGCACCTGCGTGAATGGTCCGCCGAAATCCGGCTTCTTGCCTTGCGGGAGCGCGGTCTCCTTTTGCAGTTTTGGTTTTTGGTTTCTTGGCCTTCAAGTTGTAGAGTTCTAAACGGTTACAAATTAAGAGTCTTAAAACGACTTAGATCGTGATCGTGACACGAGGTCGGTTGGATAGGACTATATAAGCAACCTAGCGGCCACGCCAAAACATATCTAATTGACCTAGAGTTTTTGCGTCTTCTCGTTGTTGCACTGCTGCCGTAGCTACTCCAGTCCGATTGCTTGCGTGCACCAGCGATCGGACGAGCAGGTCTCCAGAACCCTCGTCTTTGCGATCCTGCACCGAGAGAAGGCGAATAAGGTTTTTGGGAAGCGCTATCCGCGCGACTGCTTCCAACTTTCACAACGGGTCGTCTTCCATCCAAGTCAGGCGGCGCTACGTCTCGGCGTATTCGTCGTCAACTGCGTCGAGCTCTTCCTCCACCTCTTATTGATGACTTAGACGATGACGTCAACATCGACGACTTCGACATCGACCTCGTTCCATCATCACCACCATCTGCATCACCAACTACTACAGCTACAGTCGGTAGGTATAATTCTCGTGATCTAATCTTGTCGTTCATACTATCAAATATGCTGATCTATCATGTGCTAGTACGCTAAACATACTTGATCTAGTTCACCTGTTTTACATGATTTATATTCTGGTTTTAATCTAGAAATTGCCTAATTACTTAACATTCCAAAAATCTTATTATAGACCGTTTCCAAAATTATTTATGACTAGTTTTGTTGACGCGCTAAGGCCGGAAAAGTTTTCTGGTGCGCATTTTAAGAGGTGGTCTGTCAAGGTCACGGATTGACTTACTGCCATGAAAGTTTTCTAGGTCAAAGATCTCTGATGAAGATATGAGAAAATTTTAGGAAGCAAGTGAAATCTTTGTGGGAGTTGTGCCTAATGTTCTTTTAGATCATCTGTTTGATTCGATGATGCACATAGAAGACGTAAAGACTTTGTAGGATCATCTGAATGCTACCTATGGTGCTTCAGATGCAGGCAAAGAGTTGTATATCATGAAGAGCTTTAATGACTACAAGATGGTTGCTAACAAATCAGTAGTCGAACAAGCTCATGAGATTCAGCGCTTAGCTAAGAAACTTGAGCTCCTTAAATGTGTCTTACCCGATGAGTTTGTGGCTGGGTGCATTATTGCTAAATTGCCTTCTTCATGGAGAAATTTTGCCAGAAGTCTCAAACACAAGAGACATAAAATATCAGTTGAAAACCTGATAGCATCTCTTGATGTTGAGGAGAAAGCTCGGGCTAAAGACAACATTGAGAAGGGGAATGAGAAAAAAGCTAGCGCCCACTTCATCTAGAGAAACCATGGCAATAACAAGGAAAAGCCTAGGCAACCTGCTTTCAATGCTAAACAAAATACTGCCTTCAAGAAGAAGAAGAAAGACAAAGCAGAGTTACCTTGCTTCGCGTGTGGAGAGCTTGGTCATTTTGCTAAAGATTGTCTAGAACATGCGGACAAGAAAGAGAAAAAGAAAGTCAACCTCGTGACTGCTAGCAGTACTGATGACGGGTATGGTAATTTTCCTACTGTACTTTCAGTGTTTCAATCTCCAAGTTGGTGGGTTGATACAAGTGCTAATATTCACGTGTGTGCTGACATGTCTTTGTTTTCTTCTTACCAGGGGCTCCAAGGTTCCTCTATCCTGATGGGGAATGGATCACATGCTTCTGTTCGTGGTGTTGGCACGGTAGATCTGAAGTTTACTTCGGGAAAGATCGTGCAACATGTCTCTACTATTCGCAAGAACCTTATTAGCGTCTCCCTTCTTTTGAGAGATGGGTTTAAGGTAGTGTTAGAGTCCAATAAAGTAGTTATGTTTAAGCATGGATAATTTATTGGTAAAGGCTATGATTGTGGAGGCTTGTTCTGCTTATCTTTGGCAGATTTTTGTAATAACTCAGTGAATTTTATTTGTGGCATAATTAATGATAGTTTAAGTGTTTGGCGTTCTTGTTTATGTCATGTAAATTTTAGTTTCATGTCACGTTTATCTAGCTTGAGTTTAATTCCAGATTTTACTATTGCCAAAGGTTCTAAGTGCCATAGTTGTGTGCAGTCTAAGCAACCTCGAAAAGCCTCACAAGGCAGCGAAGGAGAGAAACTTGGCACCTCTGGAACTCATACATTCTGATCTTTGCGAGATGAATGGTGTGTTGATAAAAGGTGGAAAGAGATATTTCATGACTTTAATTGATGATGCAACTAGATTTTGCTATGTTTACTTGCTAAAAACTAATGATGAAACGCTAGACTATTTTAAAATCTATAAGGCTGAAGTTGAAAATCAATTAGAGAGAAAAATTAAACATCTAAGGTCAGATCGTGGTGGTGAATATTTTTCTACATTATTTAATGAGTTCTGTGCGGAACATGGTATTATTCATAAAAGGACAGCTCCCTATTCGCCCAAATGAAACGAGATTGCCGAGAGAAAAAAAAACGCACGCTGACTGACTTGGTGAACACCATGTTAGGCACTGCTGGTCTATCTAAGGCATGGTGGGGGGAAGCTTTATTGACTGCGAGTCATGCCCTGAATAGAATTCCAAACAGAAATAAAGGGACAACTCCATATGAGAATTGGGCTAGAAGGAAACCATCACTTTCATACTTACGCACGTGGGGTTGTTTGGCGAAAGTCAATGTTCTAATTTTTAAGAAGCATAAGCTTGGACTGAAGACTGTGGATTGTGTCTTTGTAGGATATGCTCACCATAGCATTGCCTATAGATTTTTAGTAGTAAAATCTGAAGTTCCTGATATGCATGTGGATACAATTTTTGAATCTCGTGATGCTATATTTTTTGAAAATATATTCCCTATGAAAGATATGTGTAGCAATGCTAGATTTTCCTCTGAGGTAGCTCCTGATTTTACTATACCTATTGAGTCTCCTATTGAGTCATTTGAGGAATCACCTGAAGAAATCCTTGAGGAGAATGACAATGAAATTCCTGCGAGGAACAAGAGACGAAGGATTGCAAAATCCTTTGGTGATGATTTCATTGTGTATCTTGTGGACGATACTCCTACCTCTATTACAGAGGCATATGCATCTCCAGATACAGATGATTAGAAAGAAGCTATTCATAGTGAGATGGACTCGATTCTTTCTAATGGAACTTGGGAGCTATCTGAGCTACCTTTTGGATGTAAACTAATCGATGTAAGTGGGTGTTCAAGAAGAATCTTAGGCCCGATGGTACTATTGACAAGTAACAGGCTCGGATTGTGGCTAAGGGTTATACCCAGAAGGAAGGCGATGATTTCTTTGATACTTATTCACCTGTTGCTAGAATGACCACTATTCGAGTGCTAATTTCTCTAGCTACCTTCATATGGTCTTCTCGTTCATCAAATGGATGTGATGACAACTTTACTTAATGGAGAGTTTGGATGAGGAGATTTATATGAATCAACTTGATGGGTTTTGTAGTAAAAGGTGAAGAGCAGAAGGTGTGTAAGTTACTGAAGTCTTTGTATGGCTTGAAACATGCACCTAAACAATGACATGAGAAGTTTGACACTACTTTAACTGGTGCGGCTTTGCTATTAATGAAGCTGATAGGTGTGTGTATTATCGACAGGTGGGGGCCAATCTGTTATATTATGTTTATATGTTGATGATATTCTAATCTGGAACAAACATTGATATTATTAATGAAGTCAAGTTTTTTTTGTC
>CM036165.1:7157296-7329190 GCA_020631735.1 Saccharum officinarum | reverse complement strand
AGAAAAATACTGTTCGTTTCGCTGAAATTTGGCTTATGCTGATGTTTATGCTGATTTTTGTGAAGAGAAAAACGTTGTTTGTTCGCCGAAAAGTACTGAGTGTTGCAGAATAGTAATTTATCTGGGACACAGTCCTGCTGCATACATAGTGTGATTGACAAGTTGGTGTGTGCATGTTTTTCAGTTATGCGATGTACTGTGTTTTAAATTGATGCACGTGTAAATGCAAATACTCCTATGAACAAATAAACACGTACAGGTAGTTCCAGGTGAACGAAGGCCCTACGACAATGCCAAATTACCGACAACAATAATAGTGTACTAATAATTAGAAATTTCCACTTTCTCTAAAAGAACAGAAAATTCCTGACAAAACTAAAATAAAATATCTCAGCGGCCACAATGTAGCACCTTCAACCATTATACATATTATAAAAAATAGTATATTCTTTTAGGGATGAAAATCCTAAGTTGCGGTACAAATAATCAGAATGCCAGAAAGAGGTTGTTTGGTTGCTAACGACTAGGCTGTGGCGCCGCTGAAGACATGTGGCGAAGAAAGAGGGTGCCACACCTATAGAGGAAGTTAGCACATAAATGAATTGAGAAAAAGAAATGTGGTTCCCTAACTGATGCATCAATCAAACAGCAGCCAATTCTTTGTGGCAGCCGGATATATGGTGAGGCAAAGTTTGGCCGGAAACCAAACGGACTCCCTTCGTTCAAGAAAAAAAATATTCGGTTTGAGATAAATCAAAGTTTTTTTTTAAAATTTTGATCAAAATTATATGAAATAATATTAATATATTTTTAAAATAGGTTTACTATGAAAATACATTTCATAGTTAATATAGTGATACTTATTGGACATTATAGATAACTAGTACAGTTTTATGTAAATTTGGTTAAACTTGAATTGGAATTGTATTTTTTTGGGGGGGGGGGCAGGGAGAGTATGCTAGCATGAGATAGTAATAAAAGTGTAATAAGTACGTATGTCTGTCGGTCGTCGACCCAAAAAGTTTGGCACAGGTGATGAGGGAGGGCATACTGTGCATGCTCCGCTATAATTTCCTGAGATTGAGAATCTGCGCAACATCCAGTGTTCCTTACGTACGGAGTACACTCCTTAATTGTCGCTAGCACACAGTGCACCACATACACTCCTAACTGATCGCCATAGCTGGTGGTAACCTACTTTTAGTTGCGTGTGATGCCATGCTCAAAAAAAAAGTTGCGTGTGATGTTTTTTTGGCGCACGTGACGTGCGGCCGGCCGGAAATGCACGTCTGGCTGGACGAGGAAGGAAATGCACGTTTTTTGGAGTATACTTACGTACGAGCACACGGTGGACACGGATGGTTACAGGTGCAGGGAGTTGTCGGCCGGTACATGTATCCTTCCGCGTCACCGCTACAGTACTCCGCTAGGCTCCAAAAAGAAAGATACTACCTGTCAGCTGCAGAGCAACGACACGTGGCTGCCGGCCGGCCGGGCTAGCTAGCTGTATGATGGAAACAGAGCAGCATATTGGCCGTGTCCTAGTGCGGGTATGTCTGCCATGGACTGACTGATCGATCAAAGCAGCAGCAGCGGCTCGCGATCACGATGATGGACTGATAGACGGTGCTGACCGGACGGCTGACCGCACACCATGGCCTGTTCGCTTGAACTACTTGTCAGCCAACAAATGATGTTTTTTTTCATAATAAATCAGCATAAGTATCAGTCTAAGCTAAATTTCAGCCTAACGTGTGGGTCATCACGCTCCGTCCAAGTAAGGTAGTAGTATGCGGCTAGCTAGTTTTTGGCATGGAATCTTCGCAGATGAATTTCGGTCGTTGCGTGTGCAAAGGGATGATGTGTGTGAGCTTATATATATCTATCTCATGCATGTTCACTGCTTGCATGATTCATATCTAATAGGAGTACGCATATTGTATTGCATGACCCACTGGATGATTCAAATGTGTGTGCGTAGTATGCTGAAAAAGAAGAAGGAAAAAAAATATTGATGCTCTTGAATTAATGCAAGCAGTGAACATGCATGAATTAATGCCAAAGAAGGACAATTATCTATTGCTAATGGATCAAATCCAACCAAAAAATGTGGTAGATCATTGGGTTCAAATATATATAAGAATCCTCAAAAATGGAAATGAGTAATCAATCAAGATGCTCAAGTCAAGGAAATAATACTTCACAAAAAATCTTCTAAAGCAAAAAAAAAACACGTGAACCTAGATGAAATAAAGGTAACTAATTAATCCTAGAGAAAATTGTACTAAACTATGTTTTGTATGGAAAAAATCTAGTACGTATCATGATAAGGTTATACTCAATGATGCATTTGTTTGTAATCTAATGCCATTATGAATGAAAATAAGGGTTTAGAACACCAGTCAATTGACGAATACAAACATAGAAATTCTTACCAAGGTCAAGTAGTGTCGGTTCAAGCATATTTGAATTCTCTCACAAAAGAGAAGCTTTTTGGCTTGATAACTAGGTGCTTGTACAAAAAATGAGAAAAGAGAAATCAGTAGATGCTAGGCATGAGGTTACTACTTAAGGATTATTCCTAATTCTTGTTATAATGTGACAACTATTATTGATTATCAAGCAAGTTGTATGTAACCTCTATTAAACAGGAAACAAAGAGAATCTTAACTTTCAACTAATGGATATTGTTATAAGATACTTATATTGAAGCTTCCTGAAGGATTTAAACTGCTAGGAGCACTAAAGTATGTGTGCTCTCATTCGTAACCTCTTATTGCATTCATTGTTAATTTAGTTGGAACATATAAATATTGTCCTACTAAACATCATTAATTGGAATGACATAGATCATATACATCGTTATCCTCAAGGTACAAAAGAAATGGATCTGTATGTTACCAACAAATGCAAGAAGAACTAGTATGTTTTACATATGCATGACATTTATTTGATTCAGGTAATGGTCATTCATAAATTCGATATTCATTTATGTTTGGTGGTCCATCTATTTCTTGGCCCTCAATGAAGCAAACCATATCAACACAAGTTCATCCAACCATGTAGAAACTTTGGGCGCCATTCATGAAGTTAACAGATTATGTGTGTGGTTATGGGATAGGATATAACACACCATGTTTACAAAGAATGCAACTTACTTTTAGGAATGGAAGCATCTACACACAATGATACATGCATGAATGGTCTTGCATAACTCAAGAGATGAAGCATAAAATGGTTAGTTATTTGTGTCGAGGGATACGAAAGTTAATCTTTGGACGGCAAAAAGCTCAGCGCAGCCTAAGATTTGCGTGCAAAGTCCGTCCCCTTTGTGCCCAACATTAGCTAGGGCAGAGAGCTGAGGTCCGGCCGGCCCACCACACTTGGAGGTTGGAGCGAGCGAGCCTCTTGGCTTTGCTTCAATTCCTTCCTTCGCCAACGTGTTGTGGTGCTTGCAGTTCCGAGACCGATCGATGGCTTCAGCTTGGGGTGTTTGGTTGGAAGAGTTAAAGTTTAACAAATACTGTAGCATTTTCGTCTTATTGGATAAAAAGTTTCCAATCTTAGACTAATTAGGCTTAATAGATTTGTCTCGTAAATCACTCCTAATCTGTGCCGACATGCATGCAATTAGTCTATATTTAGTACTTCATACATTTGAGAAAACATTGATGTGATGGGAGTTAAACTTTAACTCCTGTAAACCAAACAGACCCTTAGCTAGGCCTGAGTGAAGCCGTGTTGACCCCATCAAAAGCAAGCAGGTGGACACGTACGTACCTTTAGTTGGTCCAAGGATCACATCACCTGCATGCGGCTTGCTTGCTTGTTGTCTTTTTGTATATGTATGTAGTGCACCGTTGGTACCTAGGGTTGGCCGGGCAGGGTGGTAGCACACAGAGATCGACACCCATCCGTTCCCTCCAGTGGGAGGCGTCCACGTAGTCCAGGTACGTGTCGGGCCCAGCGCGTCCGGCATTGCACCACTTCCATGCACACACACCGACCGCGCACACCGCCGGCCCGCTGAGAGAGCGAGAGGCTTTTCTCCTTCGCTCCTGTGTGTAACGTATCCTCGACCGTTTCAACGCGGAATCGTGCCGTTTTCGCAGTAATATATCCACCCCTTTTATTTCGTACCAGTATTCTAGATATATAGTAGTAGGCCCCTGCTGCTAAGCTCCGATGATCCTGACGTTGCACTCACTCATCAGTCATGCATCACCGTACCTTTATTAATTTATGGTCCATCACTCGTCCCTAAACTTGTTTGGCTGTGTCATCCCGGTCTGTAAACTCGTAAATCGACCGTTTAAGTCTTTAAACTTATTCAGCTGTGTCATCCCGGTCCCTGGACTTGGAAATCACCCGTTTAGGTCCTCAAACTTGTCCAGTTGTGTCATTCCGGTCCCTAAACTGGCTTTGAGTCTCATCTGGGTCAAAACAGGACAATATAAAAAACTCTATATCAAAAAATAATTCATAACTTTTTCATATGAGCTCGAATGAAGACCAACTTTATATCAAAATTGTAGCCCTCGACGCGATCTACAACTTTGTAGTTGAAAAGTTTTTGAATTAAAACTGTTTAGGTCCCAAAATATTATTGTAAGTTTATAGATTTTGAAATTTAAAATTTAAAATTAAATTTGGGACATTAAATGACTTCAAATAAAAAACTTTTCAATTACAAAGTTGTAGATTATATTGAGAACTATAATTTTTAATCACGTTCCGTCCCAGGTAAGGCAGTAGTATGCGGCTAGCTAGTTTTTGGCATGGAATCTTCGCAGATGAATTTCGGTCGTTGCGTGTGCAAAGGGATGATGTGTGTGAGCTTATATATATCTATCTCATGCATGTTCACTGCTTGCATGATTCATATCTAATAGGACTACGCGTATTGTATTGCATGACTCACTGGATGATTCAAATGTGTGTGCGTAGTATGCTGAAAAAGAAGAAGGAAAAAATATTGATGCGTAGTACGTGAGATGTTGACCAAACACATCAATGATGATTGTAGTGTAGAAAGAACAGCTGAACGGGGTTTTTGCCCCCCTTGTTTGCTAACTATAACTCCGTTTCTACATGTGTGTTTTGAGTTTCATGTGACGCACTTTTGACTAATACCATGATCAGATCATTCATCATTATCTGGTCATAGAAAACACTAAATCATCAATTTGTTTGGTTCCTGAATATAATTGTTCGTCGGTAGGCATCATCCTAGCTATAGCTAGTTGTGTTTGACCCGTCCTAGGTTGCTAGCTTCAACCAGTCGTGTATGTGGCTCTAGCTGGGCCGGGTGGATGGCTTTGCCTTTGACACCGATCAAATCGATCGATGATCGAGCGAAATTGTGCATGAGGACGAGGGAAATGGCCGACGAGCTAGCTGTTGGATTCGAAACACGCCTATATTATATCCTAGCTAGCAAGCGCTGCGCTCTGTGCCCAGTAGTAGTAGTCCACTTGGCCGCCGGGCCTCAGGCCGAGTCGTCCAAAGGGAGGTCGATCGGGGAGCGAGAGCGACCGTATCCACATCGCCAGCCTCCTCCGTGTCGGGAATGATCGGCTTTGCCGCGTCCACGTACGTTTCAGTTCAGCCGCTCGCCGCCCCCTCCCGTTGCCTTGACTTGGCTGCGCCTTGTTGTTTGGTCATGGACGAGGATGAGACCGTCCTTGCTTCCTGTTCCCATCCTAGCTAGGAATGCTACCTGACGACGACTTGGACACACACGAGCGAGCTAGCGAAATAACTAGTCAATTGTTAACAGCATAGCTTTATTTCACCTTTTAGCTAGTGTACAACACTATACATATACGTGACTATACACTACTACATACTGTACGTACGTACGTACGTGAGAGTGACGACTACATACACTAGATCGAGCATACAGTACTGTACATTTTTTAAGTGTAGCTAGCTAGCTAGCTAGGTTAGGTTAGGCGGCCGGCTGTGGCTTGTAGATGTTTTTTGATGCGTAGGCGAGCAAAGCGTGCTTGCTTGTATGTCTCAATGGGCTTGTTGCGTTGGTCATGTTTCGGCTGGTTTCGGCTTGTTTCAGCTTATTCTTTCTCACAGAATACTGTTTAATCAGTCAAAATCAGCTGAAATTCTACTAGCCGAACACAGCCAATGTCGTCACCCTTTGCGTGGAGCGTTCTTGTCGACATGCATGCACATATATTATAGTTGGAGTAGACCATCCTCGCTTATGCTGATGCTTATGTTGAAATGTTGTAAGAGAAAAACAATGTTCCATAGCTGAAAAATAGCTCAAGCGAACAAGGGTCGTGGACCATCCTCGCTTTCAAGATCGAGTACTGTCGGGAGATATGATAGCTGGAGTAGATTGATTCTCAAGGCAGGCAGGTAGGCAGGTGGTTAAGTTCCATAAGTTTGGTTAATCAAGGTTGTGTTTCTTGATAAGCTAGACTACATACCAACAAGACCTAACAGCATGCGACGACTATATATACACGTGCACCGTGCACGCAAATACACATTTGCATTGTAAAACCTTTTCATGCTTCTTTCTCTAATTCGTTGTCATTCTAGCTTTAATTTACCATAAGTCAAATATTTCTGAGTTTCTATATTTCAGTAGGTTAACAATATGAAAATCTATGTATCTATCCACGTCCGATACGAATTATACTTCACTCGGAGCTCTCATGTCCAAGTCCTACCTGGTTATGATACGAAGACCGGATCTACGTGTCTGCGCCCGATACGTAGTCCTCGGAGCCCACACGTCCACATCCGATTACTGGGGTTCAATTCGAAAAAATTATATGCACGGGCATACACTACTGGAAACTCGGATTTTTCCGTGGGTGCAAAAACCCACGGAAAAATGTGTATACCCACGGAAAAATGTTTTTCTGACGGTGACCGACAGAAAAATACCCACGGAAATAGGATGACAGAAAATTTGAATTTTTCCGTGGGTTCACCGTCAGAAAAACATATTTCCGTGGGGCAAGCACTCACAGAAAAAATGGTTTCCGCCGAATCAAAAAACAATTTTCCGTGTGTTGTTACGCACAGAAAAAAATCAACACCGACAGAAAAATTAGTTTTTTCTGTCGGTGTAGATCTGTCAGAAAAACTAGGTGTACTCACAGAAAAATTACCATTATTCTGTCGGTTTAAAACCACGCACAGAAAAATTCCAAACCACCGACAGAATATATACATTTTTCCATGCCATAATTGGATATAATAATTATTTAAAAATAGTAGCAACATCATATTATGCTGACTGTCCATACAGAAATTTCATCATCACAGAATAAATAGCATACATGTAAAGATATAGTCCAAATATTCCGGCATCCAGGTTTAATACATATAGATGATGTCCAAATATTCCGACATCAATACATTCAAAAGCATTGCTACCTCATCTCATCGGTTCAAGTTTCAGCCAAGATGAATGAAGTATCAGCATGCATCATTGTGTCATATAGAACTAAGGCTAACAGATTAGAGCCACCTACTAGTTAATGTGCAAAAGCACAGCTCTACAAAAGAAGAAACCACCAGCACATCCATGTTTTCCACCTAAACACAACCATCACATCGGTGCATGATCTCCATTGTTATCGGAACCTTGATTGCCACCATTTGCAGCATGAGGATCCCCATTGTTGTGGCAAACATCATCAGTATTGTTGGCAGATTCAGCATGAGAAGAGCCAGTAGCCTAAATGTGAACAAAGTTACATCAGTAAGTGAAATTGTGACCCAACAATATAACACTTTCAGCAAAGCATCTAAGTTTGATGTAAAGTCATTTGAATGTGGTACCTTGAATTGGACAAGGTTTAAAGTGTTCAAACTGCTGGTTTTCAAGTTGTGAAACATTATAAACCAACATAAGGCCACTTCCTCACTGCAATAGCCATGCAAATTCACTGCAGTAGCTCTACAACAATCAACATGAGGCCACTTCCTCACTACTACACTCTGTGTCGCCATTCTGAATAGTACCCCACAAAATACTACTCGGTTTCTACTTCCTTTCCATCTTAAAATCTCTAAGTCATGGTTCTGACAGCTATAAAACAAGTTGATAGTGGAATGAAGATATACTCACAATTGCTTGTGTAGCGGACAACTGTCGTAACGCTTCTTCTGGCACAACCCTTCCTGTCTCCTGATAAAGGTTCTACAAGTGTATTGAAAGCATAGATATTTCAGATTCAAATCATTAGATACTTTACACATGATATTGGTGAAGTATTTACAAGAGCATTGCACATATACAGAGACAGCTAGTGAGCAGCGGCTTTTACTTTCAACGATATGTATATTTTGCTTCACAAATAACGTATTAAACTGTTGATATAACTAGAGGTCTAGTGGTTAACCACTCAGGAAAAAGAGCCTAGTGTATCTGGGAGGATCCCACAATGCGCTTAGCATAAAAGACGGCAACAATGTTGAAAGAATTCATTACTTTTGGCAACAAATGACATCTGATTAAATGAATGCAACTGACAGAGCACACTTGTAGAAGGAAATATATAAAGAAATGTGACTGCAGTCCCATAAAAAATGCTCATGAAATCATTGCTAGTAACTTAACATCTAACTGATATAACTCGGAAGTGTTGTCATTTTAAGGGATGGCAAACATGTAAAGATAAGCATATAGCAAACAGGTATTAAGCACACCTTAGGCAGAGATGGATAGACTGGCCTGCTACAGACAATACAAAGACGTTCACTCTGAGTATTCAGTGTCCTAGCAACTGGGACATCCACTTAGAGTCTTTCGAAAGCTTGGCAGATTAAGGTACTTCCATTTGCTAAAATAGCAGTACATACAGTCTAAATAGTGCAATACCCGAGTACACTGAATCTATAAGTGATCCAGATTCAGGAATAAGCGGAGGAGACACCAGTTGGAGAGCAAAATATTCAGAAAGGCAGCTCATGGGAAAATGGCACAACAATGAACTCAAGTTGGGAACAAAATGCTAGTGCTGCGAATGATTCTGGTGACTGGGGAGGCTGGGGTAGTGGAGTTGGAGCTACTGCAAAGCCAGCAGATCAAGATAATTCATGGTAAGTGCATGCTAAGGTGCAGGACAATTCCACTGATTGGGGAGGCTTTGCTTGGAATGCAGGACCACCACGCCCCGCCGCCGGCCACCACCACCACCACCACAGCCACCGGCCGGATCCGGGAGAGGGAGGGCCGGATCCGGCCGGGTGAAGAAGGGGGAGGGGAGGGGCGCCCGCCGGGGAAGAAGAAGGGGGAGGGGAGGGGCGCCGGCGGGGGAGAAGAAGGGGGAGGGGAGGGCCGCCGCCACCACCACGCCCCGCCGCCGGCCACCACCACCACCACCGCAGCCACCGGCCAGATCCGGGAGAGGGAGGGCTAGATCCGGCTAGGTGAAGAAGGGGAGGGGAGGGGCACCCGCCGGGGAAGAAGAAGGGGGAGGGGAGGGGCGCCGGCGGGGGAGAAGAAGGGGGAGGGGAGGGCCGCCGCCACCACCACGCCCCGCCGCCGGCCACCACCACCACCGCCGCAGCCACTGGCCAGATCCGGGAGAGGGAGGGCCGGATCCGGCCGGTGAAGAAGGGGGAGGGAGGGGCACCCGCCGGGGAAGAAGAAGGGGGAGGGGAGGGGCACCGGCGGGGGAGAAGAAGGGGAGGGCGCGGATCTGCTCGGTCGTCGTCGGCGGCGATGGATCCGGATGCGCTGCTCGGGTGAAGGGTGAAGAGGGAGACAGATCCGGCGTCGGGGGTGAAGGAGAGGGGCTGCGCCCGCCGCTTCGATGAAGAAGGAGAGGGAGGAGGGGAGGAGTGGCGGCGCTGCTCGGGAGGGGAGGAGCCCCCGCGCTAAGTCGCTGAGGGAGGGGCGCGACGCTGAAAGGAGAGAATGAGGAGGGGGCGCGGTCTACTGCGCGTGCGTGAGAGGGTGTTTGGGGGTGCGGCGGCCGGCGGGTTAGGGTTTAGATTTTTCTGTGCGTGCACGTATTTTTTCTGTGCGTTTTTAAAGAACCGACAGAATAAATTGTATTTTTCTGTGAGTGTTGATTTTTTCCGTGTGTGTATTGTCACGCACAGAAAATTATACAATTTTTCTGTGGGTTTTCGTATTTTCTGTCGGGATATTTTGGAACCGACAGAAAAATCGAAATTTTTCTGTGCGTACCGAAAAAAACGCACAGAAAAATTTATCACCCACAGAAAAAAGCGAGATTCCAGTAGTGATATGTCTAGTCACGTATTAAGAAAGGATTTTCTCATATATGTTGAATCTATAAACATCATTCATATATACTGCTGGCTAAGTATGATGTTAAGCTATATGGATTTTTAGAAATTGATGGTTAAAGATAGTAATGTTGGACTTATATAGAATAAATCTAAAATGGCATGTATATATGTATTTACAGTAAATATATATGTGCGTGTGTATCTCTGTTCAGCACTAGTACTCCCTTATCCACAAAAGAATGTAATTTCTTGCTTTTCGAAGAGTCAAATCGTTTGAAATTTGACTAAATTTTATAATAACATTAAATAGGTACCATTAGATTAATTATAGAATAAATTTTTATAATAAATTTATTTGAAGACATAAATGCTAATACTATTTGCTATAAACCTATTCAAATTTGGGCTAGTTTGACCGACACAATCCGATAATTACATTCTTTTGTGGACGGAGGAAGGACTAACTTCCTTTACTTTTTTTATTAATATCCGTGGAGGGGCGGCATGGTGACTTGATGACTCTAGGATCTTCCCATGTGTGCACGGATCTATTGACCAGATTGACGGATTGATTTAGAGATTGATGATGGTGTCCTGCACCACTCGTACGTACGTCTACCACTTCCCCACAGTAGAAATGGTAGGAGGAAAAACGTTGACGATTTATCCAAACTTTGTGGAAACTCATCATGTCAGCAGCCTCTTTCACGATCGAAGATGTTCCACTCACGGACTTTGGAGTAGCTATTGCGGCCGGGGACATGAAAAAACCGAAAGACCAGTGGCAACCTGCTCGCGGACAAAGTGCAAATCAATACAATTTCTGTTTCTAGCCTGCAATTTCTATTTTTTTAAGAAAATGGAAAAATTCCCGCCTCTGCGACCTCATACACCCAGCCTGCAGTTTTCTATAGCTTAACAAAATGTAAATTACAAAAACATTTCTCATGTTGAATCTGAAACATATATAATTCATATGATGTCAAACTATATGAAATTGATAGTCAATGATAGTAATATTGGACTTATGATAAAGCTAAAATGGTATGTCTATGTATTTATATATGTGCGTGTGTATCTATGTTCATTCAGTACTAGTGCTAATTTTGTTTACTTTTCTATATCCGTAGAGGGGCCGTGTGAATTGATGACTCTAGGATCTCCGCATGTGCACAGATCTATTGACCATAGATTGACGGATTGATTTAGATATTGATGGTGTCCTGCACTACTCGTACGTCTAACGACACTTCCCACAGTAGAAATGGTAGGACGAAAAACGTTCCCGATTTATCCCAACGCTGTGAAAACTGATATCGATCAGCAGCCTTTTGATGAACATGCATGTCCGCTCATGGAGTAGTTATTGTGGGGACATGAAAAAATAGTAACATGTGGCAGCCCACTCTCGGACAACGTGCAAATCAATATAATCTCCACATGCTTAGGACCGGATTAGTAGACAAGAGTAGCATGACACAAAGGGGAGAATCGAATGAAGCTCATCCAACAATTGTCCCAAGCAGCTTGCTTCAAGGGCGACATTTGCCACATCACGATATTTAGCTTCAGCACTAGAACAAGGGATGATGCGCTGTCATTTAGAGGATCAGGAGGCCATATTATCATCAAGAAAGGCATCATAATGGAACGTGGATTCCTTTGTGTCGAGGCAATCGGCCCAATCAACATCAGTATAGACAATGAGACCAGTCGGCCGATGCAAAACAAGATCATATCAAGTGTGCTAGTATGAAGATATTGAAAGATGTGCTTGATCAACACAAGATAAGGTAACCGAGGGTCATTCATAAATAGCTAGACTTGTTAACTAAGTATCGGATGTCCTCCAACTTTTGGGCAGAAACCAAATAGATTTAGTCCACTAATTGGTTCCAAAGGTGGCTTTATATTTTCTAAAAATAATTAAAATCCAGTTTTAATCTCTAATACTCATAACTAATGGTTTTAAATAAGACAAGTATGAAACTAGTGCTATTTTTTTAAATGTTATGTATCCTATTAGTGCTCTGTTAGGAGTTATTTGGATCTCATTTAATTCTTCACATTTCTAGTGCTTCATTACTTGTAATCATGTTTTTTCCTTCAAATTTTGTTTTGTGCTCTACATTATATTGGTCACATGACTAGTTAAACGGAGGATGTGTGAGGCACTGTTTTGTTTGAACCCTATAACCTAATCAGTCATGCAATCAACATAAAGTACTCTCTTCCTCCAAAATATCCACGTAATTTGACTTTGATGTGGTCTCCAAATCACACTTTGACCGCTAATTCCTCTTATAACATACCGTTAGTCGCACCAAAAGTTTAATCATCACATGAGCGCTAACTTACAGTAACTTAGAGCTGGACATGTTAAGACTAACATCTGTTGATGATACTTTTAGGGAAAAAAATAAAAAGTGGCTGAAAAACATGAAACATGTTTTCAAGTCTTAGGGACATGGACCCCTGGCTTAACATTGTAGTCTGGTGCATGTGTACGCTTTTCTTCGTTTTGAACACGTGATCTCTCGCTGCATGCATGCAACCATATCCCTACCACCATACTACACAATCACTTATGAGTGATCATATGATGCTATCTCTTTGTATAGGAATTTAATCTTTTATTGAATATTTCGGCTCCTAAACAATCTTAATTAAAACACTTCGAAACTAGAAAGTTCTTGATTGGGTTGATCGCTACAACTTTGTATATTGACCATGTCAACATCCGAAGTCATTTGAAAATTATAAAATTTGAATTACAAAATCTAAGAACTTGAAACAAATTTGGGACTCTAAATGACTTTAGATACAAAAAACCTGTCAACTACAAAGTATTATATCGTCTTACGAACTACAACTTTAATTGGTATAGACCATGTCAACATTCAAATTCATTTGGAAATTCTAAGATTCAAATTAAAATTCAAAAATCCATCGTCCTCTAACTTCATTTAAAAAGTTTTTATGATTAGAGGTAAATAAGTTCCACATAGCTCTAAAAATAAACCACCAACAGAAAAGATAACATTTTCCCAGAGAAAAAATACTGTACTACTAGATCTGATTTAAAATAAATTAGTTATGATAATAGGTTTTTATGATTTTTGGAAAATATAAAACTGCCTTTGAATGAATCTTATTAAAGAGCTAAATTTGTTTGGTTCCAACAAGTTGAGAGAGCACATTATCTATTTCGTTGTTTATAGTTGAAAAAAAATCAAACAGCCACGTAAGTTGCAGTGTAGTAGAAAAAGGAAAACTTGTGGCACGTACATACACATACGTGGTTGGCCGTCGTAGGTTGGAGTGCGCCGCGCGTGCTGGGATGGTGAGTGCGATCGAGTGGCTTGACGGCGCGAGCGAGCGAGCGCGGCCGGCGGGGCAGCTCCCACTTTGACGGTTTGACCGATTGATTGAAATCAGCAGTCAGTTGCTGTCGTTGTCCGCCGTTGGATGTTGGATGTTTCGGGCCTTCGTTGGGTGCCGCTTCTTTTTGCAGTGTTTTGTTTTGCATTGGGATGTTGCCATTGCCAACATATAGGAGTACATGTTGCTACCAGTAACACACGTAACCTCTCCTCGATCTCTTAGCTACTAGCATTTAGGTATATACATAATGATGCATATGTTGGCATGCATATGTTTCACAGATATGTTGCAAGTGTTTTATTTAGACGTTGTATATGTTTGACATACATGTTGTAAATATTTTATCTAAATGTTACATATGTTTCACACATATGTTATAACAGTATATTTCAAATGTTTTATCTGTGCCCGATGTATGTTGCATCCAAGTATTTAATGTTGCTTTATTTTGTATTTGGGGTGCCAGGCCCCCTCGGCCCCTCCCTCCCTCCGCCACTGCCTAAGATATCCACAGACTTATCAGCTCGGTTTATCAGCCATAGTATAATGTTTTTCTCTCACAACAAAATAGCATCAACCGACTTATCGGCCGAAAAAAAACCCATCAGACGAACAATTCCTAGGACCACGAGTTTGTTTAGGAAGACGAAGAACGGTGGGTGAGACGAGGAGTGAGCCTGTAGCTGTAGCTAGCTGTAGGTGATTATGGCTTTCATTTTCATTGGCATGAATGACATGATAAGAGCCACGGACGCAAGCACGGGGGGCCTTTTTTTTTGTCGTTGTCTCTAGCTACTCTCTACTTAGGTGCACAGATTGTTGGAATTTATATGGGCTTGGCCCAATAACTAATTGTAAAATTCCTAATAAATCTTAAAGGCTCATTCACGTAAGTAAAGGAGAATGTGGGAACTCTTTAATACCACCTTGCTTGTTGAAGTGGAGGTAGCCATACTTAAATATGGAAGTCCTCTCCACTTCCTCAAGTCTAATGTGAGGAGGAGAAAGAAAAGCCTACACGCACGCGCTCGCTCGCCTAACCGGGCGGGGCGGGGCGAAGGGCGCGCGGCACCTGCGTGAATGGTCCGCCGAAATCCGGCTTCTTGCCTTGCGGGAGCGCGGTCTCCTTTTGCAGTTTTGGTTTTTGGTTTCTTGGCCTTCAAGTTGTAGAGTTCTAAACGGTTACAAATTAAGAGTCTTAAAACGACTTAGATCGTGATCGTGACACGAGGTCGGTTGGATAGGACTATATAAGCAAACTAGCGGCCACGCCAAAACATATCTAATTGACCTAGAGTTTTTGCGTCTTCTCGTTGTTGCACTGCTGCCGTAGCTACTCCAGTCCGATTGCTTGCGTGCACCAGCGATCGGACGAGCAGGTCTCCAGAACCCTCGTCTTTGCGATCCTGCACCGAGAGAAGGCGAATAAGGTTTTTGGGAAGCGCTATCCGCGCGACTGCTTCCAACTTTCACAACGGGTCGTCTTCCATCCAAGTCAGGCGGCGCTACGTCTCGGCGTATTCGTCGTCAACTGCGTCGAGCTCTTCCTCCACCTCTTATTGATGACTTAGACGATGACTTCAACATCGACGACTTCGACATCGACCTCGTTCCATCATCACCACCATCTGCATCACCAACTACTACAGCTACAGTCGGTAGGTATAATTCTCGTGATCTAATCTTGTCGTTCATACTATCAAATATGCTGATCTATCATGTGCTAGTACGCTAAACATACTTGATCTAGTTCACCTGTTTTACATGATTTATATTCTGGTTTTAATCTAGAAATTGCCTAATTACTTAACATTCCAAAAATCTTATTATAGACCGTTTCCAAAATTATTTATGACTAGTTTTGTTGACGCGCTAAGGCCGGAAAAGTTTTCTGGTGCGCATTTTAAGAGGTGGTCTGTCAAGGTCACGGATTGACTTACTGCCATGAAAGTTTTCTAGGTCAAAGATCTCTGATGAAGATATGAGAAAATTTTAGGAAGCAAGTGAAATCTTTGTGGGAGTTGTGCCTAATGTTCTTTTAGATCATCTGTTTGATTCGATGATGCACATAGAAGACGTAAAGACTTTGTAGGATCATCTGAATGCTACCTATGGTGCTTCAGATGCAGGCAAAGAGTTGTATATCATGAAGAGCTTTAATGACTACAAGATGGTTGCTAACAAATCAGTAGTCGAACAAGCTCATGAGATTCAGCGCTTAGCTAAGAAACTTGAGCTCCTTAAATGTGTCTTACCCGATGAGTTTGTGGCTGGGTGCATTATTGCTAAATTGCCTTCTTCATGGAGAAATTTTGCCAGAAGTCTCAAACACAAGAGACATAAAATATCAGTTGAAAACCTGATAGCATCTCTTGATGTTGAGGAGAAAGCTCGGGCTAAAGACAACATTGAGAAGGGGAATGAGAAAAAAGCTAGCGCCCACTTCATCTAGAGAAACCATGGCAATAACAAGGAAAAGCCTAGGCAACCTGCTTTCAATGCTAAACAAAATACTGCCTTCAAGAAGAAGAAGAAAGACAAAGCAGAGTTACCTTGCTTCGCGTGTGGAGAGCTTGGTCATTTTGCTAAAGATTGTCTAGAACATGCGGACAAGAAAGAGAAAAAGAAAGTCAACCTCGTGACTGCTAGCAGTACTGATGACGGGTATGGTAATTTTCCTACTGTACTTTCAGTGTTTCAATCTCCAAGTTGGTGGGTTGATACAAGTGCTAATATTCACGTGTGTGCTGACATGTCTTTGTTTTCTTCTTACCAGGGGCTCCAAGGTTCCTCTATCCTGATGGGGAATGGATCACATGCTTCTGTTCGTGGTGTTGGCACGGTAGATCTGAAGTTTACTTCGGGAAAGATCGTGCAACATGTCTCTACTATTCGCAAGAACCTTATTAGCGTCTCCCTTCTTTTGAGAGATGGGTTTAAGGTAGTGTTAGAGTCCAATAAAGTAGTTATGTTTAAGCATGGATAATTTATTGGTAAAGGCTATGATTGTGGAGGCTTGTTCTGCTTATCTTTGGCAGATTTTTGTAATAACTCAGTGAATTTTATTTGTGGCATAATTAATGATAGTTTAAGTGTTTGGCGTTCTTGTTTATGTCATGTAAATTTTAGTTTCATGTCACGTTTATCTAGCTTGAGTTTAATTCCAGATTTTACTATTGCCAAAGGTTCTAAGTGCCATAGTTGTGTGCAGTCTAAGCAACCTCGAAAAGCCTCACAAGGCAGCGAAGGAGAGAAACTTGGCACCTCTGGAACTCATACATTCTGATCTTTGCGAGATGAATGGTGTGTTGATAAAAGGTGGAAAGAGATATTTCATGACTTTAATTGATGATGCAACTAGATTTTGCTATGTTTACTTGCTAAAAACTAATGATGAAACGCTAGACTATTTTAAAATCTATAAGGCTGAAGTTGAAAATCAATTAGAGAGAAAAATTAAACATCTAAGGTCAGATCGTGGTGGTGAATATTTTTCTACATTATTTAATGAGTTCTGTGCGGAACATGGTATTATTCATAAAAGGACAGCTCCCTATTCGCCCAAATGAAACGAGATTGCCGAGAGAAAAAAAAACGCACGCTGACTGACTTGGTGAACACCATGTTAGGCACTGCTGGTCTATCTAAGGCATGGTGGGGGGAAGCTTTATTGACTGCGAGTCATGCCCTGAATAGAATTCCAAACAGAAATAAAGGGACAACTCCATATGAGAATTGGGCTAGAAGGAAACCATCACTTTCATACTTACGCACGTGGGGTTGTTTGGCGAAAGTCAATGTTCTAATTTTTAAGAAGCATAAGCTTGGACTGAAGACTGTGGATTGTGTCTTTGTAGGATATGCTCACCATAGCATTGCCTATAGATTTTTAGTAGTAAAATCTGAAGTTCCTGATATGCATGTGGATACAATTTTTGAATCTCGTGATGCTATATTTTTTGAAAATATATTCCCTATGAAAGATATGTGTAGCAATGCTAGATTTTCCTCTGAGGTAGCTCCTGATTTTACTATACCTATTGAGTCTCCTATTGAGTCATTTGAGGAATCACCTGAAGAAATCCTTGAGGAGAATGACAATGAAATTCCTGCGAGGAACAAGAGACGAAGGATTGCAAAATCCTTTGGTGATGATTTCATTGTGTATCTTGTGGACGATACTCCTACCTCTATTACAGAGGCATATGCATCTCCAGATACAGATGATTAGAAAGAAGCTATTCATAGTGAGATGGACTCGATTCTTTCTAATGGAACTTGGGAGCTATCTGAGCTACCTTTTGGATGTAAACTAATCGGATGTAAGTGGGTGTTCAAGAAGAATCTTAGGCCCGATGGTACTATTGACAAGTACAGGGCTCGGATTGTGGCTAAGGGTTATACCCAGAAGGAAGGCGATGATTTCTTTGATACTTATTCACCTGTTGCTAGAATGACCACTATTCGAGTGCTAATTTCTCTAGCTACCTCATATGGTCTTCTCGTTCATCAAATGGATGTGATGACAACTTTACTTAATGGAGAGTTGGATGAGGAGATTTATATGAATCAACTTGATGGGTTTGTAGTAAAAGGTGAAGAGCAGAAGGTGTGTAAGTTACTGAAGTCTTTGTATGGCTTGAAACATGCACCTAAACAATGACATGAGAAGTTTGACACTACTTTAACTGGTGCGGGCTTTGCTATTAATGAAGCTGATAGGTGTGTGTATTATCGACAGGTGGGGGCCAATCTGTTATATTATGTTTATATGTTGATGATATTCTAATCTTTGGAACAAACATTGATATTATTAATGAAGTCAAGTTTTTTTTGTCAAAGAGTTTTGATATGAAAGATCTAGGAGAAGCTGATGTAATTCGAAACATTAAGGTGATTAAGAAAGATAGTGGGATTACCTTGTCACAATCTCACTATGTTGAGAAGGTATTGAGCCGGTTTGGCTTTATGGATAGCAAGCCTTGTCCAACACCTTATGATTCTAGTGTGACATTGAGAAAGAATAAGAAGATTGCTAGAGATCAATTAAGATATTCTCAGATAATTGGTTCACTTATGTATCTAGCTAGCGCAACCAGACCAGATATCTCTTTTGCTGTGTGCAAGTTGAGTAGGTACATGTCCAACCCAGGTAATGATCATTGGCATGCACTTGAAAGAGTCTTGCGTTATCTCAAAGGTACTATGAGTTTTAGGATTCACTTTCTGGGCACCCAGTTGTGCTAGAGGGATGGCGCAGTGTCATGGAGGTATTGTAAACAGACTATTGTGACTAAATCAACCATGGAAGCAGAACTTACTGCTTTGAATACAGCTTCTGCAGAGGCAGAGTGGCTACGTGAGCTCTTGTCTGACTTGCCGGTGGTTGAAAAACCAATACTGGCTATTCTTATGAACTGTGATAATCAAACAGTGATCACTAAAGTGAATAGTGCTAAGGATAATGCGAAGTCAACAAGACACGTTAAAAGACGTTTGAAGTCTGTTAGAAAGTTAAGAAACTCCAGAGTAATAGCTGTGGCTTATGTGCAAACAGACAAAAACCTGGCAGATCCCTTTACAAAAGGGCTATCATGGAATGTGATAGAAATCACATCAAGGGAGATGGGTATGAGACTCATGTGAGTTTGCAGTAGTAGTAACCCAACCTTTTTGATCGGAGATCCCGTGACTAAGGATCTGGAAAAAATAAACTATTGGCAAACTGAAGAGAGTATAATTATAACCCTCTCTATGTAAAGATGCAATACTCTCAAAACGTTGAGGCACTGTATGGTAGGTTGGCTAATGCCTTAATATGTTCTATTGGCTTTAACAAGCGAAGGTGCTGTCATGCAGAGCATTCTTGAAAGAGCATACCTATATGAGTCCGACTGTAAAACGTCGCAGTCTATGAGATTTGGGTAATCTCTAGAAAGCTCATAAAGAGACTAAGGAGTACGATGTATATGCTCCACCCACGGAGTAGGGCTACTGGCAGCCCAAGTACTAGTTTGGCTTTGAGTAAAGCTCATTCGCACAAAACTTGCAATTTAAGGCGTAGTCCATTATTGAAGTTATGGATGAGTGTAGCTTGAGGTTCTAGGCGGAAGTTCAACTTCACAGTCTCTGCCGAAACACTGGTATATCAAACAGTGGTGAGAATAGGCAAATCTCTAAATGGGTATTTGAGATCTGGTGGGGGATTGTTAGAATTTATATGGGCTTGAACCAATAACCAATTGTAAAATTCCTAATAAATCTCAAAGTCCCATTTATGTGAGCAAGGGGGATGTGAGAACTCTTTAGTACTACCTTGCTTGTTGAAGTGGAGGTAGCCATACTTAAATATGAATGTCCTCTCCACTTCCTCAAGTCTAGTGTGAGGAGGAGAAAAAAAGCCCACACGTGCGCTCGCTCACCTCGCCTCGCCGGGTCGGGCAGGGTGAAGGGCGCACGGCACCTGCGTGAATGGTCCGCCAAAATCCAGCTTCTCGCCTTGCAGGAGCGCGGTCTCCTTTTGCAGTTTTGGTTTTTGGTTTCTTGGCCTTTAAGTTGCAGAGTT
Source organism: Saccharum officinarum (assembly GCA_020631735.1). NCBI lineage: Eukaryota > Viridiplantae > Streptophyta > Magnoliopsida > Poales > Poaceae > Saccharum > Saccharum officinarum. Next base: position 7,308,996 of record CM036165.1, on the reverse strand, counting down.
CTAAACGATTACAAATTAAGAGTCCTAAAATGACTTAGATCGTGATCGCGACACGGGGTCGGTTGGGCAGGACTATATAAGCAACCTAGCAGCCACGCCAAAACATATCTAATTGACCTAGGGTTTTTGCGTCTTTTCGCTGTTGCGCTACCGCCGTAGCTACTCTAGTCTGATTGCTTGCGTGCACCAGCGACCGGATGAGCAGGTCTCCGGAACCCTCGTCTTTGCGATCCTGCACCGGGAGAAGACGAATAAGGTTTTTGGGAAGCGCTATCCACGCGACTGCTCCCAACTTTCACAACGGGTAGTCTTCCATCCAAGTCAGGCGGCGCTACGTCCCGGCGTATTCGTCGTCAACTGCGTCGAGCTCTTCCTCCACCTCTCATTGATGACTTCGATGACGACTTCAACATCGATGACTTCGACATCGACCTCGTTCCATCATCACCACCATCTGCATCACCAACTACTACAGCTACAGTCGGCAGGTATAATTCTCGTGATCTAATTTTGTCGTTCATACTATCCAATATGCTGATCTATCATGCTAGTATGCTAAACATATTTGATCTAGTTTATCTGTTTTACATGATTTATATTCTGGTTTTAATCTGAAAATTGCCTAATTACTTAACAGTTTGCTGGGTGAAAATAAACATGACAATAGTCGACAGTATATATTAAGAAACATGACATGTATATGCATGCTCTGTGTGATTGTGGACGTGCTCCGAGGCATTCTTGCACCATTCTCAATCAAATTGAGAAAAACCGAAATGAATTATTATACATGTATTTGTAGTCCTTTTTGAGAGAGAGAGGAGAACTAAATATACGTGTATGTATTCCTATGCAGTCTTACTGAGTACAGTACAGTCGCACATTGCCGTGGTCTTCGGCCCACCGAACTGTTGACCAAATTGGACGACAGGCAAATTAAAGTGGGCCGCTCGTCGCTTCTAACAGCATGCGGGCGGGTGTGGCCCAGCGCGGCGGACACCCAGCCCACCCGAGTGAGCAGTCGTCCTCGAGGCATTAGGGGCACGTTTGGATGGAACTCTGGATGAGTTGCCTGGGTGTTTGAGCTTCCCGAGACTTGCCTGTAACTGATAACAAAATTGCCTGGTCAGGTAAGTGTGTTTTTCATGTCCTTGTTTGCTTGTAGTCCTGGAGCTATGCCTGAGAGGATGAAAGGGGTGGGGCAGCGTTTGGTTGATGAGCTGCCTGTGTTTACCTTTTGATTAAGGGTGTGTTTAGTTGGCGAAAAGTTAGTGAAAAGTTACTGTAGCACCTTTCGTTTTTATTTAGCAAAATTTCTCCAACCACAGATTAATTAGGCTTAAAAGATTCGTCTCGATATTTATAGACAAACTATGTACTTAATTTTTTTTACCTACATTTAATGCTTCATACATGCGTCTAAAGATTCGATGTGATGGGTGGAAGAGGAAATATTTAGGGTATGCATGGGAAGTGAACGGGCGCTAAAGGTGTCGTGCAGAAACACTTGCAAAAAAAGTTATAGTAGGAATAAAATGTTGCAAATATTTTATAAATCCAGTAAGTATGAGATATACAAATTACGAATTTCTACGGTGATTAGTGACTACCTTCACCATATAAAATTAGATCGATCAAAAAGGGGAAAAGCTTGGAAAATAAGATGAAGGCTTTTCCTATCTGCAAGTCAATAAAAAAGCAAAGAAATTGTATGCGGTCTGTAGAAAGCAAGCTACAGGGACAAAAGGTAAACAGAAATCTCGATCCAAAAATCTGAAGGTGCGGCGGCCACCAGGATGGTGATCCATATACAGAGAAAAATGAAATCCAAAGGGTCAGGACCTCAAATCGTGTAAAAGGAGAGAAATCATGGGTAGAATCAGTAGGAAAAATATCCAAAAAATCAATTGAAAGGTAAAAGAAGCAAATGTTGCCTGCAACTTTCAGCTCGGAGAAGCCAGCCGGCCATCAGATACACAAACAAGCGCCCACATCCTGCGCCCTCATCAATCTGGTCGTGATTTTTACCTTTGTCCATGGATGAGCAAATGAGAGAGAGAGCTGAGGGAAAAGGAGAGAGAGTTCTGGAGAAAGGGGAAAGTGGCTTACGTGGGGCTGCTTAATGCCCAGGGAAGTCAGACAGGAGCCCAGGCGACCGAATTCCTACGCCTGGCTCCCAGGCAGCTGTGACAGGCAGCTCACGGCAGGCAGATTTTCCAGGGTCCTAACTAGAGATGAAAACCACGGATCGGATACGAACGGATATCATATCGTATTTGTTTTCATATTTATGTCTGGATTCGGATTCGAATACGGATAGTATAAAAAATGCCGGATAGGATATGATTGGATATCGACATCATAAATATGTAATTTAAATATTCGGATACGAATACGGTATCGGATGTTAAATATCCGGACTCGGATATGGATGGATTAAAACCCCTCTAAACGGATTCGGTCTCGAATACGGTCGAAAAATATCCGTAGCGTTTTCATCCCTAGTCCTAACGAAACGAACCAATACAGGCAGGTGTTCAGTCCAGACATTTTAGTGTAGTGATCGGTCCTGCTGCTAGTGTAGTGGTGCCAAAGTCCGAAACAAAGTGAATGCGGCTGACACTATGCTTTAGTGAATACCACCAATTCAGCCCGGGCAAAATTAACCGAGAACTGAACCGAAACCGAAACTGAAACCGAAAAAACCGAAACTGAAAAATTCGGTTCCTAATTCGGTTTCGACTTCCAGCTGGTAACCGAATTTTACAAGTCAATTCGGTTCCTCCCCTCGGTTCCCTGGGCATTAAGCAGCCCCACGTAAGCCACTTTCCCCTCTCTCCAGAACTCTCTCTCCTTTTTCCTCAGCTCTCTCTCTCATTTGCTCATCCATGGACAAAGGTAAAAATCACGACCAGATTGATGAGGGCGCAGGATGTGGGCGCTTGTTTGTGTATCTGATGGCCGGCTGGCTTCTCCGAGCTGAAAGTTGCAGGCAACATTTGCTTCTTTTCCCTTTCAATTGATTTTTTGGATTTTTTTTCCTACTGATTCTACGAAATATTGAAAGAAGCCCATGAACATATATAAGCCAGTCATCTCATCTCATCCCACTTCCCACCGCAGCCATTCAGCTCGAGTCCCCAACCCCCACCGTGACCATGCTCAACTGCTCAAGTGACGGTTCCTCCTTCTCTCCTCCCCCACACGTGACACCTCCGCTTCTTCCCAATCTGGCAGCTGACGCGACGATGCTTGGCGCCCCTGCTTGGCTGCTCCTTGTCTCCTTCCCTTCCTACAGCAGTGGGCCAGTGGTGCTCGACGCCCTTCTTCCCCATCCGAAGCGGCGGCACCCGAACCCAGTCCCAGCCGGTGGCGTGGAGGTGAGGTGGCTGGCGGCGTGGACCGTGTGGAGGCGAGGTGGCGAGGTGGCGAGCTGGGAAGATGCCGCCGGGCTTGGACTGGAGCCCTCCGCCTCTACTACCGGCAAGGGCAGAGGAGGACCGGATCTGGAGCGAGGAGCGACTGCTGCCCTGTTTTTTTTTCATTTTTTCTTTTTTTCCCTTGTGCTTCGCTGCTGTGTAATCTCGGATCGGTTCCAAACTTTCTAACTAACCGATCGGTACTCTATTCTCTGATAACCGAATTTCACGAAGAACCGAGGAACTGAACCGATCGATTTCGGTTAACCGAATGACAGGCTGACCACCAATGCCATAGATAATCTAAATAAAAATTAATGGTGTTTTTCTTACCAATCAGAAGAAGAGCGCAGTTGGGGTTTTATTTCTCGTGATCGTGAAGGCTCAGTGGTCATGGCTGGCGCTAGATCAATAGATGTTGTATATGATGCCCAGTGTGCCGAGATAGTGACTTGCCGGATAGCTATGGAGGCAACCTCAGCTCTATTGGTACGACGAGGATCATCATTGAAACAGATTGTTCTTCCCTTGTCATCAGTGGTGTAAAGTCCACAGCTTTTGAACAAGTTCTCGCCGGTGTCTAGCTTAGGTACACTAGATTTTGTAGCGACGAATAAGAATAACCCGTGCAGTACGCGCTGCTGCCAGTGCTAGGTGCTAGCGACAACTGTCCTTGTGTGGCCTGTCGTGCGGAGCGAGACGGTGGGGGATCGGGACAACGCCCATGGTGGCTGGTCGGCATCTATCGGAGGGGAACGGGAACGGCGGCGAACAAGCAAGGAACAGCGTCGTGCGTACAGGCGACAGCGGCAGCACATGCCGTGGCACCTGCGGTGTCGGCCTCCGGCGAGTCTTGAGTTGGAGTCCTCATTGCGAGCAGGGCCGCTGCCGTCGTCGTCGTCGTGCACTCTTTCGTACCAGCATCCTGCAGCTTCGCACCTCCATGGGCCGGCGCACGACACCGACCGGCGACTGTGGGAGACCTGTCGGGATATATATGCATGCCACAGCAGCTTGCGTCAACATGCATGGTTAATACACCTCTCCACTTCCGCTACCTCGCCCTTGATCTGCGTGCATTCATCCTTCGTGCACTTTCAGATGTGGCTAAAATGAATTTGTACATGCGGCCAGCTAATTGGCCTGACGTCTCCACAAATCAACGATTTTTAGAGCAAACTATCCAACCATTTTTAGAAATCGATTTTTAGAGGCGAGCTAACAACTAGCCGTCACTGGAGATCAATTTTTAGGGGTTGATTGGAACCAGAAATTATGTTTAGGATTTGCTAGGGTCAAAAAATAGAAGAAAAATAACCTTAGGAAAATCGGAAATGCTCCACTGCGGGCGTCCGTTCCGCGCCTGGACGAACGGACGCTATGTGCCTTCACGTTGTCTATGTATTTTTCCACCATATAAATATCTACTCCCGTCAGACAGCCAGACTTATCATTTCCGATTCCATCTCCTCTCTCTCTCCTCCGTCTCTCCATCGTGGACCCTGTGACTCTCCTCCCCATTCCGAACTCCCATGCTCGCCAGCTAGGGGGTGCTCGCCAGGTAGGGGGTGTTCGTCGGCTGCTGGCTGCTCGCTAGGGGTGCTGCAGGGGGTGCTCGCTAAGCAGGCCGCCGTGCTCGCCAGTTGCTCCTCGCGCAGGTGCTCGCCCAGCGCTGCTCTCGTGGCCTCGCGTGGGTGCTCGCCTAGCGTAGTGCCTCCGCTGGGGCACCCGCAAGCTCAATGCACCGTCACCGACCTCCGCACCGGCGTTGAGCTTCGTAACGATGAGCCTCCATTGGTCCAAGCAGCAAAGTGATATTGCGTTGGAAAGCGCATGTTGCAAGCACATGTTTCAAGTATTTCAGATGTTTCAAAGGTGTGCTGCAAGTGTTTCACATCGATGTTGCAAAAGTAGATCCACATGTTGCACATGTTGCATATACGTGTATGTTTCAAGTGTACGTTCCAAATGTTTCATCTGTTTTAGACGTATGTTGTAAGTGTTTCATCTAGGTGTTTCAAAAGTAGTTCCGGATGTTGCATGTATATACAAATGCTTTAAATGTTTTTATATGTATATTGCAAGTGGTTTCATTTGAATGTTTGCAATGGCTACACACGTGCTTTTCAAGTTTTTTTTTCTGGTGTTTCGCAAGTGTTTCAACTGTTTTGGACGTATGTTGCAAATGTATCCTATAGATGTTGCATAAGTAGATCTAGCGTTGCACATGTTATAGTGGGACCCATCTACAGGAGCCGCTTGCTGCAGCTGTTGGGCCTGCCTCCATGCGTGTGGGTGTGGAGGGGGCGCGAGCGCCATACCGTGCGGGCGTAGATCAAGACGGGACGGCGCGGGACATGGAGCAGGCGCGGGAGATGGAGCGGCGCAAGCCCCCACGTGAAGCAGCGTAGGTGTGCGGCGTGGGTGTCCGAACGCTAGCCCTCGTCTGGACGTTCCGACGCTAGCCTTTCCCTAGAAAACTACATGTGCGTGTGACCATGCGGAGACCAAACTCAAGACACCTTCCTTACCACTACAGTAGCATTTGGATGCGAGGACCAGTAGGGGTGGGATGGGATGGGATGGCTCTAGGATCAGAACTGCTTGGTTGGGAGTACAATGGGTGCAGGGACATCCAGGTCCGAATATTCTGTACATATTCGGGGCGACCCCGTCCGTAAAAATTTTACGGACGGGGTCGCCGCAGGTGGGACAAGCTCACAACGAAGAAGAGGAGGCCGGTGATGGGCATAGGTAAGGAAGAAGAGGAGACACACTGGGCGTGGCTGCTTGGGAGAGCTTCACCATCGCCACCGCACATGCGAGTTGTGCGCGCCGCCACCGCGAGGGCAAGCTCTGACCTCACCGCCGGGTGGATGAGTTGCGACCTCACTGGTGCGCAGGCGAGCTCCGGCCACGGCACCGAGCGGACGAGCGGCGGCCCAACGGCGCGCGGGGCCAGCTCTTGGAGCCGGTCTTGTTGTCGCCGCAAGAGCTCCAACCCCACTGGTGGAGGAGGCTTAGGGTGCCGCATGGAGGAAGCATTGGGCGGTGCGTGTCCGGGCTGTGGTGGAGGAGGCATGGGGCAGCCTTGCTGCAGGTCGCCGGCGGGCGAGCCGACCCTGTTGTGCGGTCGCGCGGAGGAGTCGCGGGATGTTGCGTGGAAGAAGCTTGCGGCGGAAGGGATAAGGTGAGAAAAAGAGAGGGAAAATAAATAGAAAACTAGCAAATGGGCAACACCAGTTATTCACTTATCATTCCATTTTTAATGTCTCTAAACTAAACAGAAAACGGGTATGTCCTATCTTTACTCAACCAAACACAAATGGAGTCCTCTCGTCCCACAAATTAGACGGTACCATCCCACTCCACCTTGACGCTCAACCAAACACTACCTTAGAGTCACGAGAAGTCACTCGTGAGTAGCTGATACAATCCTTTTTTATTTACTTTAGCGAATATGTAAGGAATATTGGAGACTCTAAATAAATTTAAATGAAAGAAGTTTGAACTGACAAATTTTAGATATCTTCAACTACAACTATGGTTTTATGTCATTTATCCATCCAGGATCATATGAAAATATTAAAAAAAACAAATTTCAAAATATGGAAAATTAGAACAGAATTTTCGGGCCATAGATGACTTTAAATGAAAAAGTGTAAATTAAAACGTTTTAGATCTCTTCGAGCACTACAACTCTGGTTTAGGTCATTTCTCCATCCGATATCATTTGAAAAATTAAAAAAAAAATAAATTTTAGAACCTAAAAAATTTAAACAAATTTTCTGAGCTATAAATAATTTCAATTGATGAAATTTGAATTAATTTAATTCTCTTCAAGTACTACAACTCTGGTTTAGGTTGTTTCATCAACCGAGGTCATTAAAAATTCAAGAAAAATTAATTCTTAGAACATAATTTTGGTTACTGAAAGTTGTTCTAAGAATGTTCTAAGAATATGTAACACCAAAAATTTCAAATTTTAGAATTAGTGGGTTCCAAATAATTTAAATAACATTTAATGGGAAATTAAAATTTAAGAAATATTTGGTGTGGCATTCATGCTGTTGCATTTATTTTATTTTGTGGAGTGGATTTATTTTATTTTGATTTGGTTTGGAAAATTTTATTTGGAATAGTTTGTTAAATAAGCAAATAAAGAAAAGGGAAGAAAAAAAAACAGTTTACCTTTCTTACCTGGCGGCCCGATGGTCGTTGGGGCCAGGGGCCTGTTCTCCTCCTTGCTTGTCGTTGGGTGGGCCGGCCAGCACCGCAGTAGCCCAGCTTCGCGCATCGGCCCAGCAGTGACGAGCGGCCCAGCTTCGGTGAGGAGCCGCGCGCCTCCCTGTTCCGCTGACCGGTGGGGTCGGCTTGTCAGCCGCTTCTTCCACCTCCAGCCGTAGCCGGGTAGGACTCGATCTTCGTTGTTCAACCGACTCAATCTTCAATCTCCGATTTCCTAACCAAAATAGGAGAGGTGACCTTATAAAAGAGTAGCCAGGTATCTACCCTTTCCGTTTTTCATCTTAAACGCTAGGCTAGCCATGGGAAATCAAGCTCTAGGGTTAGGACATAGCCGACGGTTTCGGTTGGCGCGGGTGAGGCCTTAGGGTGGTTTGGTGGTCAATTTCTTCGCTTGGGTAAGTTTGTTGTCTTCTCCTCTTACTCCCAATGCTTTCCATTGAAGCTTTTGTGCTTTATACCGTGGATTTGGAGCTCACAGTGGCCGGTAATGGCGCCGCCGTCCTCTTGTTGCCGCACATCGGATACGGTTTGTCGTAGCTAGTTTTTATTGCTTGGGTGAGTTCGCGTGGAGCATCTCGTTCGGTTGGTTCGAGTTTGGGCTTGAATGGTGGTCTAGGTGGGGAGATCCATCATCTCCGGCCATGGAGGAGCCGCCGGCCATGGGGAAGCCGCCGGCCGGACATGAAGAGGGTGACCGGATGACCACTGTAGACTTGATGATGAACACGAACCGTTGAATTTGAGATCAAGGGCTGAGATTAGAAGATACCCCTTCGCGGGGTAAACTTCTTAAAGAGCCCCTAGATTTGTTAATAATTAACCCGCCGTCCATAGCGTATAGTTGGAAATACGTTTTCGTGTTTTGAAAGCGTATTTTCTCCCGATTAAATCAAAAATACGTTTTCAGATAATTACAGTTTTGCCACTAGAATTGTTTTGGTCATAAAATCTTCATTTTAACTCCGATTTGATCCGTTCAAGTTGCGTTAGGTTCGTATTTGCGAGCTCTACATGTTAGTGTAGTTGTACAGTTAGTTTTGATAATTTATTTTTCAAGTTTATAATTAAGTATTTATTTATCTATAGGAAATCTTAGAAAATTCATAACTTTCACGTTTTAACTCCGAATTTGGTGATCTTTGCGTCTGTGTGATCGTAGAAACGTGTAGAAGAATTTTATAAACTTTTATTACTGTTTTGCTACTGTTGGTGTACTGTTCTAATTGTATCTCTTTGTTTGCTTCGTGTTTGTTTGATTGGATGCCTGTGTGTTGTTGATTGATGATCGAGTATAGAAGGTGAGCAGTATCTGGACGATTCGGAGTATTACTTTGAGCCAAGTCAGCAGTATCACTTGGAAAGCTTTGATCAAGGCAAGTATAACACAGGACTATCCTTGTTACCTATACATTGAATTGTCATACATATGCATGTGCTTACCTTGACAACCTTAGAGATTATAACTTAGTGATTGTTATCTTGATTCCTTGTCAACCTTGGGAATGCATATGGGTAGCTACTGCTAGTGCTTAAACTAAGAACAATGATCTTGTAATTGGATTAATGGATTAAGCATTCAACCATTAAGATGATTTTATTACTGTTAAAAGGGGGCTAGAGCATGTGTATTATTTTGATGCTCTGGTTTCTCTCCATAAGGACTTATCTGTAAGTGATAACCGGGATATATAGTACAGCTGTGAGGGCTATATGGCTCTGGCTTTAGTTGTTCAAGAGACCTTTTCTAGCTTGTTAGTGGTTACCTTAAATGGCGTAAGAAAGGCTTGCCACGTTGGGTGTAGTGCGAGCCCTGGCCTAGTGTGTATAGGCTGCGGTTGTTGTGCCACAGGGAAGGGGGGTTCTACATCTGCCTGCCGAGTGAATCTAATGGCCCTAACTTGTTAGATGAACTTTTGAGTGGCTTTATATGGTTCTCGGGTGTTTGGGCTTGATCTCCCCACTCATTTGGAAATTATGACTCACAGTGAAAGTGTACACCTCTGCGCAGAGTTAAAAACTGGTATACTAGCCGTGCTCACGGATACGAGCGGCCTTGGGGATTCTTATGGAATAGTTGATCATAACTGCTATATCATGCTTAATTATTGTTGATTATTATTTGCTCATGTTAATGCTATTCATTATCCTTATTACAATTGATCATTGGTTCTTTAATGGGAAGCGGTTTATCTTGATGCTACTCAATTGCTAATATATGATTAAAAGCTAAACGCAGTTAAACAATGTCTAGCCTTTTTGAGCCTCATGAACCCTGTGTTATATTTGTTGAGTTCGACATGGACTCACCCTTGCTATTTTCACCATAACAGATGAAGATATTGAGGAAGATTATCGTAATGAGTACTAGTCTTGGTGTCAACCAGTCAACCATGTCCCTGTGTGGAGTTTCCGCTGAAGAATTACTATTAGTTATTATTACTTATCGTTCAAGACTATGTCTTAAATACTTATTCGTTATGTAATAAGCACTGTGATGATACTTTGTAATTTGTCAACTTATGTGTGCGACTGTTTCCTGGGGCGCACATGAGTCTTTTATGCATCCTATTTTTGTCCTTAAAAATGGGTGTGACAGATTGGTATCAGAGCCGTGTTGACTGTAGGACGCGAGCCTAGTTAGAATGGTCGTTAATAGCATCCATACTTCACTTAATTCATGCTTCCTCTTTTCACCTTGTTAATTACTAAAGTTTTATGCTTCCTCTACTTTATTCTATTGCGAAAATACATTGATTCTATCTAATCTATGTCTAAATCTTGTAGATGCCTCCTTATCCCCGTCTGTCAGCTGCACAGTACGTTGCCCGTTTCAAACCTCAGGAGCAGTATGAAGATGGTGATCAAGAGCTATCTGATGCTGAATCAAGAGTTGGTGATACACCAATGGAGAATGTAGTTATGGGGTGGACTACGAAGCTTCATATCATGGTTCCTAAAGCTGATGCTTTCTTCCATGACATGTTGACAAGAACCTTGGACAACTACTACTACGACTGGGAAGCTACGTTGGAGTATCGTAGTGCAGAGTATAGTCATCCATGGATGGATTCCTATTGGGAAACGGAGTTATGGGTTAAGAAAAGGGATCCTACCACTAAGGAACCTAAGGTGGAGTCAAAGTTCATTACCAGAGTGAGCCGGGCAACCGTGGAGACAAGCATGGAGGATGTCGCTTTCAATGCATTTGTTTACTACCATGGTCTACGCTCGGACAAGACGTTAAAGGGTGCACTCCGGCATTTTCCTTGTTTCTTACATGACAAGGGTATTTGGACCGTGCCGCTTGCAGATGATTCCTCCTTGACTTTACAAGCTACGGTGGGATTAGCTCGTGAATTGGCTCTCCATGAGGTGGATTTGAAGGATGAGTTGCTGAAGGAAAAAGAACTTAAGGAGCAAGCTTATAAGGAGATTGACCAATTAAGGGCGGAGTTAGGTCATCCCAAGATTTATGAGAAGCTTAATTAGGAAATAGGAAAAATCCCTATGTAATAGGAACGATAGTAGTTGCGAGTTAATTTTAAGTTTGGATTGTTTTAAGAGTCAGTTTGTGGTGTGAACAATTGTGTGATTGATGGATTGTTATTATGATAATGTGTGATTTGGATCTTTGTAATGTGTGCTGGAGTTTTGTAGACATGCCTACAAGTTCCATGGTTAAGAATATTAAGTTTGATCAAAATATATTAGTTGAATATGAGGTTAACTTAGTTCTGTCCTTTGCTGATTTTTGGATCAGTCTGGGATGTTTTAGAAATAACTTAAAATCCGTTCATGAGAAATTTAAGAAATTTTACTGGGAATAATTAGACTTCTATATCTTTCCAACCCCAGAAGAATCACTTTAATATCTATTATGAGCTAAGAGATATACCTGTTCCAAGTTGGAGTTACTGCACAGTCTGGAATTCTGAAACAGTTTCGGTTAAGTTCAGTTTTTGGCCAATTTATTGACAGAATCAGAAAAAGTGTTGTGAATAAAAGTTGTAGATAATTTTGTAAGCTTTCCAACCATGTAAAGATCATCTGAATTGGACGTCTGTAGCTCGAGATATGACAGTTTTACTGAGTTGCTGAAATTGGAGTTCGCCCAGAAAAATCAGATTTTGCTTATCTATTGAATACATCATCTCGGATTGTACTGAATTTCATCTTCTGTGTTTTTGGAAACAGATGTCAGGCAGAGGACGTGGCAGAGGTCGTGGAGGTGCTAACCCACCCATTACTATGGAGGAACTCATGCAAACTCAGAACCAGATGATGCAGATGTTTATGCAGCACATGCAGAACAATCCCCCTGCAGGAGGACCACCGCCTGTGCAAGTGAGGGATAAGCGTGGGGAATTTTTAAAGGGACGCCCTCCAGTGTTTTCTCATGCTGCTGATCCTTTAGAGGCAGATGATTGGGTGAGGGCAGTGGAGAAACAGCTGAATATAGCCCAATGCAATGATATGGAGAAGGTGTTATATGCATCTGGTCAGTTACAGGGGACAGCTCAGACTTGGTGGGAGTCGTATCAAGCTGCACGCCCTGACAATGCTCCTCCTATCACTTGGAATGAGTTTGTTAGAGATTTTCGAGCTCGTCATATTCCTGAAGGTATAATTGAGCTGAAGCAGGAAGAATTCAGAAACCTTAGGATGGGACAGATGAGCGTTAGTGAATATCATGACAGGTTCACCCAGTTGGCTCGCTATGCTCCTAATGAAGTGAGGGAAGATGCAGACAGGCAGCGTCTTTTCTTGAAGGGAATTTATTATGATCTTCGCTTGCAGTTGAAGGGGAACAACTATGCTAGTTTTCAAGAGCTGGTAAATAAAGCTATTGTGCTTGATAATGAGCGCAGAGAGATGGACAGGAAGAGGAAGATGAAGGTACAAAGCTCAGGAAGCAACAACCGTCAACGCACGAATCCTCAGCATGGTTTCCATCAGAAGTTTCAGGGACCGGTTAGCCAGTGGAATCGTAATCCGAATCAGAGGTGGTCCCAGAATTGGCAAAGTAATCAGTCACAACAGCGTTCATCATATCCACAGCGTCAACAGTATCAGCAGACTGGGCAACAGACTCCTCGTACTGGAAATTCCAATGTTACCCCCATGAAGAATAGTGCTCCCAGCACGCCTACTAGATGTTTTGTCTGTGGTAAAGAGGGGCATATGTCTTACCATTGTCCTGAGAAGCAGAACCAGCAGACTCCTCAGAGCCAGAAGAGCAACCAGAGGCAATCTGGTACTGGAAGGGTGAATCACGTGTCTTCTGATACAGCTCATGATGCACCAGAAGTTATGATTGGTACGTTCAATGTACATTCCACTCTCGCAACTGTTCTTTTTGACTCTGGAGCCTCTCATACATTCATATCCAACATTTTTGTTAAAATGCATAGTATACCCATGCTAGCTATGAAAGAACCTCTCTTAGTAAATTCACCTGGAGGTACCATGCAAACCAGTAATCATTGTCTTCCAATTAGTATGGTATTAAGGGGGTAGAGTTTAAGATAACTCCTATAGTGTTGAGGACATCTGGTATTGATGTGATATTGGGTATGGACTGGATGAAGCAAAATCAGGCAGAGATTCAGTGTCAGCAGAAAGTGGTAGTTGTGACTGCACCTAATGGAGATAAAATCAATGTGGATGTAGCAGTGCAGAAGCAACCAACCGCTGTGGTGAATCAGCTTGAAGATACTATTAAGGAGAATTCAGTGATTGAGGAATTTCCGGATGTCTTCCCTGATGAATTGCCAGGTATGCCACCTGACAGAGACATTGAATTTCTTATTGAATTACTTCCTGGAACTGCACCTATAGCCAAACGACCATATAGGATGGGAGTAGATGAATTAGAAGAACTTAAGAAACAAATTAAAGAATTACAAGATAAAGGTTTTATTCGACCTAGTTCATCACCTTGGGGAGCACCAGTTATTTTTGTTGATAAGAAAGATGGCGGTCAGAGGATGTGTGTTGATTACCGGTCACTAAATGAGGTAACTATCAAGAATAAGTACCCTTTGCCCAGGATTGATGACTTGTTTGATCAGTTGAGAGGTGCTTGTGTGTTCTCTAAGATTGATTTACGTTCTGGTTATCATCAGTTGAAGATTCGTGTTTCTGATATTCCAAAGACAGCTTTTACTACAAGGTATGGATTGTATGAGTATACTGTTATGTCATTTGGGTTGACCAATGCACCTGCATACTTTATGTACATGATGAATAAGGTGTTCATGGAATATTTGGATAAGTTTGTGGTAGTGTTTATTGATGATATACTGGTATTTTCCAAGACAGAGGTAGAGCATGCTGAACATTTGAGGTTGGTATTGCAGAAGCTTAGAGAGCATAAACTGTATGCGAAGCGAAGTAAATGTGAGTTTTGGTTGAAGGAAGTTTCTTTCCTTGGTCATATTGTTTCTAATGGAGGGATATCAGTGGATCCAGGTAAAGTAAAGGATGTATTAAATTGGAAACCACCTATTGATGTTAGCGAGATTCGTAGTTTCTTGGGATTAGCTGGATATTACAGACGGTTCATTGAAGGGTTTTCTAAACTTGCTAAACCTATGACATCTCTGTTAGAGAAGAATGCCAAGTTTGTGTGGTCAGATAAATGTCAAGCTAGTTTTGAGGAATTGAAGAAGAGGTTGACTACAGCGCCTGTTTTGGTTTTGCCAGATTTGATTAAGAAGTTTTCTATTTATTGTGATGCTTCTCGAAGGTTTGGGATGTGTTCTTATGCAAGAAGGCAGAGTTGTGGCTTATGCATCTAGGCAGTTGAGAAAGCATGAGTTGAATTATCCTACACATGATTTGGAGTTAGCAGCTGTAGTTCATGCTTTAAAGATTTGGAGACATTATTTGATTGGACATAAGAGTGATATATACACTGATCATAAGAGTTTGAAGTATATTTTCACTCAGTCAGATCTGAATTTGAGGCAACGCAGATGGTTAGAGTTGATTAAGGATTATGATATTAAGATACACTATCATCCTGGTAAGGCTAATGTAGTAGCTGATGCTCTTAGTAGGAAAAGTTATGCCAATGAGATACGGACGTTGTCTATGACTAGTGAGTTATATGCTAAATTTGAATATTTGAATTTGGGCATTGTTACTAATACAATGGAATTAGTGATAGAGCCTACCTTAGAGCAAGAAATCTACAAGGGTCAGTTGAAGGATGAGAAACTAAAGAAGATAGCGGAAGATATAGTGATTGGTAAGTCACCAGGCTTTCGAATGGATGATAATGGAATTTTGTGGTTTGGAAAGAGGCTGTGTGTACCTGAGGATCAAACTGTTAGACAGGCAATTTTTCGCGAAGCTCATGAGTCAGCTTATTCTATTCATCCTGGTAGTACTAAGATGTATTTGGATCTGAAACAGAAATATTGGTGGGTTGGATTAAAGCGAGATGTGGCTGAGTATGTGACATTGTGTGACACTTGTTAGAGGGTGAAAGCAGAGTATCAGAGACCTGCTGGATTGTTGCAACCAATGAAGATTCCTGAATGGAAGTGGGAGGAAGTTGGTATGGATTTTATAGTAGGGTTACCGCGTACTCAGAGAGGTTATGATTCTATTTGGGTGATAGTGGATCGGTTAACCAAAGTTGCTCATTTTATACCAGTTAAGACTACTTACCATGGACCAAAATTGGCAGAGTTGTATATGGAGAGGATAGTATGTTTGCATGGAGTTCCAAAGAAGATTTTATCTGATCGAGGATCGCAGTTTACGTCGCATTTTTGGAAAGCTGTGCATGAATCATTGGGAACAAAATTGAATTTTAGTACAGCATATCATCCACAGACAGATGGACAGACTGAAAGGACCAACCAGGTATTAGAGGATATGTTGGGAGCTTGTGCATTGCAATATGGAACTAGTTGGGATAAGAGTTTGCCTTATGCAGAATTCTCTTACAATAACAGTTATCAACAGAGTCTTAAGATGGCACCGTTTGAAGCTTTGTATGGACGTAAGTGTAGAACTCCATTGTTTTGGGATCAGACAGGTGAATCTCAAGTGTTTGGTACAGATGTTCTTAGAAACGCAGAAGATCAAGTGCGAGTGATTCGTGAGAATTTGAGAGTAGCACAGTCTCGTCAGAAGAGTTATGCTGACAATAGAAGAAGAGATTTAGTTTTTGAGGTAGGTGATTATGTCTATTTGAAGGTGTCACCTATGAAAAGTGTGAAGAGGTTTAACATGAAAGGTAAACTAGCACCAAGGTATGTTGGACCATTTAAAGTTATTACTAGACGTGGGGAAGTTGCTTATCAATTAGAGTTGCCTGAGAATTTATCTGGAGTACATGATGTGTTTCATGTTTCACAACTTAAGAAGTGTTTGCGTGTGTCTGAGGAGCAGATACCTTTAGAAGAATTGACTGTTAAGGAGGATCTTACATATGAAGAGTTTCCGATTAAGATTTTAGAGACTGCTGAGAGAGTTACTCGAAGTCGGGTTATTAAAATGTGCAAGGTGCAGTGGAATCGATATTCAGAGGCAGAGGCAACTTGGGAAAGAGAGGATGAATTAAGGAAATCATATCCGCAATTGTTTGAGTAAGCAGTTCAATCTCGAGGACGAGATTCTTTTAAGGGGGGTAGAATTTGTAACACCCAAAAATTTCAAATTTTAGAATTAGTGGGTTCCAAATAATTTAAATAACATTTAATAGGAAATTAAAATTTAAGAAATATTTGGTGTTGCATTCATGCTGTTGCATTTATTTTATTTTGTGGAGTGGATTTATTTTATTTTGATTTGGTTTGGAAAATTTTATTTGGAATAGTTTGTTAAATAAGCAAATAAAGAAAAGGGAAGAAAAAAAAACAGTTTACCTTTCTTAGCTGGCGGCCCGATGGTCGTTGGGGCCAGGGGCCTGTTCTCCTCCTTGCTTGTCGTTGGGTGGGCCGGCCAGCACCGCAGTAGCCCAGCTTCGCGCATCGGCCCAGCAGTGACGAGCGGCCCAGCTTCGGTGAGGAGCCGCGCGCCTCCCTGTTCCGCTGACCGGTGGGGTTGGCTTGTCAGCCGCTTCTTCCACCTCCAGCCATAGCCGGGTAGGACTCGATCTTCGTTGTTCAACCGACTCAATCTTCAATCTCCGATTTCCTAACCAAAATAGGAGAGGTGACCTTATAAAAGAGTAGCCAGGTATCTACCCTTTCCGTTTTTCATCTTAAACGCTAGGCTAGCCACGGGAAATCAAGCTCTAGGGTTAAGACATAGCCGACGGTTTCGGTTGGCGCGGGTGAGGCCTTAGGGTGGTTTGGTGGTCAATTTCTTCGCTTGGGTAAGTTTGTTGTCTTCTCCTCTTACTCCCAATGCTTTCCATTGAAGCTTTTGTGCTTTATACCGTGGATTTGGAGCTCACAGTGGCCGGTAATGGCGCCACCGTCCTCTTGTTGCCGCACATCGGATACGGTTTGTCGTAGCTAGTTTTTATTGCTTGGGTGAGTTCGCGTGGAGCATCTCGTTCGGTTGGTTCGAGTTTGGGCTTGAATGGTGGTCTAGGTGGGGAGATCCATCATCTCCGGCCATGGAGGAGCCGCCGGACATGAAGAGGGTGACCGGATGACCACTGTAGACTTGATGATGAACACGAACCGTTGAATTTGAGATCAAGGGCTGAGATTAGAAGATACCCCTTCGCGGGGTAAACTTCTTAAAGAGCCCCTAGATTTGTTAATAATTAACCCGCCGTCCATAGCGTATAGTTGGAAATACGTTTTCGTGTTTTGAAAGCGTATTTTCTCCCGATTAAATCAAAAATACGTTTTCAGATAATTACAGTTTTGCCACTAGAATTGTTTTGGTCATAAAATCTTCATTTTAACTCCGATTTGATCCGTTCAAGTTGCGTTAGGTTCGTATTTGCGAGCTCTACATGTTAGTGTAGTTGTACAGTTAGTTTTGATAATTTATTTTTCGAGTTTATAATTAAGTATTTATTTATCTATAGGAAATCTTAGAAAATTCATAACTTTCACGTTTTAACTCCGAATTTGGTGATCTTTGCGTCTGTGTGATCGTAGAAACATGTAGAAGAATTTTATAAACTTTTATTACTGTTTTGCTACTGTTGGTGTACTGTTCTAATTGTATCTCTTTGTTTGCTTCGTGTTTGTTTGATTGGATGCATGTGTGTTGTTGATTGATGATCGAGTATAGAAGGTGAGCAGTATCTAGACGATTCGGAGTATTACTTTGAGCCAAGTCAGCAGTATCACTTGGAAAGCTTTGATCAAGGCAAGTATAACACAGGACTATCCTTGTTACCTATACATTGAATTGTCATACATATGCATGTGCTTACCTTGACAACCTTAGAGATTATAACTTAGTGATTGTTATCTTGATTCCTTGTCAACCTTGGGAATGCATATGGGTAGCTACTGCTAGTGCTTAAACTAAGAACAATGATCTTGTAATTGGATTAATGGATTAAGCATTCAACCATTAAGATGATTTTATTACTGTTAAAAGGGGCTAGAGCATGTGTATTATTTTGATGCTCTGGTTTCTCTCCATAAGGACTTATCTGTAAGTGATAACTGGGATATACAGTACAGCTGTGAGGGCTATATGGCTCTGGCTTTAGTTGTTCAATAGACCTTTTCTAGCTTGTTAGTGGTTACCTTAAATGGCGTAAGAAAGTCTTGCCACGTTGGGTGTAGTGCGAGCCCCTGGCCTAGTGTGTATAGGCTGCGGTTGTTGTGCCACAGGGAAGGGGGGTTCTACATCTGCCTGCCGAGTGAATCTAATGGCCCTAACTTGTTAGACGAACTTTTGAGTGGCTTTATATGGTTCTCGGGTGTTTGGGCTTGATCTCCCCACTCATTTGGAAATTATGACTCACAGTGAAAGTGTACACCTCTGCGCAGAGTTAAAAACTGGTATACTAGCCGTGCTCACGGATACGAGCGGCCTTGAGGATTCTTATGGAATAGTTGATCATAACTGCTATATCATGCTTAATTATTGTTGATTATTATTTGCTCATGTTAATGCTATTCATTATCCTTATTACAATTGATCATTGGTTCTTTAATGGGAAGCGGTTTATCTTGATGCTACTCAATTGCTAATATATGATTAAAAGCTAAACGCAGTTAAACAATGTCTAGCCTTTTTGAGCCTCATGAACCCTGTGTTATATTTGTTGAGTTCGACATGGACTCACCCTTGCTATTTTCACCATAACAGATGAAGATATTGTGGAAGATTATCGTAATGAGTACTAGTCTTGGTGTCAACCAGTCAACCATGTCCCTGTGTGGAGTTTCCGCTGAAGAATTACTATTAGTTATTATTACTTATCGTTCAAGACTATGTCTTAAATACTTATTCGTTATGTAATAAGCACTGTGATGATACTTTGTAATTTGTCAACTTATGTGTGCGACTGTTTCCTGGGGCGCACATGAGTCTTTTATGCATCCTATTTTTGTCCTTAAAAATGGGTGTGACAGAATATAAGTTGTAGATTTCTTCAAGTACTATGACTTCAATATAAATTTTTATTCATCTGACTTGAGTTGACAAAAATATGAATTTTACTATTCTATACTTATTTTCAGAGCCAGACCAAATTGCTATTGCTAACCCATCTCTATAATCTATTTTCTAAAGACAGGTCAAATTTCTACCCACCTCTACAAATGCCTCCATTTCTAGAGGCAGTTGGAAAGCATAACCTTCCATAGAAATAACATCTTTAGTGACAGATCGACTTTCCACCTGCCTCCAAAAACATAGGGCATTTTAGAGGCTACTGGGCCTTTTCAGCCATCTCTTAAAAATGATTTCCAGTGGCAAGACAACTCAGAAAATATTTTTAGAGACAGGTTTCGATAGATCCGTCTTTGCACTAAAATGGACGTGCTCTAAAAATGATTTTGTAGTGGGTTAATGACAAACCTACAGATATTTATTGAAATATTTCCACCTTTTGATTTAGTGACCTTTTCATCGGATGCCATGGCATAAACGTCATAAATGACACATATCTTGCGGTGCACCCACCTATGCCCGCGTCCCACGCCGCTAGGGCCACCACTACCATGCCGGGCCACTGAATTTTCCACCCGCGCCCAACACACAGAGAGGGGGGAGATTGAACACATCACCAGATCGATTTATCACAGAGATAGAGGGATTAACACAACATATATATTGATTCATCACATCATAGAGAGAAAGGGAGAGATTAATCAAATTATATATTGAGAGAGTTTCAACACATTAGAGACAAAGGGGCACTAAACACATCATCGATTCATCCACACCACCACGTCCATCGCCTGCTCGGTAGCTCCACCAACACTTTCCATGTGCTGGCTAGGGAGGCCGCCCGCCCATGCCCCTGTTTGTAGCAGTGGTAGTAGTAGGAGGAGGAGGAGGACCAAGGATGGAGGCCGACCGTGAGAGGGAGAAAGAATATAAAGGGGGGAGTGGAGCAAACATAGACTGCGGACTTGAGCATGTTGAAACAAATTTTCAGGTCTGGGACATGAATAACTGCCGGTTAGTACTACAAACTGGCAGTGATGGTACCAGTACCGGATTGTATTGCCACCCGACATTGATAATTAACCATCACTACTTGTTATTTTTAAAATCCGGCCGTGATAAGCTTGTAGCGGAACATACTCTCTAAAATAAATAACTTTCTAAGTTTTAAATTTGTTCCAAAACAAATAACATTCTACACAAACATGGAACACTGCCTCCTAATACGGAAGATAATAATGGATGCGTGCAAAAGATAACTGTCAAATTCAAGAGATATCCCATGAAGGTGCATGCGTCTTTTGCCAACTTCCTTAATTTGACTGAAAATATCTCGGAACTTATTTATCGTGGGACGGAGGGAGTACACCTTATCGCATAGTCACCTTAACTACTTATAGTTCAGACATTTATATAATGTTTGCATTATCTATTTCAATACGAATTATTTGAATCAGGTTCCTTATCATCATTGGACGCATGAACGCTAATAATTGATGCTAGCAGAAGATGTTTTGTTCTATGGAGACACTAAACAAATAAGGACACCGTCTTTTCGAGTGTCTCGCTGTAAGTGTGGCCTTTCCCTCCTATAAATAGTAAAGTGGCTTACCATCTGTCAACCCGCGCACTGCCCTTCCCTCTCTTGGTCCATTTAAATTTGGTATGTAATTGATGCTAGCAAGATTTATCTGCTGTTCCATTGTCACACCCGGTTTTAAAGAACTAAACCAGGTTAGCCATATGTGTGCCCAGGAAGTCCACACATACGTCAGAATGAAAAAGTATCAGAAACAATGTTATTATATAACGTATACATAGCTATATTAACACTTACATCAGAGTATCGCGGAACAGTGACTAAACTTCAGGCTCCATTCTTGTCAGGGACGGCTGACTAGTGGCTCCGTATGCCAAACACTTCTGAAAGACTTCTGAAACTCCAATACATCTTTATCCTTCTTCTGAGTAGCACTTTACTACACACTGGAGTGTGGGAAAATAGCAAGAGTGAGTCCATGTCGAACTCAACAAGTATAACATAGGGTTCATGAGGCTCAAAAGGCTGGACACTGTTTGACTGCATTTAGCTTTTATTCATTATATAATTAGCAATTGAGTAGCATCAAGATGAACCAATTCCCATTAATGAACCAATGATCACTTGTAATAAGGATAATGAATAGCATTAACATGAGCATAATAATAACAACCGTAATTAAGCATGATATAACAATGGTGATCAGCTATCTGTAAATGTTCCATGGCCGCCCATATCTGTGGGCACGACTAGTATATCTGTTTTTAAACTCTGCGCAGAGGTGTACACTTTCACTGTGAGTCATGATTTCCAAATGCTTGGGGAGATAAAACCCAAACATCGGAGAACCATATAAAGCCATTTAAAGGTTCGTCTAACAAGTTAGGGCCATTAGATTCACTCGGCAGATAGATGTAGGAACCCCCTTTTCAAATGGCACAATTCCTTCTCGGCTATACTCATAGACTAGAGGTTGTCCTACACCCAACGTGTCAAGCCATTCTTACGCCAATTGAGGTAACCACTAACAAGCTAGAAAAGGTCTCTTGAACAACTAGAGCCAGAGCCATATAGCCCTCACAGCTGTACTGTATGTCCCGGATAAATCACGTACAGATAAGTTCTTATGGAGAGAAACCAGAGCATCAAAATAACCCACATGCTTTAGCCCCTTTTTAACAGTAATAAAATCATCTTAATGGTTGGTCGCTTAATCTATTAGTCAAATTACAAGATCATTGTTCATAATTAAGCACTAGCAATAGCTACCCAAATGCACAACCCATAGGCGACAAGAAAACAAGATATCAATAGCTAAGTTATAATCTCTATGGTTGTCAAGGAGGACACATGCATATGTATGATAATTTCAGTGAATATGACAACAAGGATAGTCCCATGTTATACTTGCCTTGATCAAAGCTTTCCTGATGATACTGCTGGTCTGGCTCAAAATAATACTCCTGATCGTCAAGAAACTGCTCACCGTCTATACTCGATCATCAAGCATCAACACACAATCATCCAAGCAATCATATACGAAGTAAACAAAGAGACATAATTAAAACAGTACACCAACAGTAGCAAAACAGTATAAAAAAGTTTGTAAAACTCTTCTACATGTTACTACGATCACACAGACGTAAAGATCACGAAATTCGGATTTAAAACATGAAAGTTATGAATTTTCTAAGATTTTCTATAGATAAATAACTACTTTAATATAAAATCAAAAATTAAAATTTTCAAACCTACTGTACAGCTATACTAACATGTAGAGCTCGCAAATACGAACCTAACGCAACTTGAACGGGTCAAATCGGAGTTAAAACGAAGATTTTATGATCAAAACAAGTTTAGTGGCAAAAACTGTAAATATCAGAAAACGTATTTTTGAATTACCGAAAAGAAATACGTTTTCAAAACAAAGAAACGTAATTTCTGGATTATGCCAAGGACCGCGGGTTCTATTTCATAAAAACGCATGGGCTCTTTATGAATTTTACCCCTCGAAGGGGTATCTTCTAATCTAAGCCGTTGATCAGCGAACGAACGGCTAGAAACGCTTCCAAGCGAAGGAGAGAGAGGGCGCCGGCCATCTTCCTCAACTCCGGGCGGTGGCCGCCATGGCCGACGCGAGCAACGTCGCCGGAGATCACGGTTTTCACGATTTTGACCATCAATCGGCTCACGGCCGGTACCAAACGAAAGAGGGGCTCAGCGCGAACTCACCTAGGGCCTCAAATCGGTCAGTCACGAGACGAAGACGACGGGCAGCTCGACGGAGCGGACGGCGGTGCGGCTGTTCACAGAGACGACGCGTTAAACACCTAACGAACCAAATTGAGGACACCCTCGTGCTCGCAAGACCATGACAAAGCTACTAGAAGAGCTTAGGGTGGCGGAGGAGTGATGTACTCGCCGAATCGAAGCCGACGGCGGCGTCCTAGGGTTCGCCTAGCTTACGGCCGCGAACTAGGGCAACTACGCTGCAAATTGGTGAAAGAAAGGAGGGCGGTGGCTTACGCAAACCTATATAGGGCGGGGATGAACCGAAAACATGAAGAAATCTCGACGATTTCGGGATTCGAAGGCGTCAGCGGTGTCCGACTCGACTACGACGTGAAGAAGACGACATTGACCGGAGGGTCCCTACGTCAGCGAAACAAGGGAGGGGCAGCGCACGGCAGCGACGGCTTTGGGCCAGCCCACGCTGGCGCGAAGGAGAAACAGGAAAGCGGCTTGGCTCGGCCCAACAGCAAGAGAGGGGAGGAATAGGCCAGCTCGGGTGGGCTTCCAGGCCGTCGCCTGCACAGGTAAGTTTATCTTTTTTTTCTTTTGTTTTCTCATATGAATTTGTTTTCCAAAGCCATTTTAAAATAGATTTTGAATCCAAATCAAATAAAACCAAATCCACACCACTCAATAAAACAAATGCAACAGCATGAATGCATCATCAACCATCCCACCTAATATTTTTAATTTTAATCCCCATTAAATATTCTCTGAATTATTTAAACTCATAACTAAATCTCTTTTTAACTCAAATTTTATCTAATTCAAAATTTTTTAAAATTTCTGGGTGTTACATCCATCCAAATCTATATAGGAAACCCCACCATCTCCATTTGCAGAACATTAGCATTTCCGCCGTGGCACGGCACACTATTGGTAGTCCATAATAAAAGCAGCAGCGAATCTCTGACGCGGGACCTGCGTGGAGTCCTCTCATGGTGTTCCACCACTTGCACCGAACAGATCCCAGATTTATCATTGATCAGTCCTGCTCCTGCACTCCTGTACGAGCTAGTTTGCTTTGCTTGTCTGTTGGCATTGATCGAGGTTCATAGCATTGCATGCATTGTGTGTGTGTGCATATATATTTGCTTTCTGGTTGATACTATATATATACACACACACTACTACGTACCGATATGCTCTTGTTGCTTCAAGTAGATGGCAGCAGCGGTGTGGGAAATGCTGAACTGGATACTGGCCCGTCAGGTTTCAGCTACACAGATAGCTACTGCCTCATACATACGCTCCTGTGTTGCGCTGACTTTTCCTTGGATTGGTGACAAGCAAGCACGTGCATTTCGAGGACAGATGGCGTCACGTGGGCACTCACAGCACATCGCGGATGAAGCCATGAAGTAGTGCGTGCCTGCAGCTAGGGACCAGATAGAGATAGGTGGTGATAGTGGCTGCCTGTTGAATTCCTGACATGACGTGCGTTTCATGGAAAAAATACAATTCTAGTATAGTATTAAATTAAAATATATTGTATTTGACTAATATATAAAAAACACCAAAATTTATAATATCAAATAAATATCATTAGATTTTTGATGCGATATAGTATTTTCATAGTGTACTGATTTGGTGTCATAAACATTAATGCTTTCACCTCTACGTTTGGGCAAACTTTAGGAATTTTAACCAAGAACGTACCTAACATTGCATTCTTTAATTTTGTGGACACAGGCCAAAAGTACTACACATATGTTCGTCCAACGAGTGGCCTGAGAACATTTTAAGTGAGGTGAGCTCTAGGCATAGGCTAAAGGCTCTCGCACAGCTCGCAATGGCTTCAGCTTCTATGACGTTGATGTTATTCATGCATTGTATCATGGATCTTTTTATTTTTAATTCTTTTTTATTCAATATTTTAATAATAATCGCTCCTAAAAATTTTACGGATTTGACCCTTTTGATCACGCTAGTGCCACATGCACGATCAAATAGCGTCGTCGCACCACATGCATCGGTACAGCAACAACATCTGCCATGTTAGACAGCGTTTCTGATGTGGAAAATCCTGTCATGCCACTTCTGCTGACGTGACAGTATTGTTTTGTCGCGCCATCGGGAGTGGTGTGACAAGGCTAAAACTTTGAAAAATCACAACTCTTTGAAATTGTTCCCCTCTAGCTTGTATTCCTTCACTAATTCCTGCCATTTCTTCTCAAATGCACCTGGAGATATCTCATCGGTTATAAGCTTGTTGAACTTTTTCTTGAATGCACTCTTTTTTGAGTACGGTGGCCCTATTTTCTGCTTAGCCTTTCTAAGCACATGTCATCTGCACCACCTGTGCCGCGTGCCCTTTAGAGTTGTCTTTATTGCTGACGCCATCCCCTGGCATTGATCTGTGTTATAACCACAATTAGTTAGAGATCATATTCTATATGTTGAAGCAATTACAATGCATTGATTAATATATCACCAAGAAGTATATATGTAGGCATTCTTTTATTGCCATGTCAAATAATGAGTACAACTACGACTAGCATAGAATCTAGTGATCAATAAAATGAACTGACGATATATGTGAATCCAAAAACTGACCTTTGAGTATAGTTTTAGGCTGTTTTCCGCCCATTATTTCAGTGAAGTTTCTGAAGGTCCACTCGAAGTTTTCAGTTCTTTCGTGATTTAGCAGCACACCACCGAAGATTATCGTTTGGTAGTGGTTGTTTACTCCAACAAATATTCCAAATGGCAGGTTGTACAAGTTTGTTCTATATGTAGTGTCAAAAGTCACCACATCTCCAAAGTGCCTGAAATCCCTTTGATTTTTACCAGTGCACCATATCATCGCCTCAATTCTCCCCTCTCTATCTGTCTTGAATCTGACTTCCAAATCTGGGTCTCCTTCCTTCATCTTCCCTAGGAGCTCCATTGTTTTCTTCATATCGTCCTGTATATCTTCTTGTGCCATCCTTGCACAAAGGTTCTTCACAGAGTGCTTTCTGTTGGCACTACAGAATCTGCAGACAGCACACCCATTATGCTGCATACACGTCCCAGTGCAACATTGTTTCTCCTCAATCTCCTTATGAATTCCTTCGTCATTGGGTCTATGTACCCATGAGACCCCCACTGCTTCTTCTCCCCACATGTCACTGAAAGAGGATGGTTGTGTTCTGAAATAATTGTACTCACTATCCATGAATGGTTGTCAGTTCGATGGAGCCGCATCATTTCTTTGCACCCTGATCTTGCCGAAGGTGCTCTTGGGTTCTTGCAGAATCCCTGCACAAACCAACCGAATTACCAACACATTTTACTATGATTCATGTACCGCTACACCAGTTCAATTTAAGTGGTAATATGGAATTGATTGCATACCTCACACGAGCACACTATATCCTTTCTCGTAGTGTAATTGTTCCTGTTAGTTTTTGATCGTGATTCCCTTATTCCGAATCCGACCTCCCAAGAATATAGGTTGTAGAATTCCTTCCTTCGTATGGGTAGAATATATGCTCACCCACCCTGTCCTTAGCCGTTGCAATGGCTTCTGTAATCGCGCTATTAGCTGTTGGAGCCAAGCATGCGTCTGGACCTTCTTTCCCCCTTTTCCTATAAAACATTTTTCGGCACATCCTTTTTCATTATCCCTAATGAACATTGATCATGCGAAAGTATAGATTCAACCTGCAGCTGTCTCACCTTTCCTTGAACGTAAGGGATGTCACCACTTCAGCTCCAAGTAGTGCTGGATTTTGTTGATTGCTGCCATACGATCTGCATCCAGTCGATTTAGATGCAGCTTCCAGGCCTCCAGTGTTCTCCTGCCTGCCCTGATCAATCGAGCTCGCCACTCTACCGCCCTCAAGCCTATCAATCTCTCGCTGCCCGTCTCCCGCAACTATGGTCTCTGGATCCATCGATGGTTGATGTTGCACCGACCTATTTTCATCCTCCATCGCATATAGCCTTTACTTTCATCCGAGTCAGTGGAGGAGATCCAGTGCAGGTAGACGCCTCTCTTGATTTTGAATCTGAATGCTCCTAGGGTGTGTTCACTTGCCATGCAAACCCAAAATATTTTCTCTTCCACCTATCACATCGAATCTTTACACGCATGCATGGAGTATTAAATATAGGTAAAAAAAATAGCTAATTGCATAGTTTGTCTGTAAATGTCGAGACAAATCTTTTGAGCCTAGTTACTTCATGGTTAGATAATATTTGTCAAATAAAAACGAAATATGTTACAGTAATTTTTCACCTACTTTTCATCAACTAAACACACCCCTGATCGTTCAAGCTTCTCTCAGGCCACCCGCCGAAGCCTCCCATCGTAATACCCCATCATAAATGCAGCTCCACCTAACTGACTACGTTATTGTTATCTCCATTACGGACAGGTTTCTTCCGACAACTTCAATAATCCGATAAGGGCAGTCATAATGGGACATTAACAGTGTTTCTATCTTTATTAAATAACTTGGCAGCTAAGTAAAATGGTGACATGGCAGTCTAATTAATAAAGAAAGTGAAGAAAAACTGAAGACTTCGTTTCTTCATCAGGGAACGACGTCCTCACGCGAATCAAAGCACGAAGAAACGAGAGAAAAAGCGTTGGGGGAGAAACGACCGGTTTAATTTCTACCGTTCGGATCCAGGGCGCAAGTCGCCGTCGGGAAGCAGGCCGCCGCTACCGCGCTCCCCACCGTGAAGGCCGCGCCGCTGTTGCGCAAGCCGACGTGCGGAAGCGAGCTTTTGCCGCGCCGTCCATGGCCGTGCAGGTCGCGGTCACCACCGCCCAGGCCGCTCGCCATCCACCTTTGCTGCGCGCATCCACTCGCCGGTCGTCGCGCTGCCAGCCACTTGCCGTGGGCGCCCGACCGCTGGCTGCCGCGCTTCCCCGCTCTGCCGGCCGTCACGCTCACTCACGCATGGCTGCCGCGGGCGCCTGACCTCGGCTGCCGCGCTAGCTCCTGCGTTGGCTGCCGTGCTCCCCCGCTCTGCCGGCCGTCACGCTCACTCGCGCATGGCTGCTGCGGGCGCTTGACCTCGGCTGCCGCACTAGCTCCTGTGTTGGCTGCCGCGCTCCCCTGCGCTGCCGGCTGCCGCGCTCGCTCGGGCCCTGGTTGCCGCGTGCGCACCTGTCGGCTGCCGCGCTCGCGTGCTGCTGTGCGTGCCTGCCAGCCAGACGCCGTGCGGGCCTGCGTCGCCTGCCATCGGCTGCCACGCTCGTCACCTGCGCCACCACATGCGCTAGGCCGCCTGCTAGCCGCGAGTGCTCGCCTGAGGGGGAAGACCACGTTCTGCATCTTTGAGTTGGCAGAGTAGAGAACGAGTTCTGCGTCTGAGGTTGGGAGAGCAGAGAATGAGAGGAGAGAGAGGAAGGGATAAGGGAGGGAGAGAGAAAAGCCCGATATTTATTACGCGGAGACTCTAGCATTGTGTGAGATAGTTTCTATAGAAACACTTTGCTGACGTGGTCTGCTTGGACATCGTGAATAGTTCTACTATTGGGACTGTCCTAACTATCTGACTCCGTTCTTTCATCTTAGCCATTCATTGAGGGGGGACACATCAGCTCCGAGGCACCCGCTTCTCGTCGGCGACGAATCATCGAATCGATCGAGTACGACAACAACGACAGCATGTCCATGTCCTGAGATGTCCATCCATGGCTGGGAGCCTAGGACTAGTCTCGGTCTCGGAGGTGAGGATGTTAGAATTGATCTCCTCCGAGTCAAGCCCAATGGCCGACTCAGGCCCTGATCTGCGCCCTGATCGGGGGCGTTCAACCCAATAGGGTTGGTGGGCTCTCGTTGCATAGTGCCATATAAGAGGGAGTAGGGGCCACGGGCTCAAGACGCAAGGTTCACCGGAACCGTTGGTCTCCCTACCGACCCTATCCCTAACCCGATTTAGAAAGGGAGGCGCTGCTAGCGGCGGGAAGCACCACCATCGGGCTACACCGCCGCTGGACTTCACTGCCTCCTCACCACCAACACCGACCGCATGGCGGACCCGTCTTCCTCCTCTGCCAAGCCCCAAGGTATGGGTCTTTCTCCATCTCCCATCTCTTTCTCACCTCTCGGTTAGTTCTATGATGTTCTACTGGTTTATCCCAAATGCAAAGTGTTGTACCCGCTAGATTTACACCATGGATGATCCTAAAAGTACAACAATGATATCAAAGCCAGGTTAATCTAGTGTGTAGATCTAGTTTGGGAAGAAAAAAAGAAAGGAAAAGAAGAGACGACTGATTCAAAAACGGATCGGGACAGAACTCAAACCCTAACCCTAACTGACAGAGAAGAAAGGACGGAGGGGAGGACCTACCCGGTAACCTCGCCGCCGTCACCACCACTGTAGGGCGGGAAGAGCAGAAATTACTGCCGGTCGCCGGATGGAGTCACACGGGAAGAAGCACCCGAGCTGCCGGGTCGGGGAGACCACGCCACAGTGGGTCCTCCACCTCGAGCTCAGGGGGCGGGGGGGGGGGGGGAGGGGAGGGGTAAAGGGTGTCGCTACAAGGCAGGTCGACGGCGGCGCACTCAGCCTCAGGTGAGTGCGCGCGCCGGCGACTGGCCCCATGGTGACGCCGCCACCTCATGTCCGGCCGCCACGAGCGGTCGTTTCCTCTCCCCTAGATCCAATTGCTTGACTGCAGGGTTAGCAGAGAGAGAAGGGGAGGGGGAAGAGGAAAGAAAGAGGCCGGGGAACCGCCGGCGAGAGCTCTGGTGAGGCCATGACCTCCTTTTCTCCGGTCACCATAGGCAGCCGACTGCTGCTGTTGCTTCTCCGATGCAGCACAGTGGAGAGAAGGGAGGAGGAGCATGAGTAAAGGAAGGAGAAGGGGAGCTGGCTGGGAGCTCCGGTGGCCCCTTCCTCTCGCCACCACCGGCCGTCAGAGTCACGGCTGTCGCCGTCCACTCTGTGCGGCGGTGTGGAGAGAGTAGAGGAGAAGAGCAAATAAGGCTAGGGTTTGGGAGCCGGTCAATAGCTGCTCGTTTTTGTCACAGCGAATAAGATGCTCAGCCGTCGGATCGAATCCTATGGCTAGGAATGGATCGGGCCAAATATGGCCCAGGCAGGCGAGTAGAATTCCAGCCCAGGCCCACGTTGCGGCCTGGGCGTGGGGCAGAGAACTGCGTGCGTGGCGCGAATGGGCCGCGGGCACTATTTCACTGATGGGCCTCAGGCCAGCGATTTTGCGCACTGGGCTAGCAGGGCGTGCGTGGCCAGCGGGCCGAATTTGGTGCCTGGGCTAAGCCACTGTGCACGTGCAGCGCGCAAGTTTGGGCTTTTGGGCTAAATATGCAGAAACACTAGATGTTATTTTCCCCGAAGCAGTTTTATGATTTTATTTGAAGTTTTGATATTATATCTTGCTCTAGTTTTGAACCAATGTCAAATTTTGAGCAAAGATCAGTGATAGTACATTGAGATGCTTCTGGAGGATATAATTTGAAGAATATTTTACACGTTTTCCGCTGCAAAGTTAAAGTTTAATGTCTTCTCATTAAATCCGAACCAACGGGAGGAATTAATTTGAAGAAAAGTTATAGTTATTCAGTAAATGATGAAAAATTTATCCTCCAGTTAAAATTGGAACCAACGAGAAAATTTCAATTGGAGGAATAGTCGGTTTATAGTTAAGATAAATTATAATATTGTTATTTTCTGACCAACGTTGATGATAACAATATTATAAGTTTATTTATGAGTTTAAGTTTAAAGTTAATTATGATATTGTTATTTTCTGACCAACATTGATGATAATAATATTATAATTCTATGAGTTTTATGTTTAAAGTTTACATCTCTGATAAGTTTTGCATCAAAGTGACCAATTTTTCAGAGAATAGATAAAGATCAAGGAATGCTCTTAAACTAGAGAAATGTTTTTTCATGTTTCCGTTGAAATGATGATGATTATCTTCTAATTAAATTCGAACCAATGGAAGAATTTAGTTTTGAAGAGTAGTCATAAGATAATTGAGTTTTTCATATGTTAATTCTATTTCTGTCCAACGGTAATTTGGAATTAATGTAGAAGAATGTTGTTTTATTCTATTTCTGCCCAACAGTGATATAGAATAGAACATAAAGTTTTAAAAGTTTAATGTGTATGTCTTTAACCAGACCAACGTAGGGTTATTTTCATGCTCATTATTGTTGATTATTGTAAAAAATTTGAAGGCAAAGATTTTATGCTTTCATTCTTGAAGGCAAAAAGAAAATAAGCTGGGTACTTGTGACTCGGATGATGAAAGACCTAAGTGTAAGTTATGTAAGAAAGAAAGTCATTGTGTGAGGGACTGTGTTCTCTTTAAAGAATAGTTTCAAAAGAAAAGAATTCTGGGATATTGATCCAAGAAAAGAGATAAATAATTGAGAGTCTTATTTAAGAAATACCTTTTATGTACTCTTTATGAAGAAAAATTTAGTTTTCAATTTTTATCATCATGATAACAGATGCAATAAGTAATATAATAATTTTTTTAGTCTTAATCATCATGATATAAAATGTAATAAGTGACATGCATGTTTAATTTAACCAACGTCAGATTAAGCATGCGTGTTAAAGAGTATTCGGATTTATTCCTAAATTTGATGATTGAATATGAGCCAATCCTGACATTTATGTCCCTTCAAGGGAATTATCTCACATGGCGGAAAAAAGTTTGTGATTGTACCCGCATGGCGGGAAAAGTTTGAGAAAATACCCGCATGGCGGGGTAAAGTTAGCATAATACTTATGTTAATCTATCCTGCATGGCGGGAGAAAATTGTGATGACTCATGTGCTTGACAGTGCTCTTCTATTGTGTCATAGTAATTAAACACTCAATGAGTTTAAGGAGAACAAAAAGTTACAGACGAACCTCAAGATAAGAATGACATGCAAGCGTGACTTACGAAAGTATTAATGATAAAAGACTCTGTTGAGTTCTTGAAGTGAAATGAGGAAAAGTACTCCTATATGAATTAAGAAATAATTTCATTTGCATGATGTAATCATGTGGATGAAGTTAGTAATCAAAGTTTTCTCATTCACAAGAGTTCTGAATAGTTTTTGAAATTGTGGTAGAAAAGTTCATACCACATTTCGAGGGGGAGAAATGTGAGATCAATTAAGAAAGACAATTAAGAAAGATACTTCCCCATACTTTAGATAATGTGACACATACTATGCATTGAAGGCAAGAGTGATCTATAAAAGATGAATGTGATCGTCGGGGGAGTAAGACGGTCATAATAACGATACCCCTAAAGTAAAGAAATAGCTAAATTCATGAACCTTTTACAATTCTAATAGAAAGATAGCATAGTCAGCCAGTATTCGTACCGAACGCATTCAGAGTTGTTAAGGCGGTGCTAAACGCACCATATGAGTTTTAGTAGATTGAACCAAAAATAAGAAAGTTTAAAGATAGGACAATCTGGGGGAGCATGGTACAAAGAGACCTAACTCTGTAAGGAGCATGAATAATGTAAACAAGGATCTTGTTACACAGGAACTTGTAGAATAAATTGTCTTTTGGCAATAAAGGTCAAGAAATGCTAGTAGCTGAGGCCCCATAAAGTCTCAAAGAATAAGAAAATCTGATATTTCTATTGACTATAAAGTCTATGTTAGTGAAATTCTAATGGAGGGTAATTCCACCTAATTTGAAGAAGCCATAAGAGGCGTTCACTCGTCCAAGTGGCAAGAAGCAAAGAAAGATGAAATGAAATCGATAATACCAATAATATTTTAGGATCTAGAATAAATTCCTAAGGAGCCAAAACAGTAGGTTGTGATGGGTCTACAAGACAAAATGTGACTCTAAAGGGAATATGTAAAGATGTAGAGCGTGACTTGAATCAAAAGATTTTACGCAAAGCAAATGAATAGATTACAATGAGTGTTAGTGGCATATCATGATCTGAGTTACATCAGATGAAAGTAAAGACAACATTTTCTAATAGGATTTGTATGAAAATGATTACATGGCATAACCCAGAGGTTTTGTCATGAAAGAAAAGAACGTAAAGGATGTCACCTATAGAAATCTCTTATGAACTAGAGCAAATCTCTAGACAGGGATATTTAAAGTTGAAGAGTCAATTAGAAATTTTAGGTTAAAGAGAATGAGAGGACAATTGCGTTTGTATAAAGTTATAGAATAGAAAATTCATTTCCTAATCCTATATATGTGGATGACATCTTACTTATTAGTAGTGATGTCAATCTACTGCATGAGAAGAAGTTCTTGTCCTCATGGTTCAGTAAGAAAGTTCTCGATGAAATATCTCTCGTTATAAGAATTGAAATTCACCGAGATAGAAGAAAAATAGGGTATTAAGACTATCGCATAGGCATGCTAAGAAAAGTTTATAAAGAAATAAAGTACCTATGCAGGTAAACCTACGCCTGTTCCCATGGTCCACGGTAATAGTTTTGAGAACTTTAGTATTTTTAAAAGCAATGTGAGATTGTTATAGATGGACGTCCTATATGCTTCAGCTGTTGGAAGCTTAATGAGTACACATATAAGACCTTACCCTGACATAGTTCATATATCCAGATTGTTTTGGCAAAAGTCTAGTCCAGATATAGATCACTGGAATGGAGTTAAGAATGTCGGCCTCATGCTAAGAAAGAAAGAACATGTACTCTCAAGTAGTTGTGGGTACAAATGTTAAATTTTGGCGAGATATTTAGTGAAACCCACATAGTAGCTAACACTCACAGTTGGAGTTTTATTATGGAAAAGCTCCAAAGAAACAATTTTAGTATCATCAGTGATGCAAAGTTACAGTATAGCATGATATGAGGCTGCGGGACAGGCAAAATGGTTAAAGAACTTGTACTCGAAATTGATAATAGTTGTCAATAACAGTAACCATTTAAGTAGTTTGCTCCTATGACAATGGGTCAAGTGTGCTGCCAAACACATTGACATTAAGGTTATACGTTGTAAAGGAGAAAGTCCGGAATCATATTAAAAGTGTTGAATATATAAGTAACAAGCAAGAGCTTGCGGATCCGCTTACCAAGGCTTACCATCTAGTGTGTTTAGAGAACACACAGTCGACATGGGCTTACGAGAAAGCCTATGGTTTTCGGACAATAAAGGGCCCAAAGTTAAAGAATCTGTTTCAGATCGGAGATATGTATTGTAGCTATTAAATCTATCGGCGACTAACCGTGATGATGAGGCATGCTCTATACACTAATTTATGATGGAACAAATAAAAGTGAAAGAAATTAAAGTCAAAGTTTAAAGTTAAAGTATAATATGAGATCAAGGGGGAGAATATTAGATTTGATCTCCTCTGAGTCAAGCCCAACGGCCGACTCGGGCCCTGATCTACGCCCTGATCGGGGGCGTCCAACCCAACATGGTTCATGGGCCCCGTCACACAGTGCCATATAAGAGGGAGTAGGGGCCACGGGCTCAAGACGCGAGGTTCACTGGAGCCATCGTCTCCCTACTGAACC
Source organism: Saccharum officinarum (assembly GCA_020631735.1). NCBI lineage: Eukaryota > Viridiplantae > Streptophyta > Magnoliopsida > Poales > Poaceae > Saccharum > Saccharum officinarum. Next base: position 7,274,496 of record CM036165.1, on the reverse strand, counting down.
TATCCCTAACCCGATCAAGAAATGGAGGCGCTACCATTGGCGGGAAGCACCACCACCAGGCTACACTGCCACCGGACTTCACTGCCTCCTCGCCACCAACACCGACCCCATGGCGGACCCGTCTTCCTCCTCTGCCAAGCCCCATGGTATGGGTCTTTGTCCATCTCCCATCTCTTTCTCCCCTCTCGGTTAGTTCTATAATGTTCTACTGGTTTATCCCAAATGCAAAGTGTTGTACCCGCTAGATTTACACCATGGATGATCCTAAAAGTACAACAGAGGAAGCTAGAACAAGGAATAGCGATGTCGTGAAGACTACAGGCGACAGCGACAGCACACTTAGCAGGTAGCTACGCACTTGCAGCGTCAATTTTCGATGAGTCTTGAGGCTGATCAGACTTCATTTTGGAATGATAATTGCAGGCAATGCAAGCCGGGCGTTCCTGTACATGGCTCCTTCCTTCCGTCCGCATCTCAGGTCGATATCATCCTTCATCCTAGCACTCGCCGCAGCTGGTGCCAGCAGCCTCTGGGCTTTGCTCGGGTTCTGATTCGGGGGACCGCTGCCGCCTGTCAGCATGTGTTCCATTATTAGTAAAAGACGATACGGTGTTCCCATGATTGCAATATTAGTGCTGGCTAGGCGATTTTCAATCTTCTAGGCCTCCATCTGCCATCTGTGTTTCTTTTATACGTGTCCTGCTATGCGTGCTGTGGCTTGACGCCATCTTGTGCTTGGATTGTAGCTAATGACGTGACATCATGTTGGTACTTGGTAGTCAGCATGCCAACCACCTATATGGATTGAGGAGCAAGGATTGGAGTGTAGCTAAACAACACTAATGTGTTTGTGTCAGGTGAGGATCAATTCAATCGCTCATGACGTGTTTCACCGCTCATATGCAGGAATTGAAGCAACAATCTGAGCTAGTTGGGTTTCAAACATTTTATTAAGGCTTAATTGATCTTTGAAGGGAAAGGTTAAGCCTTCTAAATTTGAATTAATATTTTCAAAAAAAAAATTTAGAGGCAAGTTTCTTTGTCAAGTTTTCATTTATTTGAGCTTGCCCTAACACGGTATCTATCGAGAAGGTTGATTTGCAAAATTTGAATTGTAAGCAAAGTTATCTTCCTGATATGGTGGGTGGGACTGATTCCACCCTAGACCTCCTTGTGGACAGAACCCGTTGTAGTTGTTGTACCACGCATCAACCTAGGTTTCAGTGGTAGTCGTTCCCTGAATGTCCGAAGTCTCCGCACATCTCGCATGGTATATGCAAGTAGAGTGATTGAACGGTACCATAAGTTATTCCTTTTATGGCATCGTGCTCGTCCAAGCATTTTATTTGGAGATCCAATTTTGCGGCTATCATATCTGTTTCCTCCACAGTATGCATGTCGTCTTCTTAGGGTTGGAGTCTGTCTTCACTCCAACCCTGGTTGGAGACCATCTTCTCAATGAGAGTAGTAGCTTCGTTGACTGAGTGAGAAGAAGGCTCCTCTAGCAGCAGCGTCTATGTGGGCTCTAGATGTGGAAGTTAGCCCATTGTAGGAGTTCTGAAGGATCAACCAGTCTTCCAACCCGTGGTGTGGGCAAGCATGGATGTGTTCTTGCAGCCTCTCCTACGCTTCTGAGATAGATTCTGATGCTGTCTGCTGGAAGTTGGAAATTCTTCCACGAAGAGCATTGGTTTTGCCCATCGGAAAGAACTCCGCAAGGAACACCATGGAACACTTGTTCCATGTGTTGACAACTTCCCTGTTCTTGTAGAACCATTATTTTGCCCTCACCAAGAGGGAGAACGGGAACAAGCGGAGTCTGATTATCTCCGGTGTGACATCCTTCATGACGATGGTGTCGCACAACTCTAGAAAGTGTTGGAGATGTGTGTTGGCGTCCTCGCTAGGCAATCCACCGAATGGATTTGCCTGCACCATCATGATTAGGCTAGTCCTTATTTTTAAGTTCACATCGCCCATGTTGACAGTGGGCCTAATGGGCACGTTGGCAACAGTGGGGATGGAGTACTCATATAGCATCTTGTCGGCCATGGTGTTTGGTACAGATGGTGCAGGGGCGATAGATTCGGTTGCCAGCGGAGTAATGGAAGGAGGATCGATACGAGGTCAGGCCTTCTTTAGGAATGACTCTGGATTCTTGATGAAGGTCGTCGTCAAGTCAAAACCATCTTACACTATCCTGTTTTCACCCATAATAGGAGAAAACAAGCAAAGTTATCCTGTTATGATCAATGGCTACTACACATGCATATTATCATGAACATGTCCTAATAGGTTCTTTTAACCAGTGCCTTCCCCGGCAACAGCACTAGAAATGCTTGTTGGCATTTCTTAGTGTCATCACTAGGAGTTGTGTTTCCTAGCAATGGCACCAGAAACACCATATGATATTTCTAAACACATGTAGAAATATTCCGCAAGTGCACGGATATATCGTTGTAGCATTTCACTCGAAAGGATTCGGGTATCATTCATTTATATTTTTTCCAAAGGAAGGCATGGTGTAGAAGTCTCTAGTATGGACATGGACAAGATAACATGACTGTATACTAGACCAAAGTTCATAACAGGGGTAAACCATGATAAATGTTGGATAGTGTGACACACACACTCAAGCCAATCTCAAGGATGAAGATTAAAGAAAGAATAAAGAATAAAAGAATAAACCTAAACTGGAGCAGGCATATCTTGTATAGCTATGCTAAGATTAGCATATCATATAAATACATGAATTTCTAATGGTAGAGATCCTAAGTTAAGTTAGCTTTGGTCACTATAGACTTACTTCGGGCACTGGCGTACACCTGGTCTGCCAAGCGATACCGGCCTGTAGCTCTATACCGTATCCGAACATGGGGGATTATGAAGGACGGACAGGGCTGTCACCACCTGCTGCCTACCCCTCAACCAGAGGATATGAGGCAAACAAAGGTAACTTCTAACGTAGACACCACGTCTATGTTATGAGTTACTACTCTAGCAGTGGCTAGGAACTTCCGTCTTTATCAGGAGTCCTCTTACTAGAGCATCCGCCTCGGGGATGGACGATGAACCCACAAGAATATAGCAACCAAAACTAATCTTAAAGTAGAACCTACTACCTCATTTTAGGTCTTGGTCTAAAGGTGTATGTTGTATGAAAGATTAAGCATAAAGTTCCATGTGCACAAGAACTTAGCTCTGGTTTCTTAACATAACTATAATGATAGGATAAGAACAAGAACAAGATGAAGAACATGACATGAATCAATATGAAGAACATTGTATTGATCATACCACACATCTTCAAGATGCTCTTGATCTTCGATTACAAGCCATGCCAAGCTCCTAACTACACTAAAATAGTAAAATACAAGTGGAGGGAGAGAGGCTCAAATGTGGTGTGTCTTGTGGAGGTGAGCCTAGCCCTTCTTATATAGTGAATGTATGACGGTTTGGCGCTGATATTTTTGGTAACCTCCGGGAACCGCCTCCATACACCACCATGCAATCACCAGAGCGAGGTGGGCCCGAGAGGTGGTGCTAGCTGTGTGGGCGCACCCTGGCTGGCCCCTCTCGCCATCGCCTCGCTCTGGTGGGCTCTAGGCTAGGTCTAGATCTCCTCCATGGTGGTGTCTCAGCCCATATGTGAAGAATTGTTGGGGTTTTCCATTCTCCTCCCTTGTCCATTCTCAGCCCATATGGTGGTGTTCTGCTTTGCACTTTCTTCTTTTGTTTTTGTGCATTTTCACTTGCTTCCATTAATTGTCATGCAAAACATGTTTTCTCGGAATACAAGTGGAACTGGGTTAATAATATATTCATATGTGTTAAAGTTTGTTTATTTCGCCTATTTTGGATTATATTTGGTGGTTATAAATGTGCAATAGTGACTACCAACACACCACACGGTCATGAGCTGTACGTCGAGTTTGCGAAGGCGAAACATCAACCAAATGTCCTCAATGTGAACCATAACCTTGCTAGAGCCACTCATAAAAGTTAGTGGTGGTACAATCGCGCTGAAGGCATTGATCCCAACGTAAGATGCTCTCATATACCAGTCATGCAACCTCTTTATCGATGGGAAACACAACGGAGTTCGCACCACTGGAGTAGAGGCCTGCCTGGCACATATTTGTCGATGGGGATGTTATCGTAATCCTCTCTTATTGTCTTTCGTATAGTGATCTTTTCGGAGGCAGACTTGGTCGCTTTTTCACTGCCACATGTGACTGGTCTCCTTGTCAATTCGGCCATCCACTTCTTCATGATCATCGGTGATGTTTTTGGCACAGACTTAGGGTTTCCTTTAGCTACATGGCCATTAGGTTCCAATGAGGCATCCTTCTTGCTCGGGGATGATGGTGGATTCAAGGTTGTCGACAATGGTGGGTTAGGTAGAGGCTCTGAGATGGTGTGGAGGCTAAATGCTAGTGGTGGGTTATGTTCTGGTGATGGTGGTGTGTTACAAGATGGTGGGTTTGGAGATGTTGGGTTAGGTTCAGGCTCTAAAGGGGTATGAGATGGCAGTGAGGCTGCATGTGATAACCCTCCTTCATTGTCCACTTCAAAAAATGGCATCGATGGAATAGGATCATTCAACCTAATGTCCTGTCGATGCCATAAGATGAACTCGTTGATATCTTCACCGAGTTTCTTGACACTGTCAGGAGTGGGGATGTCTTGGAAGTCATCACTATGTCCTTCCATGACAGTTAACACTTCTACCCTGCAGTACTCCTTTGGCATTTTCTTGTTGTGATAGTCGTGGCCTGGGATCACCATACCAGTGGCAACTTCTATCGTATAGATATTGGTGATACCATATGATATAACTAGGGAGCAAGTTGTTAGTGCGATGATGCCATCAATTGCGTAATGCCCTATTTGCCATAGATCCGATACTGCTTGGAACTATTAGAGAATCCGAGGGTTGTGTGATGACCATCTGCATTTGTGGCATCTGTGTGATCATTTGTGGCTGCTGCATTGTCGGCACTTGTTGACTTGATGTTACACTTGCCAATTGTTGCCTTATCTCAAAATCAGGATGGGCCATGATTTCAACCAACATCTGTTTCATTTCTTGCTTAGCCTCCTCCTTAAAATAATCTCTCATAGCTTCCTTGTGGTAGAACCACCTGAATCATTTGGCCCACATGTGCCTACCATTGTCTTCCAGACTTCTGATACAGCACATGCAACCAAATAACTCTTGTAGTCTATCGGGTGTCCTCGGAGAACCCCGAATCATCCACATTTTATAACTCATACAAGATCAACAATGGACTTGTTACAACATTACAACATTTGATACAAAATAACTTACATTAGAGTGCAGAAGAATTATAACATTACTTTACAAAACATGTATAATTCAAAATTTTATTTAAGCTCCAAAAGATGAGTAGAATTGCGGAAGCATCTTGGGGGAACATCTAAGGTAGAAGAGGTAGCCAGACCATGTCGAGCCCACTGACATGACCTCAACTAGTTGCTCAAGTCAGAACTTGCAACAGGGGTTTAACAATCCCTGAGTACTTGAGGGTACTCAACAAGTCTTACCTGACTAAGAAAAGACTCCAAGGATATGCAAGCTTTTATGGTAAGATAGCAGCAAGAAGTATCTTTTGCATAAAAGCTTACTAATAGTTGATCCTTACTTTCAATGTTCTAGCTTAAGCTTAATAACATAAGTATCATATTAGCACCTGATCTAAACCAATCACTTCTTAAACCATCTCATCATCTGATCATAAGCACTAGTGTTGAAGTTGTTAACTATGATGTAGATCGGGGGATTGAGTCTCCTTCTCCGAGAAGCACGGTGATTCGAATCGATTAGGCCTAGCTAGGGTTTTCTTACCACACGATAAATGTAGGTGGCGAACCTACACTCATCAACCCTTACCTAGATCCTCCAAAATAGGAACCGGTCTGGCACTACCCGAGAGCACAGTACCCACTTTACTATGTCGTTCATCCCTGACGGATTCACAGGAATGTGTTACACGATACTCCTGCCATCTCTCCACTCCAGTGCGTGGTTATCGTTTCCCTTAAAGGATTAGCCGAGATATTGGGCTTACCGGAGTATGTGGCAAGTACTGCAAGGTCTCAAACATGATAGGTCTACAACGGTACGGTCCTCAATCGACACAAGCAGGGTCACTACGTCAGGCCTCAAACCGTGACGCAAGCCAAGATTTCGCCCAGTCTAGTATTAAAAGCATGATCATTCTCATATACCAGGTTTATCAAAGTTTTAGGATAACTTGCTTTATCAACCTTATCACTAAGCAAGGCTAAGCATTTATATAACTACCATATTAAATAGGGTGACATGGGATAGGTAAAATTGTAGACATGGAAGATATGCAACAACGATATATCACTCAACTCCTATTTTACTTAATGCAACAAAGCATAGACTTATGTGAATAACATTTTATAAAATACAAGGAAATAGGTTATGCTCCGGGGCTTGCCTGCGTTGCAGAGAAGGTTAGTTCCACAATGAGATCCAATAGACACCAACACCTCTTGTGGATGGATCTTCTCCGAGACTTGATCAACACGAGCCTTCTCACTCTCGTACACTACACGTAATAAATGATGCTTTGCTTAACATGATGGAATGCATGTCATGATACATGATGTATGATAAAGAACATGTAATTGCATGATAGAACTCTAGTAAAGTTAGGAGAGTTGAGTACAACTTTCCTTCATTTAGAAACTAGAGTTATTAGCATAAAGACATTTTTATTTATGATCAGCAAGTCAATCATGAACTTAACAATTATATAAAGAAGGTGCCAAGGAATAGTAGGAGTTTGGTGTTCCAAGGTCCACAATCAACTCCAAAATACACCACGGCCATTTAATGATTTATAGATACCATTTTGGTATTTTTATTAATCCATAAAAGGCATTTAAATTAAGTGGACAATTTATATTTATCAAACAGTACCAAACTTTTTGTGAAGGCATATAATAGCATGTAAAGCGTACACATAAAATTTCATGATCACATGATTAATATTCTTATTTATAAAGACACATACAAGTGCATTTATTAATTAAAAGAACTAATTTTTATGCATAGCAAAAGTACTAGAGTTGACCCTTTCATATTTTTCTATGGTAGAGCATAGCATAACAAGTATTCACACAAAATTTCATAATTTTATCATGCTTCTACTATTTTTTATGAATGAAACAATATACAACATGTTAATAGATTTTTGAAAAAGGAAACACTTTTCTCTTCTTAGCCCACGATCTCTTCCATTGACCCACTCTAGGCCTAGCTCACAGACATGAGGGGTGCACTCCTTCTAGCCCCGCTCGGCCCAAGCCATGCTGGTCATGGTGGCCAGCCAGCTGACTGACGTTCCCTCGCTGGCAGTGACCTCACCGGTGGTGTGACCTGGCCCGGCACACTCACCATGACCCCGCACAACCACCAAGAGCACTAAGCAGAAGAAAACAAGCACCGGTAGTGTATGGCCATGGCCATGGCGGCCCGACGATGGTCCGCATGGTGACACGGCGGCGAAAACGTTGCTCTGGCGCGGTAGAGATGAAAATGAAAAGCCGATGAGCAACACCAAGCGACCAGGAAGCAAAAATGACAAGAGCCATGGCTGGAGCTGCTGTGGAGGGAGCTGGCCATGGCGAGCGCCATCTCGGCGGCCATGGCAGGTTGCCAGGATGGAAACAGCGCGTGTGACTGATTTAGGTGGAGAGACATGACGCGAGCAGGATAGGATGGTGCGCCGCGGCGAGGCGAGCTTGGTGGCTAAAGGAATTGGATGGAGGTTGGCTAGTGACGGCGAATCCGCACGGTGACACTTTGAAATTGTTTACACTGAACAGACTAAAACCTTCTCCTTCTTCTTCTAATTCCTCCCAAATCTATGTAGCAACTTGATAAACTCCAAAGATAGAAGTTGCTCATCATCATGCAAGCTCCAACATTGATTACAAGCTCGAGCTCCAATTCCCACTGGTTGAAGAGAATTTTGAAGGGGAACAGGGACACAAAGAAACTAAAAATAGTTTCAAAAAAGGGTTTTGAAAACCATTTGATTTAAGCAGTTTTGAACAATTAAATACTAGTTAATTAATGAGTAAACAACATAACCAAGGTTATCACTTCAAAGCATAAAGTTCATACTTCAACATAGCACCAAGTTGGCACCAATGTTTATACATGAAAAATATTTTAATAAATCCCCAAAGTTGGCTTAAAAATTGAAATACCAATACTTAGTCAAAATTGACTTAAGTGTAGATTCCAATGATTAATTCACTTTAGGAGCTCAATTTAAAATATGTCTCATATACTAACAATGTCCACCTTTGACACTAGTGCAAAGTATAAGCTTACTACTCCAAAGTTTAGTCTTAATAACTAGTGAAACATATCATATGAAACTCATCATAAACAACCTATGAAACATTACTTTGAAACATAGCAATACTTTATATGAAACACCACATAAACAACATGGGCAATGTCTTGTTGAAACATTAGTATGCAACTTATATACATAACATATGAAATAAGACATATGTAACATGTGAAACACTTGATTAAATGCAACATATGAAACCTTACTATGCAACACATGAAACATATGCATACTATGCTTTGAAACATAAGGTGCATTTATACAACATTGCTTGATGGTTATGCATGATGATGCTCATGACCAAGTTTTAGTTGCTTTTGGCATCTGGGATGTTACATTCCTTGTAGCGATCGCATTTTCTGTACATCTTGGCATGCTCAGGAAATCCTTCCTTACAGCCCAACCGGGACAAGATGCCTTGCACATGACCGGGATGCTCTAGGTTACCCAGGCCAACACTAAGGGTGTCCCTCTCTCTTGATAGCTTGAATGATCCTTCCATCTGTTTAGCTACTATTGACAGTAATTAACAACCATATTTAATAGTCAATAAAATATGTATGAGGGCACAATTGAGATCACAAACAAAGGTTTATAGTTTAAACTAACAAATTCTATGAGTTTTTGTGAATATGTGATCTATAGGGTTTATCCAAAAAAACCATCAAGGATGGCCTATTCGTCAAAGGAAATTTTGGAATTCCACCGCGACACCAATGTGGGAAGGATCTAGGAGGCACTAGAAGGCAAAACCCCGAAGCTTGGGCTAAATGGCCACAAAAGTGGGCTGGCTAGCCCAAGCCCATCTTGCTACGTCAGTTTCCTACCTCCTCAGGGTTTGTATCTATGCCGTTTCCCAATGTAAGTTTGATTCGAGGGTCCAGAATTAAAGCTTCGGCCTATATAAGCAAGCCCCTACCCCCCTCCCTGAGGAATCCTGAAACCTTAATTCATATCCTCTAGTCAGGATCAATTGAGAGGCATCCCATGAAAGGATCATAATCTCAGAGCCAGCTATCAAGAGAAGATTAGTCCTCACGAGGATCTAGTTTTTAGAAATAGAGATAGAAGAGGAGGGAAGAGTTTGGAGGAGGTGCTGGCCTGTCGGTGCCCTCTCTACGGCTTATACCTTGCGAAAGTTAATCTACGTCTGAGATTTCTTTGGTAATCGACTTCTAATTCAAGTAAGCACCTTGTTCATATTGTTCTTTTGGTTTGTGAGTCTCTTTTGAGCGCTTTAATCTATGGCCTTAGGTTAAAGTATAACTCGTAGTGTAAGCGTGGTGCTTAGGCTCAGGTTACTCATGGATGTACCCTATTTTTCAGATCGGTGGTAGATCGCGAAGTAGCGTTAGAATGCAACTATGACACATTCGTTGAATCCTTTGTAGTCCACCTGCCGTTAACAGGCCTAGCAGGAATTAGATTGCTTGTAGGGAAGAAACTCTACATTTGTTCCTTATAAGACATCTTCCTAGATAGAACAATAGAAAGCAAAGCTTACCAAAGCTAGAACTAGAAGACCTTAGCAATATCCTCTACACTCCCGACTTTCTTAAGTCTTGTTGCTACTCTGGTTAAGTTGGACTGTAGTTAGTTTCACACATTTCCCTGTAGATACGATACTTGGAATATCTCCGGGTGAAAGCTACAACGGTATCTGTGTGCTTACAGATTTATCTGTGTGCGTTAATTTATACCAACAACTACCATGGACAAAATGTTCTTGGCTGCTTCATCAGTTATTGGATCAGGCCACGACAAACTAGCCTCACTTTCTTGTGGTTTCTGCACAAGAAGTCAGTCTCCTGCCCTTTCGGGTACATCCTCCAACAACATCGGTGACCCTGCCGCCTTCCGTGTAGCTTCTTCTGCCCTCCATTTTGGAATCTCACGCTGGTAACCACCAGTTCCAAGACGGTGGTGGTATATGTTCTTCTTTGCAAGTTCATTATAGGCTTGACTCTTAGATAAGAACTCTTCTGATGTCTTCTGATCAACAAAGGTCTTCCACTTAGCTGCTATAATTTTCGGGCACTTCTTCGTTGCGTCCAACCCTTTCTTCATGAACCTGGTATTCAATTCAGACCTCTAGTTATGAAAGCTGATTGCACACTGCCTCATTGCATACTCCTTCATGACAGCTCATGACTCGGTTGCAAAAATAAACCTTGTTCTCAACTTTTTCCACAAGTCCTTTTTGGTTTTCATCGGCACTAGTTTCCAATTAGAGATTGTGATGTCAGGATTGTCCCTAATAAGGAAACCGATGGCGTTTCGATACTTAGCTGCCACCTATGAAGTTTGTACGGGCTCTCCTTTTGGGCTTACTTCTGTAACAGAATATGTACAATCTGGCCACTTGTTTATGCCCCACTCCCCACGTTTTCGCTTCCTATCTTTGGCAGTGGTCTCAGTTGCCTCTGGTGTAGAATCCGATGCATCTTCCTCTATTTGGTTCTGTAATTGAGAAGTTATCTACGAATATATATATATATATATATATATATATATATATATATATATATATATATATATGGTACGTAGGTATGGATATGAATAACAACCCCTCGTAGCCCTTCATTGAAATTATTAAATTGTACCTCCTCATCTATTGGATTGTAAGCAGGGTCTCGGGTTTTGGCACGACGAGCCACCCGATCTATGCTAGGGCATGGATCGGATAGCGAACTCCACGATCCACTAGTGGTGTTGTGCTGTGAGTTTGATCCTTGGGCACTCGCATCATCACCATTGTTTGATTGGACACCCGCCTCGTCACCATAGTTTGGAGAACTCATCAAGCTAATTCTGATTTAGTGAATATTTATTTTTGTGTAAGCATCATTTAACATCACGTACAATAAATACATAGCATGAAAATATATGTGCATCTAGCATAGAATGGACATGAAATTTTCACACATAGCATGAATTGAATAAGCTACCATAAATATTCCACACCAATCGGATAACAAAAACTATATGCTACCCTAGACTTAATTTATTTTTATATATATTGAACAATGTACAAATAATAACTAGCATAATATAAAAGTAATATTCAACCCTAGAACTAATTTATTTTTTAGCACAAAAAGCGACCCTAGAATTAATTTTATGATTATAACACATAATATACAAGTAAAGATGTTGAAACAAGCCCTTAATGGGTCAGTTAGGGTTTTAGCCTAGGGAAATGTGCCAGATGGGCTGGCCCAGGTAGGCAAGCAGCATGCCCGCTGGCGCTCCAGGGCAGGCAGCGTGCAGCGGCACGGGGTCCGGCGGCACAGGTGGAGCACGACAGGAGTACAGAGGCGAGATGCAGACTTTGGTGCTGTGCGCGCGGTAGACGCGGGCGGGGCTCCGACGTAGGCGAGGCTCCAAGGCAGGCGACGGTCCAAGACGGCAGGGCTCTGAGACGACGGGGCTCCGAGATGCGGGGCTCCAGCATAGGCAGATACGACGGGGCTCTAAGACAGTGGGGCTTGGAGACACGGGGATCTGAGAAGCGAAGCTCCGGCGCGCGCGTGGCTCCGACGCAGGTAGAGATGGCGCGGGGCTCTAAGGCGAGGCTTCGGCCTAGCTCCGAGGCAGGGCTGCGAGACGGGGGTCCGGCATGGCACCGAGGCGGTCGGGGCTCCGGCGCGGCGAGACGGCAGAGCTCCGAGGCAGGGGTGCGACGCGGCTGAGACGGCGTGGTTCCGAGGCGGGCGGAGCTACGGCTGAGATGGCGGGGCTCTAGGCGGGCTTCGGCAGCGTAGGCGAGGACGGTGAGGTGTGCAGGACGGCGCACGGTGCAGGTGGGAATGGCACGACGCTGATGGAAAATTTCGGCAGCCCGATGGCCTCTCGGGGAAGAACAATGCGCCACCAGACTTCAATTTTTTAGAGGCTCTCGGCGTGCAGATATATATAGCAGGCATTTGTACAGGCGGTTTTCGAAATCAACCGCCAGTGGAGATAAATTTCCACTAGCGGTTTGTTTTGGCCACCGCCTGTATAAACATCTTTCATTTTAAATTTCATTTCTTTTTATCTATTCCATTGAAATTCAAAATGTATAGAATATTTTTTATATATTCCATATTATGTATAAAAATATATATAAATGTAATTTGCTGATATATATAATTCTATGTTTTCTACTTAACAAAAAATAAAAAAAATATATTTGAAAAATTGAAAATTTGAATTTAAAAACTTTGAATTGAATTTTAGGACAGTGGATGATCTAAAATGAAAATGTTATAAACATCAAAGTTGTAGAACTCATCAAGCTCTACAATTTTTATTTTGGTCATCTTTTCATGTGACTAAATTTGAAAATTCAAATTTTGAATTTCAATAAATGATGACTTCAAACAAAATTTTGAGTCACCAAATGATTTGAACTCAAAAGTGATGAACATAAAAGTTGTTGAACTAATCAAGCTCTATAACTTTTTTTGTCATCTTTTCATGTGGCTAAATTTGAACAATTAAAATTTTGAATTTCAACAAATGACAACTTCAAACAAAATTTTGAGTGACCTAATGATTTGAACTAAAAAAGTCATGAAGTTGTAGTAGTCATCTAGATGTACAACTTTTATTTTGGTCATTTCTTTATCCGATAAAGTGCTAGTAACATTGTTCACATACCCATAAAGCTCTCACATAGTTTATGATCTATGCATTTCTGAACAATGTTTACTAAAACTTTGTCAGATGAAGCAAAGACCAAAATAAAAGTTATAGATCTTGATGAGTACTACAACTTTTAAGTTCATGACTTTTCATCTAAAACCATTCGGTGTGTAAAATTCTTGTTTGAATCTGTTATTTATTGAAATCCAAATTTTGAATTGTTCAAATTTAGTGACATGAAAAGATGACCTAAATAAAAGTTGTAGATCTTGATGAATTCTACAAATTTTATTTTCATGATTCAGTAGAAATCATTTGGTGTCTCAAAATCAAGCATGAAGTTGTCATTTGTTGAAATTCAAATTTTGAATTGTTCAAACAAAGGCATGTAAAAAGTTTGGCAAATAATAGCAGTCAGAATGTAATATATTAATAGAGCATAATTGTAGAAAATTTTAGGAAAAAAATCATCAAATTTAGAGTTAGTATGAGGGAGAAAGACTAGTTACCCGTTTTAGGAAGGGATTTAAAAGAGAAATGACACTTGTTCATCATGAACATGTATTGAACAAGTGTGTTTTCTCTTTTTAATCACTGCCTAAAACTTGTAAGTAGTCTTTCTCCCTCACATTAACTCTAAATTTGATGATTTTTTTCCTAAAATTTTCTAAAATCATGCTCTACAACTTTTATTTCGATCATCTTTCCATGTGACTAAATTTGAACAATTTAAAATTTGAATTTTAATAAATGACAATTTCAAACAAACTTTTGAGTCACCAAATTATTTGAACTCAAAAAGTGATGAACATAAAATTTGTTGAACTAATCAAGCTCTACAACTTTTATTTGAATACTTTTTATGTGACTAAATTTGAACAATTGATATTTTGAATTTCAACAAATGACAACTTCAAACAAAATTTTGAGTGACCTAATGATTTGAACTAAAAAAGCCATGAACATAAAAGTTGTAGTACCCGTCGAGATCTACAACTTTTATTTTGGTCATTCCTTCATCCGACAAAGTTTTAGTAAACATTGTTCACAAATTCATAGATCTTTCACATAGTTTTTCACAAATCCATAGATCTCTCACATAGTTTCATAAACTATATGAGAGATCTACGGATTTGTGAACAATGTTTACTAAAACTTTGTCAGATGAAGGAATGATCAAAATAAAAGTTGTAGATCATGATGAGTACTATAACTTTTATGTTCATGACTTTTTGAGAAGAAATCATTTGGTGCTTGAAATTCTTGTTTGAAGCTGTCATTTCTTGAAATTCAAAATCTAAATTGTTCAAATTTAGTGGCATGCAAAGATGATCAAAACAAAAGTTGTTGATCTTGATGAGTTCTACAACTTTTTATATTTATGACTTTTTTAGTAGAAATCATTTAGTGTCTCAAAATCGCAGTGGTAACACACGACACTTGTAAGACTCAAGTCCTGGGTTCGATTCCCAACCGAAGACCTTTTTTGTTTTCTTTTAATTTATTTTTAAGATTAACAGTGGTGGCAAGTTAAGAAAACTACCAGTGTTAATGCAAAAACCACCAGTGTAAACTGGCCTCACTAAGGAGATTTTTTCTAAGTGCAACGGCTAGCTTTGCCTCACTTCTCCCGGCCACGTCCATCGTCGCCGCTGCTCCCTCTTTCCTCTACCGCGTCCTTCGCCATCGAGCGGCCTGGACGGCCCGTGTCCCACGTACGCACCCCACGGTGAGTCCTCTCTGCAATCCCATTCCCCCCTCCCTACTCACCCACAGTGAGACATCTGCCGGTGGTCTCCTGTGCCCTGTGGCCACGCGTGTGCCGCCCACCGGTGGCCTCTCGACTAGATCCGGTGCCCCGCGTGTGCGCTGCGCCCCGTGCTCACCGGCATGCCACCTAGTGGCCTGTTACCCACGTGCGTGCCGCCCAGCGTCTTGTTCCTTGCGACGGCCTGTGCTCTGCGTGCGCTTGTGGTGGCCCATGCCCCCCGTGCGCGCCACTGCACCCCATGCCCCGTGCGCGAGCCACCAGTCACTGGAAAGCACCATGGCAGCCCGTGCCCCCTGAGCACGTTGACGCGCCCCGTGCCCGATGTTCGCGCCGCTGGTGGCCGTTGGCTCTTGTTTAGCTTGGTGGTTGCTAATTTTTCATCACGATTGTTACTAATTGATGTTCTGGTAGGACAACCATGCCTTGGTATGTTGTTTTTCATGGCAAAGAGCCTGGTGTTTATCGTTAGTGTGCTGACTACCAGAAACAAATCTCAGGATTTTATGACAATTGCTATAAGAGATATGAGACCAAAGATGAAGTCATGATGGCATTTGGTGCATACATGGAAGATGGCACATGTGAGAAAAAGGTTGAGCATGGGGTTTGCAAGCAGGAAGCCAAAGTTTTGAAGCGAGACAAGGGTGAAAATCCAATAACGCCCAACATGATTGTCATCGCTACTCAATTTCTTATCATTATTGTTCTCTGCTACGTGGTACTTTGGTTGATAGATTAGTCTAGGTTTATTTTTCAAGATTATGCTTATAATTGTATTTTCCAAACAATTGTTGGAATATTTGTTAACTCTTCAATGCATGTGAGGAATATTTGTCTACACTTTGACTTTAAATTTAGTAGTTGTATGGCTCATAGCAAAGCATGGGTCAACACACCTTGTTTGTGCATAAGTTATAAAGTTATTAATAACTTTTTTCTTCCTCGACATAAATTTAGGAGAAGAGATGGCCGAACTCCCTACACCAGATCTGCCAAATAATTATGTATTTAATCTAGGCTTCCGACCAACATTGGCGAGGGCAAACCACCCATTTCCAAGCATAGTAAGTAACATGCTTTAAAGACACCTCTATAGATATTTTGTTCTGATATATATAATTCTTAAATGTAGACAATTCATCCTATACCATAATTCAGAGAGACAATCTCAAATTTTAGGGTTGATTACATCAATGTGGGTACATTCCCTATAGATGGTGGACTCAAACAATGTCGAATTGGCTTTTCTAGCAAAAATCGAAGACATGATATTGACACCCACAACCGGATTGTAAAGAGCATCGAAAGAATCCTTTTTAATTTGGCAACCAATGGTAGTAGAAGGTGAATCTAAGCGAATTACTTCAGGGGAAATCTTTGATTCTTCTAACCATTCATCGCTCATGATGGACACTAGGTCTTTCATTATCTTTTTACGAAAAGCTTCCTCAGAAGGGTCTAAAGGTTCTATAGATGATGATTTCCTAGACTCCTGAGATTTCCTTATTATGTGGTAATTCGATGTATTTCTATATTCGGCAAAAAGTTCATTCTCGAATTCAAGCATAAAATCTAAAATTAGAGTTTCCTCCTTTTCTAGTGGTTCGGGATCTGGAATAGCTGAAGTTGGTGATGGTACTAGTAAAGATTCAGGTTCAGCTAATTGGGATTCTTCTTCTAACAACTTCTCTCTTTCTTCAGGAAGGTCTTGTAAGATTTTCATGAGAATGGTTCTCCCCTGTTCGGCGGAGACATAAATGAACGAACCTCCTATAGCCATATTAAGGTATTCTATGGTTTTTCTAGTAAGGCCCATGAAGAAGTGCTGGACAAGAATAGGGTCTGTAATGGTAAGGTTAGGGCTAGAATTAAGAAGAGTGTTAGAGCGTTTGTTGGCGGTAGTTAACAACTATATTTTATAAACAAATAACGTACAAAAGGACCAACAAAGGTTTAGGGTTTAAAATAACAAATTCCACGAGTTTTAGTGAATCTTTGATTTCTGCATGGTTTATCTAGAAAACCATCAAGGGGGCCTATTTGTTAAAAGAAATCAAGGGATTATTTTATGGCATCTACGTGGAAAGGTTCTAGAGGACTCTAGGAGGCTCTCCACTGAGGGGGAGGCTAGCCACCTACATGCATGCAGCCCGGCCGACTATAGGCCCCACACACTAGCATCTTCTAGAATATTCCTCCACTGCCTCCTAGGGTTGCATCCACACAGTCCTTCAAGTCAGTTTGATCCAAGGGCTCACGTTGCATCCCCGGGCTATATAAGGAGACCCCCAGCCCCCCTCCATGAGGCATAAGTTATTTGGAGAAGACAGAAACCCTAATCATTCTCAGAGCTCTTCTAGTTTTTAGGGCATAGCTAGTTAGGCTAGGTCTAGAGGGAGGCAAGCAAATCTTTGCTTGGATTCTTGACATTGTCGAGAGCTTGATTCAGTATAATTCTTATACCCCTCTCGCCTTTGTATCTCCATTATTTTTATATGCTTTGGTACAATTGTATGACATTCATATTCATATTCATCTTATTCATGTTCTTGGTTGCAATGTTCATAGTCTACTTTGGTTATATGCTTAGTATAGTTGGATTATCGTCCTATTTATGCTTAAGTTTGTATAGCATTCACTCTAATGTTCATAGGGTGGGTGGTAAAGACCATGTAAGCGTGGTGTTTATATGTTATTTACCTGTGAATTAACTCTATATTCCGGGTCATGTGGTAGATCGCGGGTGTGACACTACCATTGAGTCCTTTGTAGTCCACTTCCCGAGTATAGATTGAGGAAGTAGGGCCTGGTTACGAAGGAAGGGAGAGATTTCTGTACTCAAACTTCCCTAAGTAACACCCCTTATGTGTGGATACAATGATGATCTTAGCCATGATTACTAGGTGAAATTTCACTAATCAACGTATTGTAACATCCTAAATTTTGCTTTGTTTCAAAATAGATAAAATTGATTTATTTATGTATTTGAGTGTGCATTCAAATATAGGGGATAATAAATTTTTGTGAAATTAAAATTTATCATAAGGTTAGCAACTCCTTGATGCACTCATGCTGCTGCATTTTATTGTGATTAGTGGTTTTTGTTAAATAGTTGAAAGGATTTGAAAATCATTTGGAAATGTGCTTTGAAAATCAACTCAGAAAAGAAAAATGAAATAATTCTTTCCCGCCTTTACTTCCCTGTTTTCGGCCTAGTGGCCCAGCTCGTCCCAGCCGGCCCGCTCTCCCCCCTCGCGCACTCTCTTGGGTCGCGGCCCAGCCGAGTCGGCCTGCTGCTGCCGCGCCCGTTCTCCCCCCTTGAGCCGCTGACGCGCCGGGCCCACCTGTCGACGCTCTCCTCTCCAACCTCCAGCCGCTCGCCACTCGGTCATGGCAACCACCATTTTCCGCCTCGCGCCCACATCCTGCGTCGTGGGAGCGTCTTCCCCCCCCCCCGCCCGGCCTTCAAAAAGGGAGCCGGACCCCTTCACCGCCTCCCCTGCTACCCTTCCCGCTCCAATCCCGCTTGCGCGAGAGCCGCAACCGCAGCGTCCCAACTCGCCGGAGCATCCTGTCCGCTTCTCACCGGAATCCGCCACCTCCGTTGCGTCTTCGTCGAATTCTTCATCGCGGTGAGAACGCCCGTGCTCCTCTCTCTCTCTCCCTATGTCTCTATTTCTTTGTTGTGTGGTCTCTAGGGCCGTGCCCACAAGCTCCGACGAGCTTTTCGCCGCCGTCCATGGCGGGAGCCGCTCGGGCTTACCCCGTGGCCGTGTTTTGCTTCGGGGCGAGTTCGCCTTCCTCT
The DNA here is from genome assembly GCA_020631735.1 of Saccharum officinarum. Lineage (NCBI taxonomy): Eukaryota > Viridiplantae > Streptophyta > Magnoliopsida > Poales > Poaceae > Saccharum > Saccharum officinarum. The sequence goes on along the minus strand of CM036165.1, from coordinate 7,255,868 downwards.
CTGCTCTCTTCCGGTTCTCTCGGCTTGGCGAGATGAGAACCGTAGCGCCCTAGCCGCCTTCTCCGACGAGCTGCACACCGCCGGCCATGGAGCACCGCCGTGGGCTCATCTTCTCCGGTGGGCTGCGTCGCCCTCCTCTCCTCCATTCAATCCGAGCCGCTCATCGCAAGATCAACGGCTCAGAGAGCTCAATACCCCTTTGGGGTCCATTTTTGTTAAAGAAACCCCCCGCTTTCATCTATTTGAACCCGCCATCCTTGGCGTACTCCCGGAGTGCGCGTTCTTTTTTCGAAAAGCGTAGTTTCTTCGGTTTATATGAAAAATACGCTTTCACATTAATTACAGAATTGCCACTGCAGTAAAACGTTTATAAAATCGTCGTTTTAGCTCCGATTCGACCCGTTCAACTTGCGTTAGGTTCGTAATTTCATAATCTACGCATTAGTGCTACTGTTAGACCTGTTAAAAGTTTTTGAATTTCTCAATTAAGTCTAGTTTAATAGCTAGCTTTTGGAACCCTAAATAATTCGCAACTTTTGCGTTTTAGCTTCGATTTTTGTGATCTTCGCGTTGATGTGACCGTAGCAAGGCGTAGAATACTTTCATAAACTTTTTATCTTGTTTTTATACTGCTGGTGTACTGTTCTAATTATAGGTTGTTTGCTATGTATGAATGCTCCTGAAATGTGTATGTTGCCGTGTTGGTCGAGTCAGACGGTGAGGAGTACATTGGGAGCTAGGAGTACTTCGAAGACCAGCAGGACCAGCAGGAGTGTGCAAACTAAGGCAAGTATAGTTTGGGCATTCTTTCTGTGACCATGATCTTGTGACTTAATTAATGTAAGAGCTATGATGGTTGAGAAATGACTTTTTAGCAACATAAGATCTTGTCTGTACGTGAACCTTCGGGATTTATAGTACAACTGTGAGGGCTATATGGCCCTGGCTTTAGCTCGGTATGAGGACCTTTTCTAGCTTGTTAGAGGTTACCCTTGTGGCGCAAATGGGGAAAAGCAGACTGTGGATCCCTAGGACTGGTTGTATCACACAGACTGACTTTGGAAACCTAGCGGCCCTAACTTGTTAGACGAACCTTTGAAAGGCTTCATAGTGAACCCTACCGACCTTCCTTGGAAGTGGGTCAAGAGGTTAGCTACCTTAGGCGAAAGGGTAAATCACGACTCATAGTGAAAGTGTACACCTCTGTGCAAAGTTTAATAAACTGGTATACTAGTCATGCTCATGGACATGAGCGGCCTTGGAAACATCTACATTAAAGATGATGATTCTTGTTTTGTTAAGATGCTCATTTACTTATCGATTATACTTTATATTGATTATGTTACATTGATCATGAGTTTATGGGATCTATACTTGCTATGCTTGCGGAGTTCAACATGGACTCACTCTTGCTATTTCCCACACCTCAGGATAGTCTCTGGAGTTTTAGACTTGTGATCAACCAGTCAGTTTGTTCCTGTGGAGCAAAGTCTACACTCGAAGATCGGAGTTGTTTTTCCGTTGTTTGCACTCTGAGGTTATGTTTATATACTAAGTACGTTATTTATTAAGCATTTGTCTCTTGGTATTACACTTATCTGCGACTATATGTGAGATTTGACTCCTTTATTTCACATATAGTGCATATCTGGTTTCGTCCTTAAAATCGAGTGTGACAAAGTGGTATCAGAGCAATGCTGACTATAGGACACAAGCCTAGTTAGAAATGGGTCATGTTAAGGTTTTGAAACTGCTATAACAATCCTTGTTCTATAAACCTTGGTATTTTTTTCCATACTGTACCCTTGCCCTTGATATTATCCCCGCCTTGTTGCTTATTTTAAGAGTCTTTGTTCTCATCTTCACTCCTTGAATTGGTATGCTTTTAGAACCTCATCTTACCATCTTCTTGCGACATCGAAAGAGAAGCATTAGGATCTTTTCCCTTTATACGAAGAAAACAACAGCATCGTAAGTGGAGTCATTGTTGAGTTGTGCTCCTATATTGCCTTGTTGGATTGTCTTTATGTCTATGCTTGTATTGGATCTTTGTAATGATTGCAATGAATTTGTGGATCCCACAATTTCATTTAGATATAGACTTAAGATATAAGGATTAGTGAATAGGTAGATGGGTTGGTTTATTTGACTCTCTACATCCTATCCTTTTAGAGCAGTCTGTCTCATTTGGCTTATACATCTGTCTTTCAACAACCATAAATCATGAGAAAATTCCGGACAACAATAGGCTTCGAGATCTTTACCTAGCCACAAGAATCACCCTCATAGCTATTTTGGTTTGGGAGATACAAAAATCACAAGACGATGCAACTGTGCTGTCTGAAAATTGGAACAGAATCTGTTATATGCTGTTTTCGACCAAGTCATCTACAGAATTTGGAAAAGTGTTCTATAAGAAAGTTTTAGGAAATTTCAGAAGCTTTCCAACGGTATAAGGTGGAACTTCATTGGAATTACAAAACGAGAGTTGTAGCAGTTTTACCGCGTTGCTGATTTTCTGCTCGCGAGGAACTTCAGATTTCTTGTTTCTACCTATGCACAAAAGAATCATTAAGATAATAGAATGTATGGATGCTAGTTAGCTCATCTAGCAAAATGTTCAAGCTACCTTATTTGGTGTCCCTTATTTTAAGAGGGGTAGCCAATGTAAAGAAGGTTTATTAAGATTTAATTTTTTATTTGGAAGTATTGGTTAGTCTCCATGATTGAGTTGCCACTCTCAAGCAAAAATGTCATGTGTACAAGGTTGATAATTTTGGATCCATGGAGGTGAGAGTTGTCCCTTTAGATAGCTCATGATTATGATCATCTATACTTGCTCGTGTTGCTGATGTTGGTCACTTGATAACAGGAAGTGTAGTATCCCATGACTCAAGAGCCCTATATGACGTCTCGCACTGAGATGTGGGAAAAGGCTGATGTTTCTGCCATTGAAGGATGTTATAGGTATGATGAAGCTGAGCACTATCAAAACAACAATGTTGAAGAGCAAGTTGGGAGTGAACTGAGTCAGAATCCACAACGACGAAAGCGAAAAAGGAAAGCCCATAAGAAGCCTGCTCAAGGAAGCAAAGCACAGCGAAACTATGTCAATGGAAGACTGAGCAACGTGAATATGGATAACATTCATGGAGCTACCAAAGCAGTGGGTGGTTATATTCAAGTAAGCTCAGTACAAGTTTTTGCTCTATTTGACCCTAGTGCTTCGCATTCTTTAATTTCCGCCGACATGGTAGAGACGTGCAAGATGGTGAAATGTCTAACGAGGAGGCCTTTGTTAGTTTAAACTCCAGTGGGAGAAATACAGGCAGATCAGATATGCCCGACCGTCAGTCTTGTCATAAACAAGGAAAACTTCACTGTAACCCTCATTGTGTTAGAGTCACTTAATATCCCCGTGGTTCTTGGTAATGGATGGTTGTGTGCGCAGAAAGGAGTGATTCATGGTACTCGGTGCACAATGCTCTTAACAACACCGTCAGGGAAAAGAATTGAGTATCAAGGTGGTCGACTCTCACCTAAGGAAGACGAGAATGACCAATTAGAAGATAGGTACACCGAGGATAGCAAAGTGGACCATGAGTTTACAGAAGTTAGAGTAGAGGAACAAACGACTTTGGAGGAGCTCAATAGGAGAGATGATCATGTTTAGGCAGATTAGTCAGTTAGGATCTAAGAAACTGCCTCATGGCTCTCGACGAAAGATGTAATTTGGAAAATGAGGATCGAATAAAGACAGAGTGTCATTATCTCTATGATCACAATCATCCGAATCTCGAGGACGAGATTCCTCTTAAGGGGGTAGAATTGTAACATCCTAAATTTTGCTTTGTTTCAAAATAGATAAAATTGATTTATTTATGTATTTGTGTGTGCATTCAAATATAGGGGATAATAAATTTTTGTGAAATTAAAATTTATCATAAGGTTAGCAACTCCTTGATGCACTCATGCTACTGCATTTTATTGTGATGAGTGGTTTTTGTTAAATAGTTGAAAGGATTTGAAAATAATTTGGAAATGTGCTTTGAAAATCAACTTAGAAAAGAAAAATGAAATAATTCTTTCCCGCCTTTACTTCCCTATTTTTGGCCTAGTGGCCCAGCTCGTCCCAGCCGGCCCGCTCTCCCCCCTTGCGCTCTCTCTTGGGCCGCGGCCCAGCCGAGTCGGCCTGCCGATGCCGCGCCTGTTCTCCCCCTTGAGCCGCTGACGCGCCGGGCCCACCTGTCGGCGCTCTCCTCTCCAACCTCTAGCCGCTCGCCACTCGGTCATGGCAACCACCATTTTCCGCCCCGCGCCCACATCCCGCGTCGTGGGAGCGTCTTCCCCCCCATGCCCGACCTTCAAAAAGGGAGCCGGACCCCTTTACCGCCTCCCCTGCTATCCTTCCTGCTCCAATCCCGCTCGCGCGAGAGCCGCAACCGTAGCGTCCCAACTCGTCGGAGCATCCCGTCCGCTTCTCACCGGAATCCGCCACCTCCGTTGCGTCTTCGTCGAATTCTTCATCGCGGTGAGAACGCCTGTTCTCCTCTCTCTCCCTATGTCTCTATTTCTTTGTTGTGTGGTCTCTAGGGCCGTGCCCGCAAGCTTCGACGTGCTTTTCGCCGCCTTCCATGGCGGGAGCCGCTCGGGCTTACCCCGTGGCCGTGTTTTGCTTCGGGGCGAGTTCGCCTTCCTCTCCGCTCTCTTCCGGTGCTCTCGGCTTGGCGAGATGAGAACCGTAGCGCCCTAGCCGCCTTCTCTGACGAGCTGCACACCGCCGGCCATGGAGCACCGCCGTGGGCTCATCTTCTCCGGCGGGCTGCGCCGCCCTCCTCTCCTCCATTCAATCCGAGCCGCTCATCGCAAGATCAACGGCTCAGAGAGCTCAATACCCCTTCAGGGTCCATTTTTGTTAAAGAAACCCCCCGCTTTCATCTATTTGAACCTGCCGTCCTTGGCGTACTCCCGGAGTGCGCGTTCTTTTTTCGAAAAGCGTAGTTTCTTCGGTTTATATGAAAAATACGCTTTCAGATTAATTACAGAATTGCCACTGCAGTAAAACGTTTATAAAATCGTTGTTTTAGCTCCGATTCGACCCGCTCAACTTGCGTTAGGTTCGTAATTTCATAATCTACGCATTAGTGCTACTGTTAGACCTGTTAAAAGTTTTTGAATTTCTCGATTAAGTCTAGTTTAATAGCTAGCTTTTGGAACCCTAAATAATTCACAACTTTTGCGTTTTAGCTCCGATTTTTGTGATCTTCGCGTTGATGTGACCGTAGCAAGGCGTAGAATACTTTCATAAACTTTTTATCTTGTTTTTATACTGTTGGTGTACTGTTCTAATTATAGGTTGTTTGCTATGTATGAATGCTCCTGAAATATGTATGTTGCCGTGTTGGTCGAGTCAGACGGTGAGGAGTACGTTGGGAGCCAGGAGTACTTCGAAGACCAGCAGGACCATCAGGAGTGTGCAAACTAAGGCAAGTACAGTTTGGGTATTCTTTCTGTGACCATGATCTTGTGACTTAATTAATGTAAGAGCTATGATGGTTAAGAAATGACTTTTTAGCAACATAAGATCTTGTCTGTACGTGAACCTCCGGGATTTACAGTACAACTGTGAGGACTATATGGCTCTGGCTTTAGCTCGGTATGAGGACCTTTTCTAGCTTGTTAGAGGTTACCCTTGTGGCGTAAATGGGGAAAAGCAGACCGTGGATCCCTGGGACTGGTTGTATCACACAGACTGACTTTGGAAACCTAGCGGCCCTAACTTGTTAGACAAACCTTTGAAAGGCTTCATAGTGAACCCTGCCGACCTTTCTTGCAAGTGGGTCAAGAGGTTAGCTACCTCGGGCAAAAGGGTAAATCACGACTCACAGTGAAAGTGTACACCTCTGCGCAGAGTTTAATAAACTGGTATACTAGCCATGCTCATGGACACGAGCGGCCTTGGAGACATCTACATTAAAGATGATGATTCTTGTTTTGTTAAGATGCTCATTTACTTATCAATTATACTTTATATTGATTATGTTACATTGATCATGAGTTTATGGGATCTATACTTGCTATGCTTGCGGAGTTCGACATGGACTCACTCTTGCTATTTCCCACACCTCAGGATAGTCTCTGGAGTTTTAGACTTGTGATCAACCAGTCAGTTTGTTCCTGTGGAGCAAAGTCTACACCCGAAGATCGGAGTTGTTTTTCCATTGTTTGCACTCTAGGTTATGTTTATATACTAAGTATGTTATTTATTAAGCATTTGTCTCTTGGTATTACACTTATCTGTGACTATATGTGAGATTTGACTCCTTTATTTCACATATAGTGCATATCTGGTTTCGTCCTTAAACTCGGGTGTGACACGTATGCTTTGACTTGTAATTAAGGATGACTTAGGAATTATTCCTCTAATATTCTAGCTTGACCATGCTAATGCCATAGATTTGAGTGCTCTAAGTGATTTATCATTAATCAATACTTATCATATACATATATTATCTTATGACTTACCCCTGTTGTGAGTAGGATCATGGTTATGATTTACTTCTCCATTGTTAGTATAAGTTATCAATATATATATCCTACCAGTCCTTCATTGTGGTAAAATATAAATAATGATACATGGAATACTCTCGGGTGAAGTGCTACAATGGTATATTATCTATGTACTTGCAGATTTCTTATTGTTGATATACTCTTTCCTTAGTTATAAGTGTCATGTTCATAAATACTAATAAGTATTTCTGGCACCGTTGCCAGGGAAGGTAGCTAGGCAATTAAAAGGAATATTGATAAACTTATACTTATTGATGTGATTGAGATTACTATTAACCCCTGCTCAAGGAGGATTACCCTTGTTTGTCTACTTTTACATCTTATGCAGGGTAATAAATAACCGGTTTTTGACCTTCCGGTCAACTTCCACAAGAAAAGAAGAAACACATCGAATAACCTAGGATTGGAGAAAGAGGTCGATGTCACAAGAATTCAAATCACATCTCAAGTGATGGAAATTGTGGCAAAACCTCCTAAATTATATGGCCCACATGCACCTATCGTTGTCCCGAAGACCTCTGACGGCTATGCATGTGTTCCAAACAACTTAAAAACTCTATCGGGTGCCCTTGGGAAACCCAAATCATCCACAATCTTCTGAGCAGGATCACATTGCAGAGGCATTGCAGTATTACAATAGTTTATATAATAAATTACATCAAAGTAAAAGTGCGAAAGTCTTACATAACATAAGTTTATAAACCATTTGTTCTAAACCTTACAAACCTTAAGTTTAGTTATAACAACCATAGTAGTGGAGTAACATTAGTAACTTTATTACAGATCACCAAAATGGAGTGCCCTGCCCAAGAGCCAAACACACTACTCCTCGTTGCTTACCGCAAAGACGGTCATGCAGCAGGGTCCGAAACACACCTGCGCATGAGACGCACCTGCAACCAGGGTTTAACAAACCTGAGTACAAAAGTACTCAAAAGACTAACCCGATGAAAAGAGGGAGAAACTCAGGAATGCAGGCTCAGGGGAATCAAGGTGAGGTTCCAGCAAGAATCAATGTTCTTTTGCACAAAAAGCAACTAATAGTGAGTCCTTCAGGTCAATGTTTTAACTCATCATTAATCATTAATAGAATCTAAGTGATCCTATTCTAGATCAAGTAACTCATACAACTTCTTTCTTAATCCTCAACCAAAGTTCCACTTGTTAACTATGATGAACAGAGAATCGAGTCTCCATATCTGAGGAGCAACGATGATTTGAACCGATTATACCAAGCTGGGGATCCCTAACCACACGACATATGCTAGACTTTAACCTGCATATATCAACTCTACCTTCGGATCTTCTAAGACCGAACCGGTTCCGTGCCACCTGAGTACACAGTACTCCTCCAATCTAGCCATTGCCATGAGGGTACACGCTACTCCCACCATCCCTCCACTTCCAGTGCGTGGGTAGTCGTTCTTGTGATAGAATATCCTGAGTAGGGCTTACCAGAGTATGTGGCTAGTTGCAAAGTCTCGATGCACATAGTTCAACAACGGTACAGTCCTTAACTGACATAGATGAAGACACTACATTGAGACTTCTTTTCCAATGCAAGTTACCCGTCCCGTCACAATTTCATTCTCATACCTCATTATCCAACAAGTTATGCCAACTTCAACCATTTTGAAATATTTCATTTAAAAAGCCTATCTCATAAACATGGTTAAGCATACTAAGCATTTTTAGATCAAAACAGGTATCAAGGATGATACTGAGTAATCAAGGTTGATGACGCATCAATTAGGTTATCACTCAACTCCAAGTCACCTAATGCAACAGTTCATAAGCATAAGTGATATAAAGCTTTGAAAACTCAAGGAAAGGTTTAAATGCATCCGGGATTGCCTTGGTCGATGGGGTAGTCGGGTTCGGGTGAAGTACCACAAATATCGAAACTAACCTCCACTAGTGACTGTCCTTCCTCGAAGACTAGTTCGACAACGTTTACCTCTTCGTTCACGGGGACTACACGAGATAACATGACATGCTTCAACATGATGAAGTAATAAACATGATGCTTAGTATGACAAGATTAAGAACTTGAGTACAACTTTCCTTCATGATAAAGTTGCAAGCCAGCAAAACATACTAACTATGTTCATTAGGGTTTCAATAAGTCTTACTTCACATGGAATGTCATTAGGGTTCACTAATTACATGTTAAACATGAGCTCAAACAATAAAGTAACATGACAAGGATCATCAAGCATTAATGATCCAAAGTCAACAATCAATACCAAAGTCAAATCAAACCCTAAGTCATTATGGTTAATTAATGAATTGATTAAGCATAAAATTAGGTATAAAATCAACTTGTTCAAAGTAAGCTCAAAATTTTTATTTAATTTGCTTACAACATAATTAAGTGGCAAAACAATTTTCACAATTTTTGAATAATTATCTTAGCCTAGAAAAATCATAGAAGTCTCATTTATTAATTAATTGAGCTAATTTTAAATCATGCAAAAAGGACTCAAAACTGGCATTTCATATTTTCCTTAGGTCAAGTACATCATAAAGAGTCTCCACAAAAAAATTTAGAATTTTGGATCAATATTTGAATTACTATGAATTTCCAAAGAAATCAACATTTATTTGCCACTACTAAATTTTGACCCTGTTTCAACACCCTAAAAGTGTTGCAATAGGCCTGAAATAGTTGCAATATCAGAAATAGCAACACTTTTTTTTTAGTTGGGAGGCGTTGCAGGCGCTTGCGTGGGTAAAGCTTTGGACAACGCTTTTCTACATAGCGTTGCAAAATGTGTTTTAGAATTGCAACACCTAGGCGTTGCAACATAAACTTTTGCTACGGTTATAGGTGTGGCAACAGAAACTAATGCAACGCCTTAAGCGTTGCCGGACCTTGCAATGGTAACTTGCCCATGTCGTAGCAAATGGTACACTAGCAATGACGAACGTGTGTTGCAAGACAATATATTGCCATGAATATCGAGTGTGGCAATAGGACTTATGTCGCAACACCAAGTAGTGGTGGCAACATGTTCAATTGCCACGTCTAAGATTTGGTTGCTATAAAGTGCAGTCACTATTGCTACACAAATTGTTCGTTGCTATACTCTGTATTGCGACGGTGGTTCTTGTTGCTATAGCATGATGGTTGTCGTTGCTATATCACCTATTACAACAACAAGTTTACGTGGGTATAGCTTCTATTGCCACGCTTATTGTGTGTTGCTATAGAATATATTGCCATAATAAATATGGTTGCCAATAGTTGCTTTTACAACGCTTTTGATTTGATAGCATCAAGCAATATTGCCACACCATTATTGTTTGTCACAACAGGAATATGTGATTAGGAACTATTGCATCAAAAGTATTATATCAAAATAGAATGTTGCTATACATATATGAAATTAAACAATCATTGTTTGCAACAATTCATATATTTATTATTATATTTACAAGCATCATGCAATCCTCCTAGCTAAAACTACATTGAATCTTGGCTCAGCATTATTGAATAGCTTCTATTGACCATCCCATGACTTGAGCGCTCCAGCCAAAATGTATCTTCCTCCTGAATAAAAGCATTGACATGGGCATATGCATCAACAAACATTCTAACACGTTTATACAAAAATTCACTTCTAGCCAGCAATTGTTTCTTGACATGCAACATTCTATTTTCTCTAGTTACTAGGTCCTAGGAGAATCAACATGTAATACAACCATATATTAGATAGTGTACTAGAAAACCGGTGGATCACCAGCCGTGCTACAAAGAGAGTAACAGCTTGTGTTTGATCTCTATGGCGATGGTTATATGTCAAAGGACCACATATATTACCTACCTGATGTGAAGATACTTGATATTTCTCTGAAATTTTCAAGTGTGAACTCTTGTTTCAGTACTGCAACGTGAGAAATCTATCAGAATGTTAAAGTTTGATTTGACAAAGATATTCGTTAATGTTATCAATAAAATTTCTATAGTAGTGCTTTCTATAAATGCTACTTATGTGAGTTCATCGTAATAGGCATCCACACTTGTTACTTAAATTAGGCATCTTCACCTATGTATAACAGAACTTTAAACAACTCACTCCTATAATTAATTTAAAGAGCTGAAGCATTTCATGAAAATTGTTCTTACAGGATTCAGTGGCATTGGTCGGTTAAATGGTTCAGGGTTAACCTTGCCCAGGCATACATACCCGATAAAACAAAAATAGAACGTCAATGACTTAAGTTCATAAGTGCTCAATGACTTCAGAAGTTCCAAAATACAAACATATATCCTAGATGAAAATCATTTTGCATGGCATATACCATTCATGAATGTTGCCCTGTGCAAGTACTTAAGCCAACATGTTAATTCAGGATTCAACTATTGATTCAAGAACTCCAAGTGCAAGTACTTAAGCCAATGTGTTAATTCAGGTGAACAAGAGTGCACATAATAGCTGCTACTCAACATCATTTTATTCAAAAGTAACTTAGCAATAATAGACACGTGAATCTGAACAATGCAGAAACCAGAGAGGGGTCAGTCCCCCTACACAAACCTGCAGACTTGCCATCGATCTGGATATCCAACAGCCTTTTCGCTTGAGATTATCAGCCAGATCAGCCAGCCATTCAATAGTGTTTTTCTCTAAAAAAATCAGTCAGATCAGCCAGATTTCAGCCCAAACAAATAGGCTGCAAGATCATGGTTGTAACCTATAGGGCACTGCAGATCCACGTCAGACATACAGTGAAAACAACATAAAAATAATTTAGGCAAAGTTTGACATACAATGAGATCATCTACAATTCATAATAGAAAATTCATAATCTATAAATGGCAGAGCTAGTAATTCAACAATCATCTTATATAGTGTCATATTTAACCTGAATATATCAATCTAAACTCACATAACCTATAAATGGCGGAGCAAATTAAATCCAAGGCATGAAGTTGTGCGCTAAGGTCATTATTTATAATCCCCAGCCCCCATGTGCTTTGGGTTTGCAGATAACAATGCACTTAGCCAAATTTTAGTATGCTAGTGGAAATGCAGTAAGAAGACATAAAAGATCTACAGAAAAAACTAGGGATGACTACAATCGTACGCAATCAGTCTGACTATAATCTTACACAACCACTTGAAAATGCAGTAAGCAAAGGTACAAACATCCAGGGAGAGATTGCAGTAAACAACAAACTTATTTCTAGGTTGCCTTGTAGGCTAAATGAAATTACAAATAACACTATTCTTGCAGGGCATGGGCAAAACAAATGCGGACCAAATCTAGTCAAAAAAGGCATACGATACCTGTGCATGACCTCACAGAGGCCTGCTGTTAGGCACTTTATCTCGAAGAGCAAGCCATTTCCACTCTGCATGTGCCACCACTGCCTTCTTGCATCATCTCCCTGCTTGATCATTCAACAAATAAACAGATTAAAGCTAACAAACAAGGTATAGTAGAAAAATTTACATCAATCATTTATATACTCCAACAACAGCCTTTTACTCAAAAAGATATTTTTCATGGATATTTTGACGAACATGGCCTACGTTACAGTCCCAACTTTGTTGTTTCAGGAATTTGCTAGAAAAATTCAAAAAAAAGAAAAAAGGAAAAAAAGGCAAGGTTATTGGATGGGGGAGGGAGGGATTGAACTTACAAAAGCTGAGCTCATCCTTGTTGGTCTGTCCATCTGCATCTTCCGCTAACTGTGCACCGGATCCTGGACCACCGGTGCCACTGAAGAGGATGCAGGTGGACGTGAAGGTTGGAGGGAACGTGGATGAGGGAGATGTCTGGCCTGGTCAGCGGTGAGGAAGGAGGCTCGGCGGCTGTACGGTTGTAGAGCGCCCGCGACCGCGAGGACAGGGGCGGGCGTAGGGGCCAGGGCCGAACCACTGCTCCGGCCATACCGCCACCTCCATTGCCGCCGGGGACGAATCGCCGCCGGGGCCTATTGTTTCGCTCGCTCGCTCGCCGCCGCCGCCTTGCAAGTCCTGCACAGGGGTCGGCGCCTCGCAAGATCGAGGACGGGTGGATTGGTGTGCGGCAGGGGGAGCTTTGTAACACCCAAAAATTCTAAACTTTAGGAATAATGAATTTCAAATAGTTTAGATAACAATTAATGGCAAATTAAAAATTTTAAAAAAACTATTTGGTGATGCATTCATGCTGTTGCATTTATTTTATTTTGTGGTGTGGTTATATTTGTTTTATTTTAATTGATTTGGTTTTGGAAAATATATATATAGAAGTGAATAAATGAAAGAAAGAAAAAAAAATATAAAACAACTTACCTGTGCAACCGGGCCGACCTGCCTTCTCTCCCTCTCCCTTGGGCCATCGGGCCGAGGCTTGCATCTTCTCCGCGCCTGCCCGCGTGGGCCGTTCAGCATCGTCGCGGCCGAGCCAGCCCGAGCCAGCGGCAGCTCCTTCCCTCCCTCCTTGTTTCGCTGGCAAGTGGGACCCGGCTGTCGGATGCTCCTCCAAGCTCACGTAACCGAGCCGGTCACGAACCGTAGTCGAACGGCAACCGAATCTTGTAATCCGGGTATGATAACCAAAATCAGCGATTGAGGCTATAAATAGGACGCCTAGGTCCTCTAGTTTCCGTTTTTCATCTAAAATTGTGAGTTCCACCGCAAAACGTCGAGTTCTAGGGTTGGGTTCGGTTGAGTACGACGGACGTTGGGGAGGAGTGCTTTCGCGTTGGTAAGCCTGCAAATCTCCTCCTTTTTCTTCCCGTGCCCTTCTTTGGTGTTGAGACGTTTTGAATTGCGGTTTTGGTGAGCTCGGGTGCACTGGCAATGGCGCCGCCGCCCTAACCTAGCCGCGTCCCGTTTCCGCGCTATAGCAGTCTTCCTAAACTAGGTAGACGAGTTCGGGGGAAGTTTCTCTTTCGATTGAGTTGGTGGCGGGTCAAGTAGAGGTCGGAAAAGGGGGAGACGGAACTTCTCCGGCGAGGTGGGCATGGTGGTAATGGTGGACGGCGGCCGGACTTGAAGGTGGAGGCCGGGCCTTCCACTGTAGAGCTGCGGGTGATTGAGGGCCGTTCGTTTTTGAATCAACGACCTAGATTAGAACTTACCCCTTCGCGGGGTAAATTTGCTAAAGAGACCCTCAGCTTTTTAGTAATCAACCTGCGGTCCGTAGCGTAAAACTGAAAGTACGTTTTCGTGTTTGGAAAGCGTATTCTCTCCCGGTTAAGTCAAAAATACGTTTTCAGATAATTACAGTTTTGCCACTAGAATTGTTTTGGTCATAAAATCTTCATTTTAACTCCGATTTGATCCGTTCAAGTTGCGTTAGGTTCGTATTTGCGAGCTCTACATGTTAGTGTAGTTGTACAGTTAGTTTTGATAATTTATTTTTCGAGTTTATAATTAAGTATTTATTTATCTATAGGAAATCTTAGAAAATTCATAACTTTCACGTTTTAACTCCGAATTTGGTGATCTTTGCGTCTGTGTGATCGTAGAAACGTGTAGAAGAGTTTTATAAACTTTTATTACTGTTTTGCTACTGTTGGTGTACTGTTCTAATTGTATCTCTTTGTTTGCTTCGTGTTTGTTTGATTGGATGCATGTGTGTTGTTGATTGATGATCGAGTATAGAAGGTGAGCAGTATCTGGACGATTCGGAGTATTACTTTGAGCCAAGTCAGCAGTATCACTTGGAAAGCTTTGATCAAGGCAAGTATAACACAGGACTATCCTTGTTACCTATACATTGAATTGTCATACATATGCATGTGCTTACCTTGACAACCTTAGAGATTATAACTTAGTGATTGTTATCTTGATTCCTTGTCAACCTTGGGAATGCATATGGGTAGCTACTGCTAGTGCTTAAACTAAGAACAATGATCTTGTAATTTGATTAATGGATTAAGCAATCAACTATTAAGATGATTTTATTACTGTTAAAAGGGGCTAGAGCATGTGTATTATTTTGATGCTCTGGTTTCTCTCCATAAGGACTTATCTGTAAGTGATAACCGGGATATACAGTACAGCTGTGAGGGCTATATGGCTCTGGCTTTAGTTGTTCAAGAGACCTTTTCTAGCTTGTTAGTGGTTACCTTAAATGGCGTAAGAAAGGCTTGCCACGTTGGGTGTAGTGCGAGCCCCTGGCCTAGTGTGTATAGGCTGCGGTTGTTGTGCCACAGGGAAGGGGGGTTCTACATCTGCCTGCCGAGTGAATCTAATGGCCCTAACTTGTTAGACGAACTTTTGAGTGGCTTTATATGGTTCTCGGGTGTTTGGGCTTGATCTCCCCACTCATTTGGAAATCATGACTCACAGTGAAAGTGTACACCTCTGCGCAGAGTTAAAAACTGGTATACTAGCCGTGCTCACGGATACGAGCGGCCTTGGGGATTCTTATGGAATAGTTGATCATAACTGTTATATCATGCTTAATTATTGTTGATTATTATTTGCTCATGTTAATGCTATTCATTATCCTTATTACAATTGATCATTGGTTCTTTAATGGGAAGCGGTTTATCTTGATGCTACTCAATTGCTAATATATGATTAAAAGCTAAACGCAGTTAAACAATGTCTAGCCTTTTTGAGCCTCATGAACCCTGTGTTATATTTGTTGAGTTCGACATGGACTCACCCTTGCTATTTCCACCATAACAGATGAAGATATTGAGGAAGATTATCGTAATGAGTACTAGTCTTGGTGTCAACCAGTCAACCGTGTCCCTGTGTGGAGTTTCCGCTGAAGAATTACTATTAGTTATTATTACCTATCGTTCAAGACTATGTCTTAAATACTTATTCGTTATGTAATAAGCACTGTGATGATACTTTGTAATTTGTCAACTTATGTGTGCGACTGTTTCCTGGGGCGCACATGAGTCTTTTATGCATCCTATTTTTGTCCTTAAAAATGGGTGTGACAGATTGGTATCAGAGCCGTGTTGACTGTAGGACGCGAGCCTAGTTAGAATGGTCGTTAATAGCATCCATACTTCACTTAATTCATGCTTCCTCTTTTCACCTTGTTAATTACTAAAGTTTTATGCTTCCTCTACTTTATTCTATTGCGAAAATACATTGATTCTATCTAATCTATGTCTAAATCTTGTAGATGCCTCCTTATCCCCGTCTGTCAGCTGCACAGTACGTTGCCCGTTTCAAACCTCAGGAGCCGTATGAAGATGGTGATCAAGAGCTATCTGATGCTGAATCAAGAGTTGGTGATACACCAATGGAGAATGTAGTTATGGGGTGGACTACGAAGCTTCATATCATGGTTCCTAAAGCTGATGCTTTCTTCCATGACATGTTGACAAGAACCTTGGACAACTACTACTACGACTGGGAAGCTACGTTGGAGTATCGCAGTGCAGAGTATAGTCATCCATGGATGGATTCCTATTGGGAAACGGAGTTATGGGTTAAGAAAAGGGATCCTACCACTAAGGAACCTAAGGTGGAGTCAAAGTTCATTACCAGAGTGAGCCGGGCAACCGTGGAGACAAGCATGGAGGATGTCGCTTTCAATGCATTTGTTTACTACCATGGTCTACGCTCGGACAAGACGTTAAAGGGTGCACTCCGGCATTTTCCTTGTTTCTTACATGACAAGGGTATTTGGACCGTGCCGCTTGCAGATGATTCCTCCTTGACTTTACAAGCTACGGTGGGATTAGCTCGTGAATTGGCTCTCCATGAGGTGGATTTGAAGGATGAGTTGCTGAAGGAAAAAGAACTTAAGGAGCAAGCTTATAAGGAGATTGACCAATTAAGGGCGGAGTTAGGTCATCCCAAGATTTATGAGAAGCTTAATTAGGAAATAGGAAAAATCCCTATGTAATAGGAACGATAGTAGTTGCGAGTTAATTTTAAGTTTGGATTGTTTTAAGAGTCAGTTTGTGGTGTGAACAATTGTGTGATTGATGGATTGTTATTATGATAATGTGTGATTTGGATCTTTGTAATGTGTGCTGGAGTTTTGTAGACATGCCTACAAGTTCCATGGTTAAGAATATTAAGTTTGATCAAAATATATTAGTTGAATATGAGGTTAACTTAGTTCTGTCCTTTGCTGATTTTTGGATCAGTCTGGGATGTTTTAGAAATAACTTAAAATCCGTTCATGAGAAATTTAAGAAATTTTACTGGGAATAATTAGACTTCTATATCTTTCCAACCCCAGAAGAATCACTTTAATATCTATTATGAGCTAAGAGATATACCTGTTCCAAGTTGGAGTTACTGCACAGTCTGGAATTCTGAAACAGTTTCGGTTAAGTTCAGTTTTTGGCCAATTTATTGACAGAATCAGAAAAAGTGTTGTGAATAAAAGTTGTAGATAATTTTGTAAGCTTTCCAACCATGTAAAGATCATCTGAATTGGACGTCTGTAGCTCGAGATATGACAGTTTTACTGAGTTGCTGAAATTGGAGTTCGCCCAGAAAAATCAGATTTTGCTTATCTATTGAATACATCATCTCGGATTGTACTGAATTTCATCTTCTGTGTTTTTGGAAACAGATGTCAGGCAGAGGACGTGGCAGAGGTCGTGGAGGTGCTAACCCACCCATTACTATGGAGGAACTCATGCAAACTCAGAACCAGATGATGCAGATGTTTATGCAGCACATGCAGAACAATCCCCCTGCAGGAGGACCACCGCCTGTGCAAGTGAGGGATAAGCGTGGGGAATTTTTGAAGGGACGCCCTCCAGTGTTTTCTCATGCTGCTGATCCTTTAGAGGCAGATGATTGGGTGAGGGCAGTGGAGAAACAGCTGAATATAGCCCAATGCAATGATATGGAGAAGGTGTTATATGCATCTGGTCAGTTACAGGGGACAGCTCAGACTTGGTGGGAGTCGTATCAAGCTGCACGCCCTGACAATGCTCCTCCTATCACTTGGAATGAGTTTGTTAGAGATTTTCGAGCTCGTCATATTCCTGAAGGTATAATTGAGCTGAAGCAGGAAGAATTCAGAAACCTTAGGATGGGACAGATGAGCGTTAGTGAATATCATGACAGGTTCACCCAGTTGGCTCGCTATGCTCCTAATGAAGTGAGGGAAGATGCAGACAGGCAGCGTCTTTTCTTGAAGGGAATTTATTATGATCTTCGCTTGCAGTTGAAGGGGAACAACTATGCTAGTTTTCAAGAGCTGGTAAATAAAGCTATTGTGCTTGATAATGAGCGCAGAGAGATGGACAGGAAGAGGAAGATGAAGGTACAAAGCTCAGGAAGCAACAACCGTCAGCGCACTAATTCTCAGCATGGTTTTCATCAGAAGTTTCAGGGACCGGTTAGTCAATGGAATCGCAATCCAAATCAGGGGTGGTCCCAGAATTGGCAAAGTAATCAGTCACAACAGCGTTCATCATATCCACAGCGTCAACAGTATCAGCAGACTGGGCAACAGACTCCTCGCACTGGAAATTCCAATGTTACCCCCATGAAGAATAGTGCTCCCAGCACGCCTACTAGATGTTTTGTCTGTGGTAAAGAGGGGCATATGTCTTACCATTGTCCTGAGAAGCAGAACCAGCAGACTCCTCAGAGCCAGAAGAGCAACCAGAGGCAATCTGGTACTGGAAGGGTGAATCACGTGTCTTCTGATACAGCTCATGATGCACCAGAAGTTATGATTGGTACGTTCAATGTACATTCCACTCCCGCAACTGTTCTTTTTGACTCTGGAGCATCTCATACATTCATATCCAACATTTTTGTTAAAATGCATAGTATACCCATGCTAGCTATGAAAGAACCTCTCTTAGTAAATTCACCTGGAGGTACCATGCAAACCAGTAATCGTTGTCTTCCAATTAGTATGGTATTAAGGGGGGTAGAGTTTAAGATAACTCCTATAGTGTTGAGGACATCTGGTATTGATGTGATATTGGGTATGGACTGGATGAAGCAAAATCAGGCAGAGATTCAGTGTCAGCAGAAAGTGGTAGTTGTGACTGCACCTAATGGAGATAAAATCAATGTGGATGTAGCAGTGCAGAAGCAACCAACCGCTGTGGTGAATCAGCTTGAAGATACTATTAAGGAGAATTCAGTGATTGAGGAATTTCCGGATGTCTTCCCTGATGAATTGCCAGGTATGCCACCTGACAGAGACATTGAATTTCTTATTGAATTACTTCCTGGAACTGCACCTATAGCCAAACGACCATATAGGATGGGAGTAGATGAATTAGAAGAACTTAAGAAACAAATTAAAGAATTACAAGATAAAGGTTTTATTCGACCTAGTTCATCACCTTGGGGAGCACCAGTTATTTTTGTTGATAAGAAAGATGGCGGTCAGAGGATGTGTGTTGATTACCGGTCACTAAATGAGGTAACTATCAAGAATAAGTACCCTTTGCCCAGGATTGATGACTTGTTTGATCAGTTGAGAGGTGCTTGTGTGTTCTCTAAGATTGATTTACGTTCTGGTTATCATCAGTTGAAGATTCGTGCTTCTGATATTCCAAAGACAGCTTTTACTACAAGGTATGGATTGTATGAGTATACTGTTATGTCATTTGGATTGACCAATGCACCTGCATACTTTATGTACATGATGAATAAGGTGTTCATGGAATATTTGGATAAGTTTGTGGTAGTGTTTATTGATGATATACTGGTATTTTCCAAGATAGAGGTAGAGCATGCTGAACATTTGAGGTTGGTATTACAGAAGCTTAGAGAGCATAAACTGTATGCGAAGCGAAGTAAATGTGAGTTTTGGTTGAAGGAAGTTTCTTTCCTTGGTCATATTATTTCTAATGGAGGGGTATCAGTGGATCCAGGTAAAGTAAAGGATGTATTAAAGTGGAAACCACCTATTGATGTTAGCGAGATTCGTAGTTTCTTGGGATTAGCTGGATATTACAGACGGTTCATTGAAGGGTTTTCTAAACTTGCTAAACCTATGACATCTCTGTTAGAGAAGAATGCCAAGTTTGTGTGGTCAGATAAATGTCAAGCTAGTTTTGAGGAATTGAAGAAGAGGTTGACTACAGCGCCTGTTTTGGTTTTGCCAGATTTGAGTAAGAAGTTTTCTATTTATTGTGATGCTTCTCGTCAAGGTTTGGGATGTGTTCTTATGCAAGAAGGCAGAGTTGTGGCTTATGCATCTAGGCAGTTGAGAAAGCATGAGTTGAATTATCCTACACATGATTTGGAGTTAGCAGCTGTAGTTCATGCTTTAAAGATTTGGAGACATTATTTGATTGGACATAAGAGTGATATATACACTGATCATAAGAGTTTGAAGTATATTTTCACTCAGTCAGATCTGAATTTGAGGCAACGCAGATGGTTAGAGTTGATTAAGGATTATGATATTGAGATACACTATCATCCTGGTAAGGCTAATGTAGTAGCTGATGCTCTTAGTAGGAAAAGTTATGCCAATGAGATACGGACGTTGTCTATGACTAGTGAGTTATGTGCTGAATTTGAATATTTGAATTTGGGCATTGTTACTAATACAATGGAATTAGTGATAGAGCCTACCTTAGAGCAAGAAATCTACAAGGGTCAGTTGAAGGATGAGAAACTAAAGAAGATAGCGGAAGATATAGTGATTGGTAAGTCACCAGGCTTTCGGATGGATGATAATGGAATTTTGTGGTTTGGAAAGAGGCTGTGTGTACCTGAGGATCAAACTGTTAGACAGGCAATTCTTCGCGAAGCTCATGAGTCAGCTTATTCTATTCATCCTGGTAGTACTAAGATGTATTTGGATCTGAAACAGAAATATTGGTGGGTTGGATTAAAGCGAGATGTGGCTGAGTATGTGGCATTGTGTGACACTTGTCAGAGGGTGAAAGCAGAGCATCAGAGACCTGCTGGATTGTTGCAACCAATGAAGATTCCTGAATGGAAGTGGGAGGAAGTTGGTATGGATTTTATAGTAGGGTTACCTCGTACTCAGAGAGGTTATGATTCTATTTGGGTGATAGTGGATCGGTTAACCAAAGTTGCTCATTTTATACCAGTTAAGACTACTTACCATGGACCAAAATTGGCAGAGTTGTATATGGAGAGAATAGTATGTTTGCATGGAGTTCCAAAGAAGATTGTATCTGATCGAGGATCGCAGTTTACGTCGCATTTTTGGAAAGCTGTGCATGAATCATTGGGAACAAAATTGAATTTTAGTACAGCATATCATCCACAGACAGATGGACAGACTGAAAGGACCAACCAGGTATTAGAGGATATGTTGGGAGCTTGTGCATTGCAATATGGAACTAGTTGGGATAAGAGTTTGCCTTATGCAGAATTCTCTTATAATAACAGTTATCAACAGAGTCTTAAGATGGCACCGTTTGAAGCTTTGTATGGACGTAAGTGTAGAACTCCATTGTTTTGTGATCAGACAGGTGAATCTCAAGTGTTTGGTACAAATGTTCTTAGAAACACAGAAGATCAAGTGCGAGTGATTCGTGAGAATTTGAGAGTAGCACAGTCTCGTCAGAAGAGTTATGCTGACAATAGAAGAAGAGATTTAGTTTTTGAGGTAGGTGATTATGTCTATTTGAAGGTGTCACCTATGAAAAGTGTGAAGAGGTTTAACATGAAAGGTAAACTAGCACCAAGGTATGTTGGACCATTTAAAGTTATTACTAGACGTGGGGAAGTTGCTTATCAATTAGAGTTGCCTGAGAATTTATCTGGAGTACATGATGTGTTCCATGTTTCACAACTTAAGAAGTGTTTACGGGTGCCTGAGGAGCAGATACCTTTAGAAGAGTTGACTGTTAAGGAGGATCTTACATATGAAGAGTTTCCGATTAAGATTTTAGAGACTGCTGAGAGAGTTACTCGAAGTCGGGTTATTAAAATGTGCAAAGTACAGTGGAATTGATATTCAGAGGCAGAGGCAACTTGGGAAAGAGAGGATGAATTGAGGAAATCATATCCGCAGTTGTTTAAGTAATCAGTCCAATCTCGAGGACGAGATTCTTTTAAGGGGGGTAGAATTTGTAACACCCAAAAATTCTAAACTTTAGGAATAATGAATTTCAAATAGTTTAGATAACAATTAATGACAAATTAAAAATTTTAAAAAAAACTATTTGGTGATGTATTCATGCTGTTGCATTTATTTTATTTTGTGGTGTGGTTATATTTGTTTTATTTTAATTGATTTGGTTTTGGAAAATATATATATAGAAGTGAATAAATGAAAGAAAGAAAAAAAATAAAACAGCTTACCTGTGCAACCGGGCCGACCTGCCTTCTCTCCCTCTCCCTTGGGCCATCGGGCCGAGGCTTGCATCTTCTCCGCGCCTGCTCGCGTGGGCCGTTCAGCATCGTCGCGGCCGAGCCAGCCCGAGCCAACGGCAGCGCCTTCCCTCCCTCCTTGTTTCGCTGGCAAGTGGGACCCGGCTGTCGGATGCTCCTCCAAGCTCACGTAACCGAGCCGGTCACGAACCGTAGTCGAACGGCAACCGAATCTTGTAATCCGAGTATGTTAACCAAAATCAGCGATTGAGGCTATAAATAGGACGCCTAGGTCCTCTAGTTTCCGTTTTTCATCTAAAATTGTGAGTTCCACCGCAAAACGTCGAGTTCTAGGGTTGGGTTCGGTTGAGTACGACTGACGTTGGGGAGGAGTGCTTTCGCGTTGGTAAGCCTGCAAATCTCCTCCTTTTTCTTCCCGTGCCCTTCTTTGGTGTTGAGACGTTTTGAATTGTGGTTTTGGTGAGCTCGGGTGCACTGGCAATGGCGCCGCCGCCCTAACCTAGCCGCGTCCCGTTTCCGCGCTATAGCAGTCTTCCTAAACTAGGTAGACGAGTTCGGGGGAAGTTTCTCTTTCGATTGAGTTGGTGGCGGGTCAAGTAGAGGTCGGAAAAGGGGGAGACGGAACTTCTCCGGCGAGGTGGGCATGGTGGTAATGGTGGACGGCGGCCGGACTTGAAGGTGGAGGCCGGGCCTTCCACTGTAGAGCTGCGGGTGATTGAGGGCCGTTCGTTTTTGAATCAACGACCCAGATTAGAACTTACCCCTTCACGGGGTAAATTTGTTAAAGAGACCCTCAGCTTTTTAGTAATCAACCTGCGGTCCGTAGCGTAAAACTGAAAGTACGTTTTCGTGTTTGGAAAGCATATTCTCTCCCGGTTAAGTCAAAAATACGTTTTCAGATAATTACAGTTTTGCCACTAGAATTGTTTTGGTCACAAAATCTTCATTTTAACTCTGATTTGATCCGTTCAAGTTGCGTTAGGTTCGTATTTGCGAGCTCTACATGTTAGTGTAGTTGTACAGTTAGTTTTGATAATTTATTTTTTTTGAGTTTATAATTAAGTATTTATTTATCTATAGGAAATCTTAGAAAATTCATAACTTTCACGTTTTAACTCCGAATTTGGTGATCTTTGCGTCTGTGTGATCGTAGAAACGTGTAGAAGAGTTTTATAAACTTTTATTACTGTTTTGCTACTGTTGGTGTACTATTCTAATTGTATCTCTTTGTTTGCTTTGTGTTTGTTTGATTGGATGCATGCGTGTTGTTGATTGATGATCGAGTATAGAAGGTGAGCAGTATCTGGACAATTCGGAGTATTACTTTGAGCCAAGTCAGCAGTATCACTTGGAAAGCTTTGATCAAGGCAAGTATAACACAGGACTATCCTTGTTACCTATACATTGAATTGTCATACATATGCATGTGCTTACCTTGACAACCTTAGAGATTATAACTTAGTGATTGTTATCTTGATTCCTTGTCAACCTTGGGAATGCATATGGGTAGCTACTGCTAGTGCTTAAACTAAGAACAATGATCTTGTAATTTGATTAATGGATTAAGCAATCAACTATTAAGATGATTTTATTACTGTTAAAAGGGGGCTAGAGCATGTGTATTATCTTGATGCTCTGGTTTCTCTCCATAAGGACTTATCTGTAAGTGATAACCGGGATATACAGTACAGCTGTGAGGGCTATATGGCTCTGGCTTTAGTTGATCAAGAGACCTTTTTCTAGCTTGTTAGTGGTTACCTTAAATGGCGTAAGAAAGGCTTGCCACGTTGGGTGTAGTGCGAGCCCCTGGCCTAGTGTGTATAGGCTGCGGTTGTTGTGCCACAGGGAAGGGGGGTTCTACATCTGCCTGCCGAGTGAATCTAATGGCCCTAACTTGTTAGACGAACTTTTGAGTGGCTTTATATGGTTCTCGGGTGTTTGGGCTTGATCTTCCCACTCATTTGGAAATCATGACTCACAGTGAAAGTGTACACCTCTGCGCAGAGTTAAAAACTGGTATACTAGCCGTGCTCACGGATACGAGCGGCCTTGGGGATTCTTATAGAATAGTTGATCATAACTGTTATATCATGTTTAATTATTGTTGATTATTATTTGCTCATGTTAATGCTATTCATTATCCTTATTACAATTGATCATTGGTTCTTTAATGGGAAGCGGTTTATCTTGATGCTACTCAATTGCTAATATATGATTAAAAGCTAAACGCAGTTAAACAATGTCTAGCCTTTTTGAGCCTCATGAACCCTGTGTTATATTTGTTGAGTTCGACATGGACTCACCCTTGCTATTTCCACCATAACAGATGAAGATATTGAGGAAGATTATCGTAATGAGTACTAGTCTTGGTGTCAACCAGTCAACCGTGTCCCTGTGTGGAGTTTCCGCTGAAGAATTACTATTAGTTATTATTACCTATCGTTCAAGACTATGTCTTAAATACTTATTCGTTATGTAATAAGCACTGTGATGATACTTTGTAATTTGTCAACTTATGTGTGCGACTGTTTCCTGGGGCGCACATGAGTCTTTTATGCATCCTATTTTTTGTCCTTAAAAATGGGTGTGACAAGCTTGGGGGCGGCGGCAGGTGAGTGGGCGTTGGAGGGAAGACGAGATGGGCCGGATAAGGCTTAGGGTTTCTATTCATATATGGCCTACTGTTGGAGTAATGGACTCTTTTCCAAATTTTCACAGGACTCCTGATAGCGGGAGTTCTGCCGCCCAATTCTCTAGTATAGAATTTTAGAATTTTGAGACCAAATTTGTGTATTCTTATATTTAAATTTTATTATTACGCGCTGCTCTTGCTGCCATCGCCGCTGATGCCTTCCCTGGATCCGCAGCCATAGGATTTGGCCAGAGGAGCACGGAGATGTGTTTTGGGCTGTGGGCCAGCCGGAGTCAAAGGCGGGAGGTGAAATTTGACTGAATTTTTTTAAAGGTATACAACTTATCTTCACCCGCTCAATATTTTATAAGATAAAAAAATCACTACTTTTGAAAAAAATATAAAATATTTAGAACGTCAACATTTTAGCATTTAAAATTGCATATATAGACTTGTTCTGTATATCTATAAAAAGTCTATGGGGGCATGACAAGTATAAAGATTACACTTATATCAGTAAAATAAATAGATAAAAACTCAAACTAGAAAAACTTATATGAAAATATCAAATATGAGGTTCATGTTCCCTAAAAGACAAAAATCATATTTTCAACTTTTCCATAAGATTTTTTCGTATTAGACCTAAAATTGTCATTTCTGTATGAACTTTTCTAACGTGAGTTTGAATTTCAACTTTTACACATGAGTACATATTTATATACACTATGGATGTGCTAAGTTTAAAAAAAATGAACACCTGAAATATGTTTTTTGAATTGTTTCCACCTAGTTTTGGTAGGACAAGTGGCATGGAAATACGCCTATGAGTGAACAGTATCCTTGCTTATAACTATGCCTCGATTGGACACCTCGCCGCCTATATATCATCCCAATATGGATAGGATCGGCCGAATACGATGAGGATGAGGCCTACCAGAACTAGGGTACATCGTTAGATGTGGCGAACAAGAAACCTACGAGGAAGATTTGAACGTCGGCTCCTATAGATTGCTTGTTATACTTTCCATGTAACCAATTAGAAAACATATATGTAAACCGATTGATCTTATAACCCTATCCACCTAGATTATATAAGGCAGGGTAGGGAACCCTCGATCTGTACATTGCAAGCTACAATCAGCGCGCCTGTAAACTTAAGCATATGAGATAAGAGATATACCTCAAACTAGATGTATATTGTACCATGTACCCGAACCAGTATAAACCTTTGTGTCATCGTGTGCTACACATCCGATTATAAGATGTTTTGGCTTTTCTAGATAAGGTATACACTATGTCTAGATACATACTAATATCAATATATTAAAAAAGTCAAAAACATCTTATAATTTAGAACATATGGAGTAACAAAGTTACTAGAGTGTGCAGTCCATCTATCCTCTCTAGTTCTCATTTTTTATTGGTGGGATCTATATGTCAGTTTGTGGACCGTGATGACACCGTGCCAAGTTTAGAGACTGGTGAATAGTGTGGGTTAGGCAGATGAGACTCAAACCAACTCTAGGGGTTCAGAATGATAGTGCCCTGCGGCTGTTGAACGGGATGGCGATACAGTCTACGCCTATCAGGCTCTTTCTGTCTAAGATATTCTGAAACTGGCACCCAGATCCTGACATGTGTAGCTCTCGAGCCCTGACTGTTTCACAGAGTTAGGTAGAGCGTTAGTCAGGCTATCAAGTCCCAGGGAATTAACATACCAATGTTAGACTAACCAATGCTCTTAGAGCATATCTAGGAGTTTTGTAAAATAAACAACTCCCAAAAGTCCCCTCTAATAATTTGGGTAAGAGAGCTTATTAATTTAAAATAAAAAGTTACCCTCTCTAATTTGTAAGAGGTGATTAATAATAAAGTCTGCTTGAAAGTATAGTATAACCTTTGATTCACATATTTGTTTATGTAAAATAAATTTATCTATCTTCTTTTGTTCGATAGTATCTTTTCAAACTTTAAAACAAATTAAATAAAGGACCTATTGAATTGGGAACCTATGTAAAATTTAGTTGCCAGGTGATATTGGTTTTGCGTTCACGGACTGGGAAATAAATATTACACCGCCGGTAAGTTGACTAGCAACAAGATAATTACATGACCACCAAAAAAAATACAATTTCCCAGTGTTTGTCGCCCATCTACAGGGAAATTCACTTTTTTTTTCTGTTGGTTTAATAATTTTTGTCAGTCTTTTTACAACTAGAAAAATTACAAAAAAGAATTAGTACATAGGACCCTCGGCCGGATCGAACGTGGGCGCGAAACAGAGGACCTGAACCCCATCTCCTGCGTTGGAAAAAATTCCTCCCGCGGGGACTTTGGCTGTGTTCAGTTACTTCAAAATTCTAAAAATTTTACAAGATTTCTCGTCACATCAAATCTTTAGACGTATGCATGAAACATTAAATATAGGTAAAAAATAACTAATTACACAGTTTGGTTGTAAATCATGAGACGAATCTTTAAAACCTAATTAATCCATGATTAAACACTAATTATTAAATACAAACAAAAGAGTTACCGTACTTAAAAAAAATTACAGGCAACGAAACTCACCCTTCGTCTCCGCGCACCAACTGCGGCTGCCTCTGCCTTTAAAAAAAATGCTGGCCGACAAAAAAGAGAAAAACCTCCTGCACACCCTCTGGCCTCTCCTTTATCCGCACACTGGCATCCGATCCTCCCCTGTTCGACCTTCCCCCGCCTGGGCCTCCACACCGCCCACTACACTCCTCGGGTCAGGCGGCCAGCCGCTGCCTTCACGCCGTCGGCATCTAGCCCGTCACCTCCATGACGCCGGCCACCGTCGCCTCCACATCTCCAAGGGCCGCGTGCTTCCTGCATCATTACCAACTGCTGGCTGCCGCCTCCAAGCCTCCACTGGTCTGGGCGCGCCTCATCTTCAGGGACGAGCCCCTCATCTAAGGTTTGTGCTAGCCGCGGCCACCTCCTGTTTGGAGAATCACGGAGCCCCCAATGCTCCGGTTGTCTACCATACACCAAGGTAATTGCACGTCTCCAGCCCTCCCTCGAACCCTCCCCTTCCGTGCAATAACGCATTTGCAGAGACAGTGCATAAATTTCAGATCTAGCAGTTAGAGTCCTTTCCTTGGTTATACTTTGAAGACAGGTGTGGTGCATCGTTCAGTCAATAACACATCATTCTGAATATACTGTGGCAAAATGGAACACATTTACAATGTCTGAATGCAGAAGTTGGCTAGAAATCCACAAAAGAAGAAGAAATTTACATTTAGAGATTGATTTGAGCATGTCACTAGCTACAAAATTGTTCCTTTTCTATACAGAAAGGAATAGTGTTTCTGAAAATAACAAGTCTAATAAACTCTTAACAAGATGAAATCCATACCCTTGTGCACAAATTGACAAGCTCGAACCATCCCTTTCCTTGCTGTTGTTTCATTATTTATAGACAATGCTTGCAGTTGTTTGTTAGCACTGAATGCGAATTTAGCTATTTCTCAATGTACATGGTATTTTTATATGGCCAGTTAAATGAATTTGTCAAATCATTGGAACATGTGAGTAGTTCTTGAGCCTCATTTTGTTTGCTTATTTTCAGATCAAACTAACTCTTTATGCCCCTCTGTTTTCATTCACTAATGTACTATATTGTTATCCTAGAGAACATTTACTGAAGCCGAGAAGAATTGGTGCACAGTGAAGACAAGGTTTCTTCCCTTCAGCCCCTAACAAGAAAAAAATTATTTGGTCCACATTCATGTAAGATGTGTTTTCTTTTTTTACTTGCAATAATTAAGTTTTATTTCACCTCTGTTTTAGTAGTCCAAGCAGATCTACTAGGCCATCTCTCACCGATGCAGGCAAATGTGAATACAATAATCACAAAAAATGGCCATTAGCATATATATGAAAAAGAAACCAGCTTTATCACCAATTAAGATCTTAACATTTTCAATGTCAGACTGTAAGAATGTTAAGCCAATGCACATCATATAAACTATTTAGTGTTCAAATCTAGTAATTTGAGACATTTGTGATCTGCATTTCTTCATCTAAGTTGCATTAGTATCTTTGGTGTACTTGGTCCACAATATTCTGATGATAGTAGCTGCTTTTTTCAAGCTATAGGTATATGCATGATAGATTTCATAAGTGCAATTCATGTTTAATGGACAATTCTAGAAAATATGTTTAATTTCTGAAAGCAGAATGTACTGCAGTTTTTGAAAGGCATGGGTTCTCACTTCTCAATATGCTGGATTTAACTTAAATGCTTATTGATTCATTGTCAAAGTGGACTTCTTCACTCGCACAACTTTCTTAAATTGGAGCTAATGTTTAGTTCTTTGTAACTTGCAATGGCAGAAGATATGTGCTTTAACATGTGTGTCAATTTGGTTATCTTCCAATCATTTTGAGCAAAGAAGTCAACGTGTATGTCACTGATGATATGTGCTATTCACTTATGTGAAATGAGTATAGAGAACTGCATTTGATATGTATCGGCTGGAAAATTTAATGAGAAACTATATTTGATGTGTACTGTACAAATATGTAAGCTTTGATTATATTTAACTTGTCAGTTTCATGCTACAGTAAACCAATCGTTGCTTGCCTTTCAATATTGATCCTTAATATATAAATTTGGTTAATTTCTTTGCAAGCCAGTTGACATTGGCTCAATGAGTGACATAAAATTCAGAGTACTAGCTGACTGAGTTGAGGATGGTTTCATTCCGTGTGCAATGTCATTTTCATGATACATCAATGTACCTTTATAATTCATTGCATGCTTGCCTCTTGTGCTTGTTGTTTATGACTGTTAGTTCCTTCTATTAGTTTTCTTTTTAGCTTCAATTGCATGGATGCTTAGTTTTATATCAATGTTTCACTGGTTAGTACCTCAGCCTTTCAGTTGTTTGCGGTTGTAGTCTGGGCTGTTTGTTTATTCAAATTTGACAAACATGAGATTAGTATTGTGTTTAATCAAAGTTGCCCTGTCTATTTTTGAGTTGTAGCTCCCGTTTATTTATTTAATCTCTCTTGAACTGAGCTTTCTAGGCTGCACGTATGTCGATAGCAAGATCAGTTCAGCTGCACCTTGTGTTGTTATTACCAATTAGTCATTGAACTAAATTTGAGGTTCCTATTGGACTAAATGTGAAGGTTCAGATTGTTAATTTGGTGGTACTGACCCAACTGAAGATGTGGAGCCTAGTTCAGTGTACTCTCTATGTGATAGTTGCTAGACATAACTCAAATCTGCATATCTGCTCTTGAAAGTCTAAAATCTGCATAGCTGCTCTAGAAAGTCTAAAATTCTGCATTAGCCATGTTTTTGACTTGTTTCTGAAGGGGACCCTGATAGTTTTTGTGTCCTGATACTTTGAGTTGTGCATCCTCTCCTTACATGAATATATGACTGCTAGCCTTAGATAACCTGAATTGTCTAAGTTATGTACGGGGGGCGTTATGGAATATGGATCAATGCTGGTCCTTGCCTGAAATGGGTTTTCCTTGTAGCTATCATTGCCTGATTGTTCTAAACAATTATTTTAACTCTATGGAGATTTCTTAGCAGTTGCAGTATTTGCATATGTAGTTGTGACTGCATCAATATGTACTAATTTTTCTGTATTTACTAGAGCAAATATTCGACAACAACATAGCCTTTTGTCCCAAGCAAGTTGGGGTAGGCAGAGCAAATATTCGAACTTTATTATTATTGTTTAGTGTGAATTGGTGTATTTCCTGGAAATGCTTAAATATGTCAGAGTTGAGAAAAGATTGGTGCTTGATTTCTTCCAGCAGTACACATATGTAACGTGTCTTTTTGACTTTTTTTATTTGTTTCCACAACTGATGGTTGTTTCTCATATGTTGTGTGTCTGCAGGACATGCACAAATTCCAGCAACCTAAGATATTTACTATAGGAATCATGATGGAGAAGAATGTTAGAAGCATGACCAAGGAATTGTTCGTGAGGAGGCCTATGATGTGTCCATGCATTCAAGCAGACTATGTCAGATCTCTCTAAATGCTGTCTGCAACGATGCATAATCTGTTCTTGTAAAATAATTTGCTAGTTTAGCAGGACAAAGGGATATAGTGATGAAAATATGCATTTTTTCTTGCTGAAGTAAGCAGTGTTGGGACTGGCATGCTGTTCACTGTAGTGTTGCGGCTGGCAGCAAGTATTTTCCTGGTAAAAACCTGAATTGAGAACATGGCTGTGAATCCAGTGTCGATTCAAGATCTTTTGACAATGGACATATGAAGGAATGTACTATTTTTTTTAATTGAGGTGTTGCTTATTCTTTCAATATTTCATGAGTTGTTATTGTTGCTGGAGGTTGACCAAGAGGCAAGAAATTATTGTTTATAGTTATCTATTATTGCTCTGTGAAAATCTCATGTATGGAAATTGAACTGTTATCTTTCGCTTTGTGCAAATGTGCCACCAAATGTACTTTGAATACAAACATTGAATCCTTTTTGCCACTCAATTGTTGACTTATTCATGCGCATTTATCTCCTACCATCACGTGAGTACATGCCATACTATTTTCCTGGCCCTTGCACACCCAAATGGTTCACAGAAACGAAGTGTTGCAATACAATACCATGTTGCAACGAATCATGATGGTCTGTAGCAACAATATGTTCGTGGCAATAAAAGAATACTATTGCCTCGCTTTCGATATTTAGTTGCAATAAACAACTATCTATTGCAATGGTCATGATAAATATTACAACCGAACAAAAATGTGGCAATAGCAACAAACTATTGCATCGTCTTGGAAATTTAGTTGGAATACACGGTCTACCTATTGCAATGGCCGTGAGAAATATTACATCCAAACAACACTGTGGCAATAATTTCAAGTAATAGCAACACTGTTCTATATAGTTGCAAGAGCACCAGACAGTTGCAACGCCAATCAATACTAATGCAATGAAATGTTATCATGACAATATTTTTAACCTATAGCAATATTTTTCAAAAAATGGTTGCTATAGGTCTCATCTCTTGCAACGCTGAACGTAAAAATTGCAATGCACTATTTTTGTGGCAATACAACCCCCATATTGCCACCTTTTTGGACAAATGTTGTAAAACACACCACTATTACAACACAATTTGTGGTGATGAAAATGACGTCAAGTGGCAATAGGGTCAAAATCTAAAAATTTAAATAAAAAGGGAAAAAACATCTCCCCTCGTTGACCATGGCAGCGACGGCTCGACCGGCCGAGAACTCACCGTCGGCGAGGTCTCCGGCCACCTGACTTGGCCCTATGCGCTCTACGTGACATGGCGAGGCGGCTGGTGGGCAGGACGTGGTGGCGGAGGCACTGGAGCATGGCGAGGGAACCTCTACGCTCTACGCAACCCCGCAAAGCTAACCAAGCGCTAAATCGAGCCAACGCGAGCTCCTAGCGGACAAGATGGAGCTCACCGGCGACAAGGTGGACCAATGGCTACGGGCCGAGCAAGGCGACATCAAGGGCATAGGGAGAATCAGTGGCTCACCAAGAAGCGAATGCGCGCGAAAAAGGCGACTGGGATGGGGCGGATCAAGGGAGTTGGTGGTGATGGCAGCGACGTGCACAGGCAGTGGTGGCGCGTTCCGACGTCACTGGACCTCGGCTACGAAAAAGGAAAGGCACATGAGCACCAGGATGACTAGGCGAAGCTGATGGTGGAGAAAGTGGAGCATGAGACGCTACAGTGATGGCTGGTGATGGTGGTGGCTCACGGCGGTGCTCTGTTGCCGGCCGAAAGGAAGATGACGGCGGTAGGGCAGTTTAGGGTGGCGAGAGGTGGTGCGAGCGGGCCAGGGAGGTGAGCGAGGTCATAGCAGAGCCATAGGTGGTGAAAATGGTAGCAAGGGATGCTCGACGGCGATGGTGGCGAGCGACGGAGCAAGGAGCAAAGGCGGCGGCGGAGCTGGAGAAGGAGAAGTCAGAGCCGGTGAATCGGGCTTTATAGCGCGGCGAGAGAAGGAGCTGGCGACGTGCAGCTGCCTGCTTGCCACCGTGAAGCAGCTGCTAGCAACCACGAACGCGCCTGGAAACAGGGAGAAGGTCATCGGCCGTGAGCTATCTGCTGCCCTGCTCCCTCCCCCAAAAATTACGGTTTTGCCATAGACTTCATTTTCAAAATTACTCCAAAATTTTCTAAAGAACATGAAAATCTCCATACACAAAAGTTTCATGATTTTTCAAGACCTACAACTTTCATAATATAAACTTTTTCAAATTCTATTTAGATTTTGAAATTTGAATTCAAAATGGGACACTTTCTGGATTTTGGTAAATTCAAAATTACTTCAACTTTTACATAGAAACTTTGAAAACTCAAAACACCAACGTTGTACATCATGACAAGACCTACAACTTTGCTTTTTGGTTCACCCTGAAATTCTTTTTAGATTTTAAATTACACAAAAGGGGGTAAAATAGGGTTTTCTAGAAATCAGGTTTTTGAATCAAATTCAAACTTGATTTGGTTTCTAATTGGTGATTAATTAATGATCACAACTATCATCCAAAGGTACCATTGAGTCAAACCACACATGGTCCACTCAATGTCACCTTTGGTTGAACCAAGGTTAATTATAAATTCATTTTAATAACTCTCCCAATTTGAATTCAAATTTGAATCAGAAAACTCACAACATGTTTTAGAACCCAAATTCAAATCCAAACTTGGAGCTCATTTTTAAATGTTGTACTTGAATTTATGACCTACACTTGACACTAGTGTAAAGCACAGCTTACACCTAAATTTACATAGGGCATAAATCAAGTATTTGAAATGACATTTAAAATTAGGGTATTTTAGGTTCAAGTCAAACTTCATCACAAAAGCTCAATCAATGTATGAATGTAAACTTGTTTTAGTTGATGCACATCAAGATTGACTTAAACATGAATGCTTTGCAATGCATATGATGGCATGACCAGTTTTAGTTACCATAACACTAGGGGTGTTACAGAAATAGACGCTACATTACTCACAAATTCCATCATGTGAGTCATGGTAAGTATGATCAAGAAAAGGTGAGATAGTCTTGCTCATGGACTTTAAATTTGATGAGTAGTTATTCTTTTAATTCTTGCATTCCACTGTATGTTTACTTTGAATAATCTATGTATCTACTCTGTTTAGTTTATGTTCAAATCCACAACTTGTTTAGTTCCATTCATATATCCATTCCACTTGCATCCTTATTAAAAAAATATGGACACATGAAGATCTAGGTATGAAAAAAATATGTGAGCACATGAAGGCTTATGATTAGTTATTAAAAAAGAGAGAGAAAACTAACTCACCATGATGACGCTCTTTTCCATCTCTATTTGAATAAATCTCTACAATACTTTTGTTCTACCTTTGTTTACTATAGCAGGTTTAGGTTTGGAAGTATCTTTATACATCTTTTAAAGTAAGCACGGTGCTTAGTTTAAATCAAGAGGCGTGTGATCTTACTTCCAAAGGTCTTTTAAATTAAGCGTGGTGCTTAGGTTAAAATGTCTTCCTCAATCAAATTAGACATAGAGTTTAGTTTAGTTGTTGAACTAAAACTTGCTGTAGTAGATACTGGATATTTTGTCAGACTAACCCCTGCAGGAAATTTTCAAATTGTCACACCCATTTTTATGGAACAAATGGAATGTATAATCTTATGTGCGCCTAGAGATCAATCACACATAAGATGACAAATACAAATAGTATCATCACAAATGTTTATTACATAACGAATAATATCATAGAGTCTTCACGTATTTAAGCAGAAACATAAGATAACTCTTGTGGTAGCTAGCTCCATAGGACAGGCACGTCAACTGGTTGACCACAAGTCTAGTAATCTTCAGGAAAGTAGTAGTAGTAATCACTATTCAAACATTCTAGAGTCCATCCAGAGGTGTGGGGGGGGGGAATGCAAGGGTGAGCACAAAGATACTCAACAAGTGTAACATGGGGTTCATAAAGCCCAAAAGGGATAGACATAGGTTTAACTGCATGTAGCTTTTAGTTGGTCATATTTTAAGCAATTGAGTAGCAACAAGTTGTTGATGTTCCCATAATAAACACATGATCATGTAAAGAGAATAATGAATAGCAAGAACAAGTAAATTAATAGTGATCTCTATTCTGTAAGGGTCTAAGGCCGCTCGTGTCCGTGAGCACGGCTGATATACTAGTTTTACACTCTACAGAGGTTGTACACTTTCACTGTGAGTCGTGATCCCCAAAAGTTCGAGGTCATGACTCCCCATTGGACGGTTAAGTTTCACTATGAAGTCTTTCCAAGGTTCGTCTAACAAGTTAGGGCCGCTAGGTTTCTGTGTCCTGCAAATGTAGAGCACCCCTTCCGTATGGCACAATGACACGCAGCCCATACTCATAAGGACAGAAGCCGCACTACACCCAACCTAGAACACACCACTTTTGCGCCATAAAGGTAACCACTAACAAGCTAGAAAAGGTCTTCTTATATGACTAAAGCCAGAGCCATGTAGCCCTCACAACTGTACTATAAGTCCCGGATGTTCGCTTACAGATAAGTCCTTATGGAGAGGAATCTAGAGAAAACTCTAGCCCTCTTGTTCCCTGTTGTTAAAAATCATCTTTTAGTGTTATTGCATATATCATTAGTCAAGTTATATGATCATTGTTTATGTGAGCACTAGAAACTACCCAATGCTATAACCATAGGAATCAAGGAACAAGGTCAATACTAAGGCATCCTTAACAAGGAGACACATGCATAATGAATTAAGTGAATTAAAGTGAATAGTTAACAAGGATAATACCATGCTATACTTTCCTTGATCTCTTGTTGATCCGGTTCGTAATAGTACTCTTGATCACAAACGAACTGCTCACCGTCCATTCTCGATTAACACATCAACAACAATCATCCAAGAGCAATCATGCAAAGCAAACAAAGCTATAATTAGAACAGTACACCAATAGTAGTAAAATAAGATGAAAAGTTTGTAAAACAAATCCACATCTCACTAGGATCACACAGACGTGAATTGCACGTAAATCGGAGCTAAAACGGAAAAGTTATGATTTAAACAAGATCTACTTTATTAAAGTAATAGATTAAATCTAATCTCAAAATTTAAAAGTTGAAAATCTACTAAATAGTAGCACTAACATGTAGATTATGAAATTATGAACCTAACGCAACTTGAACGGGTCAAATCGGAGTTAAAACGGAGATTTTATAAGCAATTTAAGACAGTGGCAAACTTGTAATTTAGCAGATCTAAATACGAATTAAAATAAATAGAAATTCGGGTTTCTTAAAATCTGGCCAGGTACCGCGGGTTAGAATAGAAGAAAACTGGGGGTCTCTTTAGAAACTTTGACAACCAAAGGGGTATGAAGCGTTTTGGGCCATTGGATTCAAAACTGGTGGCTGAGATTAGACGAAGGGGAAAAGAGGGCTGCCAGCGGCGAGCTGGATGGCGGCGCCATGGCCGGAACATGCCTAACCTCGCCGGAGTTCATCGCAAGGGCGATTCGGACACCTCTGGACATGGGACAAGCGTGAAAAGAAAGAGGAGATCATCGCGGACTCACTAAAACGGCTCTCGGTAATGGAAATCGGACAGGGATGGCGTGCGGGTCCCCAAGGCGGACGGTGAGCTCCTGCACATGACGGTGAGACAAAGTAAGCCAACCGAAGCGAAAATTGAAGGGAAAGGAGACTCGGTGACTTCGAAATAGCGACCGAAGCTCGTCAACAAGCTTACGGCGGTGATGACGCGGGGAATCAACTTAGCGAGCTTGGCAGCGGCATCTTTAGGGTTTCAAGCGGCTGTGTGGTCGATTAGAGGTGTTGGCTTGCAATTGGGGTTGAGGGGAGGCGGCGGACATGGCTATTTAAGAGAGAGCACGGCGTGCAGGCCAAGGCAAGGAGGAATCGGGGCGGCATTGGACTCCACCGGCGTGTCCGTGTCGGCTACGAGCAAGAGGAGGAAGA
The DNA here is from genome assembly GCA_020631735.1 of Saccharum officinarum. NCBI lineage: Eukaryota > Viridiplantae > Streptophyta > Magnoliopsida > Poales > Poaceae > Saccharum > Saccharum officinarum. The sequence goes on along the minus strand of CM036165.1, from coordinate 7,219,430 downwards.
AGACGGTGCCACGCAGGCTTGGGATGCCAGCGAGACAAAGAGAGAAGAGGGGGCCGGCTCGCCACTTGGACCAGCTGGGCCGAATTAGTGAGCTGGGCTCAGCCCAAGAGAAAGAGGGGAAAGAAACGGCTTGCTGGGCTGCCGGTTGGATGCCGAACGGGCCAGCGACTTGAGGAGTGGGCCAAATGCAGAGGAGGGCAGCAGGAGGCCTTCGGGCCAAAAGCTGAGAAGGGAGAAGATTTTCTTTTCCTTTTTTATTTCTAATTTTCCAAATGCATTTTCAAATGAAGATTTGAATAGAATTTGAATTCTCTTTCAAAATTCTCAAACACATTCAATACAAAACAAAAATATGCAACAACATGTATGAGAAAGCATGTGTCTAACCTTATAGTTGATTTTAATTTCATGAAAATTATTATTTCTCTAAGTTAAAATGCTCACAAAATTTGCGTAAATAAATCAAATTCTCCTATTTTAAAATATTGCAAATTTTAGGGTGTTACAATTCTACCCCCTTAAAATGAGTCTCGTCCCGAGATTCGAACAATGCTTACTCAAACAACTGTGGGTATACTTTTCTTAAATCTTCCTCTCTTTCCCAGGTAGCCTCTGCTTCTGAATACCGACTCCACTAAACTTTACACATCTTTATAACTTGGCTCCTAGTAACTCTTTCTGCTGTCTCCAAGATCTTTACTGGATACTCCTCATAGGTGAGATTTTCCTTAACAGTGAGCTCTTCTAACGGTATCTGTTCTTTCGGTACACACAAACATTTCTTTAATTGAGACACATGGAACACATCATGCACACCTGCTAAGCTCTCAGGTAATTCCAATTGATATGCCACTTCACCATGTCTCTCTAAGATCTTAAAAGGACCGACATACCTCGGTGCTAACTTTCCTTTCTGGTTGAACCTTTTCACACCTCTCATAGGTGATACTTTCAGGTAGACATAATCTCCTACTTCAAAAATCAATTCTCTCAGTCGAGTATCGGCATAACTTTTCTGTCATGACTGAGCTGCTTTCAAATTGTTTCTAATCATTCTTACTTATTTCTCAGCATTCTTAAGCACATCGGGACTGAACACTTGACTTTCTCCTATCTGATTCCAGAACAACGGAGTTCTACACTTCCGACCATACAAAGCTTCAAAAGGTGCCATCTGTAGACTTTTCTGATAACTATTATTGTAGGAAAACTCTGCATATGGCAAACTCTTATCCCAACTAGTACCATACTGCAAAGCATAAGCTCGCAACATGTCTTCCAATATCTGATTAATCCTTTCAGTTTGCCCATCCGTCTGAGGATGATATGCTGTGCTAAAATTCAGCTTAGTCCCTAATGACTCTTGTACATTCTGCCAGTAATATGATGTGAATTGGGTACCTTGATCTGACACTATCTTCTTTAGAACTCCGTGCAAACTTACTATCCTTTCCATATACAGTTCAGCCAACTTTGCAATAGAGTACGTTGTTCTGACCGGTATAAAGTGAGCAACTTTAGTCTAACGATCCACTATCACCCATATTGAACCAAAACCTCTCTGAGTGCGTGGTAACCCCACTATGAAGTCCATACCAACTTCTTCCCACTTCCACTCAGGTATCTGCATTAGTTGCAACAATCCTGCAGGCCTCTGATGTTCAGCTTTAACCCTCTGACATGTATCACATAGTGCAACATACTCTGTAACATCTCTTTTCAACCCATACCATCAATACTTCTCTTTCAAATCTATATACATCTTGGTACTTCCAGGATGAATAGAGTAAGCTGACTTATGAGCTTCACGTAGAATTGCTTCTCTTATAGCTTTGTTCCTAGGCACACATAATCGTTTCCCAAACCATAGAGTTCCTTTATCATCCAAACGGAATCCAGGTGCCTTGCCTTTCAGTATATTCTCAACTATTTCCTTTATTTTGTCATCTATCAACTGACCCTTATGTATCTCTTGCTCTAATATAGGTTCTATCACCAATTCCACTACATTAATGGCAATACCCAAGTTTAAATGCTCAATGTCAGCACACAACTCATTTGACATAGGCATTACTTGTACCTCATGAGCATAGCTCTTTCTACTAAGAGCATCAGCAACAACATTAGCCTTTCCTGGATGATAATGTACCTCCAAATCATAATCCTTAATCAACTCTAACCATCGACGTTGTCTCAAGTTCAGATCTGATTGAGTAAAAATGTACTTCAGGCTCTTATGATCAGTGTAAACATCACTCTTATGCCCAATCAAATAATGCCTCCATATTTTCAAAGCATGCACCACTGCTGCTAACTCCAAGTCATGAGTAGGGTAATTTAACTCATGCTTTCTCAACTGTCGAGATGCATAGCCCACTACTTTGCCTTCTTGCATAAGCACACAACCAAGACCCAAACAAGATGCATCACAATAGATAGAGAAGTTCTTACTCAAATCTGGCAAAACCAACACCGAGGCTGTAGTTAATCTCTCCTTTAGTTCCTCAAAATTAGCCTGACACTTATCAGACCACACAAACTTAGCATTCTTTTCTAACAATGCTATCATTGGCTTAGCAAGCTTAGAAAACCCTTCAATAAATCTTCTATAATATCCAGCCAATCCCAAGAAACTATGAATTTCTCCCACATCGGTTGGTGGCTTCCAATTCAACACATCCTTTACCTTGCTAGGATCCACTGAAATTCTACCAATAGAAACTACATGACCTAGAAAGGCAACTTCCTTCAACCAGAACTCAAACTTACTACGCTTAGCATAGAGCTTATGCTCTCTGAGCTTTTGCAAGACCAACCTTAAATGTTTAGCATGTTCTTCCTTAGTCTTGGAGTATACCAATATATCATCAATGAATACTACTATAAACTTATCGAGATACTCCATGAATACCTTATTCATCAAGTACATAAAGTATGCAGGGGCATTAGTCAAGCCAAAAGACATCACTGTGTACTCATACAAGCCATACCGTGTTGTGAATCCTATCTTTGGTATATCAGTAGCACGAATCTTCCATTGATGATAACCAGAGCAAAGATCAATCTTAGAAAACACACAAGCACCTCTCAACTGGTCAAACAAGTCATCAATCCTAGGCAGTGGATACTTATTATTAATAGTTACCTCGTTGAGTGACCGATAATCAACACACATCCTTTGAGAACCATCCTTCTTGTCAACAAAGATCACTGGAGCTCCCCACGTTGAAGAGCTAGGACAAATAAAACCTTTCTCTTGCAACTCTTTTATTTGTTTCTTAAGTTCCTCTAATTTATTAACCCCCATTCTATATGGATGCTTAGCTATAGGTGCAGTTCTAGGTAATAATTCAATAATAAACTCAATGTCGTGGTCGGGTGGCATACCTGGCAAGTCGTTGGGGAACACATCCGGATATTCATCCACAACTGGATCCTCCTGATTAACATTATCACCAAGTCGATTCACTGTAGCTGTCTGCTGCCTCTGCACTACAATCTCCAGACTAATTCAATCTCCCTTGGGTGTTGTCAGGGCTACTGCTTTTTCCTTACACTGAATCACTGCATGATTTTGCTTCATCCAATCTAGTCCCAGAATAAGATCAATCCTAGCTGTTCTCAACACTATTGGGCTCACTTTGAATTCTACCCCACTTAAAATTAAACTAATAGGGAGGCATTGATAGAAAGTTTGCATACTTCCCCCAGGTGAATTTACTAGTATGGGGTTTTTCATGGCACGTAAAGGTATGCTATGTGTCTTAACAAATATTTGAGTTATGAATGAATGTGAAGCTCCAGAATCAAAAAGAACAGTGGTAGGAATGGAATGGACATCGAACGTACCGAGCATAACTTCAGGTTCCGCCATTGCTGTTTCCTCAGACACATGAGTCACCTTTCCGTAGTACGGTAGCTTCTGGTTACTGTTCTGCTTCTAGGGGGTTTGCTGATTGGCCTTCTTAGGACAGTTATAAGACATGTGACCTTCTTTTCCACAACAGAACACTTAGTAGGAGTATTAGGGGCACTAGTCTTCATTGGGGTGCTGTTGGGGGTACTCTAACGCTGATTCTGGTTCCCATTCTGCTGCTAAGGGCGTTGACTGCCATTCTGCGGCTGGTACGGAGGACGTTGCAAAAACTGATTATGTGGAGGAAGTTGACCACGATTCCATTGGTTAGGCGGATACCTCTGCTGATAACCCTGCTGATATCCCTGCTAGAAACTAGTGCACTGGCGAGTGTTGCTTCTAGATACCTGTCCCTGAAGCCTCTTCCTTTTGGCATCCATCTCCTTACGCTTGTTGTCCACCACAATAGCGCGATTCACTAATGTTTGATAATCTAGGTAAGCATTGGATATCAGCTGCAATTGAAGACCATCATGTAGACCCTTCAAGAAGAGTCACTGCTTATCGACATCATTAGCCACCTCATTCGGCGCATAACGTGACAACTGAGCAAACTTGTCGCGATACTCAGCTACAGGCATAGATCCTTGTGTCAGATTGCGGAATTCCTCTGCCTTCAGTGCCATCACTCCCTCTGGTATATGGTAGGATCTAAAACTCTCTTTAAACTCCTACCAAGTAACAGCGGGAGAATTTGCAGGATAGCCATACTGATATGAATCCCACCAGTCTTGAGCTGCTCCTTGAAGTTGTCCCGAAGCAAACAACACCTTCTATTGATCATTACACTGAGCAATGTTGAGCTGCTTCTCCACCGCACGAAGCCAATCATCAGCTTCCAATGGATCAGTGGCATGGGTGAACACTAGAGGATGACCCTTCAAAAATTCACCACGCTTATCACGCGCAGGTGCTCCTCCAATTGGCTGGTTTTGCTGATTGTTCACCAGAGCCTCCATCAACTGTGTCTGCATTGCCAAGATCTCATGAATAGTGGGTGGTGGACCAACTCCATGACCACGGGCTCGGCCTCATCCTCTTCCATACATCTTTCATCCAATACAATACCAAATCTCAGAGATTACCACATTATAGACAATTCTAGAGATAGAGAACGAAATCTGAAAACCTTCTGGATATATCCCAATTTCAGCTGTTCGGTAAAACAGACCTATCTCGAGTTACAAATATCCAGTAGAGGTGTACTTTATATGGTTGGAAAGTTTATGAAATTATCTACAACTTTTATTTTACTCACAAACCCAGATTCTGTCACGAAGTTAATAAAAAAATAAGACACAACAGAAACTGTTTCTGATTTCTAGACAGCACTGAAACTTCATCTTGTAACGATTATATCTTATGATCCAGAATAGATAAAATGGTGATTCTAGAGACATTGGAAAGGAACGTGGGTCTAGTTACTCTCATAAAAATTTCAGAAATTTTTGCTGAACAGTTAATTTCGAGCATAAAAGAAAAGACAGACCACTCCAGAAAGGACAGAGCAGAGAGAAAAGGTTAACCCAACTAAACTATTTATTTATCATACTTAAACTTAGTATCTTTAACTAGGAACTTTTGTAGACAAGGCCACAAAGCTCTAGCACTCATTACATGGAAAAACCAACTCACACAAAGGCACAATAATAACTCAACTAACCACACAAAAGTTCACATGACACCACAAAACTCAACTTAACTCGACACTACTCGTACTATTGTATTATTACATAGATGGTATTCCATCTCCTAGGGACGGGCTTGATGTTCTTGATAGTCATAGATCGCCTCCATGCCTTGATCAATCCTTAGACCATCTATCACCTCTTGGTACCTCTTGACGTCTTTTCCCAAAGCTTTAACCATGGCTTCCAACCGACGATTCTTCACCATCATGTCATGACCAAAATCTACCATGACTCGAGGAATTAGTTCCAAATTCCTAGGGTTCATCATTACCCATCCTTGCTTAGGGTCTCCACGGGGAAAATAGCGATATTGATCATCTTGCATAACATCATAGCGGAGGTGACGAAGTCCCAAGCATGCTTCAAAGGCTGCATCTTCTATGCCATCTTCTATAGTGGCACGACGACCCCTATGAGAAAAACACCTGTCCAGCAGATAAGTATCCATCTCTTCATCCTTAACGAAGACACGCACATGACACTTCCAATAAGTAGCTTCCAAAGGATGCTTGTGCTCCTAGCAGACGTACTCAAACGCGGGATCCTAATCCGTGAAGTAGGCACTAAGCATGCCAATCAGTCGGTGGTGCGAAGGAGTGTCACAGATTGACTTGTGATAGACCTTTGTAATCCAACCCATAGGAAAGGACGGCACACCAACTTCAGTGGAACCATCTTGTGGAGGCGACGGGGGATGTTCTCCATCTTGGGCAAGCTCATCATCTTCATCATCACTTAAGTAGACAACCTCCTCTTTAGGTTCAAGATCTTCTTGGGGCAACACTAGTTCTAGCGCCTGAACTGGTGATGGTGGTGGGGTTGGTGCAGAGTCTTCTGGTTCCTCCCGAGGCTCCATTGATTTGTACAGGGAACGGGGTGGAAAGTAGCCTCCAGTAGTGATGCAGGCAGTATTGCGGGAACAAGGCATCAACAGAATTTAGACCCAAAGTAAATTAGAATGGAAGCAATATTTTCACAATAGGATAAGGCGAAAGGAGCATAAAAATTTAGCAATTATCAAGAGTAAGGTGATAAGCATGAAACAAGTGAAGAAAAGAGAACTAAGACAACCATTACTAACTAGGCTTGCGTCCTACAGTCAATATAGCTCTGATACCAATCTGTCACACCCATTTTTAAGGAACAAATGGAATGTATAATCTTATGTGCACCCAGAGATCAATCACACATAAGATGATAAATATAAATAGTATCATCACAAATGTTTATTACATAACGAATAATATCACAGAGTCTTCACGTATTTAAGGGGAAACATAAGATAACTCTTATGGTAGCTAGCTCCATAGCACAGGCACGTCAACTGATTGACCACAAGTCTAGTAATCTTCAGGGAAGTAGTAATAGTAATCACTATTCAAACATTCTAGAGTCCATCCTAAGGTGTGGGGGGGAATGCAAGGGTGAGCACAAAGGTACTCAACAAGTGTAACATGGGGTTCATGAAGCTCAAAAGGGATCGACACAGGTTTAACTGCATATAGCTTTTAGTTGGTCATATTTTAAGCAATTGAGTAGCAATAAGTTGTTGATGTTCCCATAATAAACACATGATCATGTAAAGAGAATAATGAATAGCAAGAACAAGTAAATTAATAGTGATCTCTATTCTATAAGGGTCCAAGGCCGCTCGTGTCCGTGAGCACGGCTGATATACCAGTTTTACACTCTGCAGAGGTTGTACACTTTCACTGTGAGTCGTGATCCCTAAAAGTCCGAGGTCATTACTCCCCATTGGATGGTTAAGTTTCACTATGAAGTCTTTCCAAGGTTCGTCTAACAAGTTAGGGCCGCTAGGTTTCCGTGCCCTGCAAATGTAGAGCTCCCCTTCCGTATGGCACAATGACACGCAACCTATACTCATAAGGACAGAAGCTGCACTACACCCAACCTAGAACACACCCCTTTTGCACCATAAAGGTAACCACTAACAAGCTAGAAAAGGTCCTCTTATATGACTAAAGCCAGAGCCATGTAGCCCTCACAGCTGTACTATAAGTCCGGGATGTTCGCTTACAGATAAGTCCTTACGGAGAGGAATCTAGAGAAAACTCTAGCCCTCTTATTTCCTATTGCTAAACATCATCTTTTAGTGTTATTGCATATATCATTAGTCAAGTTACAAGATCATTATTTATGTGAGCGCTAGCAAACTACCCAATGCTATAACCATAGGAATCAAGGAACAAGGTCAATACTAAGGCATCCTTAACAAGGAGACACATGCATAATGAATTAAGTGAATTAAAGTGAATAGTTAACAAGGATAATACCATGCTATACTTTCCTTGATCTAGCTGATCCTGTTGATCTGGTTCGTAATAGTACTTTTGATCACCAACGAACTACTCACCGTCTATTCTCGATTAACACATCAACAACATTCATCCAAGAGCAATCATGCAGAGCAGACAAAGCTACAATTAGAACAGTACACTAACAGTAGTAAAATAATATGAAAAGTTTGTAAAACAAATCCACATCTCACTAGGATCACACAAACGCGAATTGCACGTAAATCGGAGCTAAAACGAAAAAGTTATGATTTAAACAAGATCTACTTTATTAAAGTAATAGATTAAATCTAATCTCAAAATTTAAAAGTTGAAAACCTACTAAACAGTAGCACTAACATGTAGATTATGAAATTATGAACCTAACGCAACTTGAACGGGTCAAATCGGAGTTAAAACGGAGATATTATAAGTAATTTAAGATAGTGGCAAACTTGTAATTAAGCAGATCTAAATACGAATGAAAATAAATAGAAATTCGGGTTTCTTAAAATTTGGCCAGGGACCGCGGGTTAGAATAGAAGAAAGCTGGGGGTCTCTTTAGAAACTTTGACAGCCGAAGGGGTATGAAGTGTTTTGGGCCGTTGGATTCAAAATCGGTGGCTGAGATTAGACGAAGGGGAAAAGAGGGCTGCCGGCGGCGAGCTGGATGGCGACGCCATGGCTGGAACAGGCCTAACCTCGCTGGAGTTCATCGCAAGGGCGATTTCGGACACCTCTGGACACAGGACAAGCACGAAAAGAAAGTGGAGATCATGCATAAGTTCATAAAGCGCTCACCCCAATGATCACAGGGTGGGTGGTAAAGATCATGTAAGTGTGGTGCTTAGATGTTATTTACCTGTGAATACACTCTATATTCCGAGTCATGTGGTAGATCACAGGTGTGACACTACCGTTGAGTCCTTTGTAGTCCACTCCCTGAATATAGGTCATAGAAGTAGGGCCTGGATACGAAGGAAGGGAAAGCTCTATTCTCGAACTTCCCTAAGTAATGCCCTTTATGTGTAGATTCAATGGTAATCTTAGCAATGACTACTAAGTGTAATTGCACTAATCAATGTATGCTTTGACTTGTAGTTAAGGATAACATATGAATTATTCCTCTAATATTCTACCTGACCATGATAATGCTATAGATAGGAGTGCTCTGAGTGATTTACTTATTATAATGCTTGATCAATGCTTATCATATATATCTTATCTCGTGACTTACCCCTGTTATGAGTAGAGTGATTGGTTATGGCTTATTTCTTGATCAATGTTATAAGTTATCAATACATGTCCAAAGCTATACCTTCCCTGTGGTAAAATATAAATACAATACCTGGAATACTCTTAGGTAAAATGCTATAATGGTATAATTATCTGTCCACTTGTAGAATCCTTTTCATTCATATTCTATATTCTTTCTAGTCACATAAAATGATAAACATCTGCTTAGTATTATTCTAGTAGTGATGCTAGGTAGCACCAACAAACATTTCTGGCACCATCACTAGGGATGACAACCTAGCTCAAGTAATGCTAGAGGTGTAGGTAATTAATAGGTGGCTACTAAAACAAGTGATAAGTTAATAAATACCAACAAGCATTTTTTGGCGTCGTTGCCGGGGAAGGTAGCTAGCATAGGAAGTATTGATAAACTTATATTATTTGATGTGATTGAAATGAACATTGATGCTCAAACAGGCTTACGCTTGTTTTGTCTACATGTATATCTTATGCAGGGTAATGTATGATTGGTTTTAACCTATCGACAAACTTCATTGACGATCTAGAAGCACTACTCAAGAGAACTAAGGCTAAACTCAACAGAGTATCAGCTTTAGAGTTGGAGGACAACCGTATAAGGCAAAGCTTAACACCAGAATTTGAAGCCATGGCTAACAAGAGTCTTTGTGAATTCTTTGCTCCAACTACAGCCAACATCCATACTGGACCAGAAGTTAATGTTGGAGAGAATGGATTTGAGCTCAAGCCTGTGCTCATCAATATGGTGCAAGCCAGCCAATTTTCTAGGAAGGCACATGAAGATGCAAGTGCACATCTCCAACACTTTTTAGAGATCTGCAGCACTTTCACTATCAAGGGAGTAACCAAGGACGCCATTCTACTCTACCTTTTTCCATTCTCACTTTTGGGGAAGGCAAAATAGTGGTTCTACGCCAATAAAGAAAGAAACACCACATGGGACAACTGCTCCACTACCTTCCTAGCAAAGTTCTTTCCCATAGGCAAGACCAATGCTCTGCATGTGAGAATCTCAAGTTTTCAGCAACATCATGATGAATCTGTCCCTGAGGCATGGGAATGCTTTCAAGACTACATAGCAGAATGTCCTCATCCTTGGATGAAGAATTGACTACTCATGCAGACCTTTTACCATGGGTTGACCACTAGCACCCGTGAGACAATAGATGTTGCTGCTGGAGGTGCTTTCTTGTCACTTACCATTAGAGATGCAATAGCTCTTGTTAAGAAGATGGCCTCCAACCAAAGCTAGAATGAAGAACGTACTCAGAGTCACAAGAAAGGTGGAGGTATGCATCAACTCAAGGAGGTAGATATGTTGTCTGCCAAGATGGACCTACTGATGAAGAAGCTCGAGGACTGAGCTAGTGAGAAGAAAGAAGTCATGTACATTCATGAATCTTGCATGACGTGTGAAGTGTGTGGCGACACTGGGCATTTAGGGACCAACTGCCCTGAAACCCAAGAGGATGTGAACTACATTAATAACAGCAACTATCATCCTCAACAAAATCAAGGATGGAATCAACAACCTTTGAGAGAATTAGTTGCTGGTCAATCTAGACTTATGGATCAGATGTCTAAGAAGATAGCTTCAAATGATAAAATACTAGAGAATATAAGTACTAGAATGGATAATGTAGCTTCTGCCATTAAGAACCAACATAGTTTTAATAAAATGATATAATCACATATAGCTCAGCTGGCAGTTGTTGTTCCTCCATCTAACAAAGGTAAGATTCTAGGTAGCCGAATGAATTAGGAACTGCAAATCTTATCGATATTCACAATGTAGCTTTCTAGTACACTAAACCGTCAGAGGGAAGGTGGATAGACTATACCCTTCCTGATAAGAAAGGTGATCCAGAGAGACCTGTCATTCCCATCACCATTAGATGTCACATCTTTCAGGAAACTGTCTATGACTTCGGAGCAAGTGTCAACATCATGCCTAAGGTAATCTATGATAAGATTCTAGGAGATCCGTTGTTGTACACAAATATGTATTTACAGCTTGCAGATCAGTCACTCTGTGTCACGAAACCATCCAAATTATAAGAGTACAAGTACAAAAACAATCGCTAGAGCGATCAAATTTCCATACTTGAGCACATATAATCCTGGTAGTCGATGAAATCATGAAGGATTTCAAACCAACCAACAAACAAGCCAAGATCATACATAATTCAACACAACACATCACCTATTACAACATTTCACAAGTAGCTTGCAGCGGCTCACATACATTGGAGTTCAAATAAGTTATTACAAACCAAGTTTAAAGTAGCAAAAGCAACATAGTTTCACGATCATAACACTAGTAGTTTAGATACATAGCCAATCCGTAGTCATATCCCACAAAAGCATTTCAGATGAGAGACACTAATAGAGATCATGCCCAATGTTCTAGTCATCATCCCCCATAGGGAGAAGACAGTACTTGCAGTAGCCATTATAGAAGATGTTATCTGGAACAAGAGGGAATAAATCCTGAGTACGAGAATGTACTCAGCTGGACTTACCCATAAAAAATGAGAAATAAAGTGACACCAAGAATTATGCAAGGCTGATATACAAATGGAGCTGGCTTGATAACATTTTGCATAAAAGCTAAAGTAACACAAGTAATCATTTATTGCTTTAGCATTAAGTTAATAATCATTAATCCGCCATCTAGATTAGCACATATTCTATAGCAACCACTTGATTAAGTAGCAAACATTAATAACCATATCAGGTATAACAAGGCAATATCAATATCATCATTTCTGAACCATCAAGTCATTTAGTGTGACTACAATAGAGATAATCCCGTCAAGTTTCTCACTAACCGGGAGAGACGGCAACTTGAATCGATTACTACCTAGTTGGGGAAATTATTCCTAACACAACCCCTAGGTGGCTAGGCAACTGCCACCCTAGATCACCTTTGGTATAATTCAGAAATTGCGGGCCTGATCAGCGTTGCACTCTCAGGGAGACATGCACCAGGACGTTCAGAACTTTTAAGCACCTGCCCTTGGACACTAGCAATGGCTCCCCTCCGAGGCGCACTTTCACTTACCAGTTTCTAGCCTGAGTGGAGCTACTCGGCTTCATGGTCGGCCATCAAACCGGCCAACTAAGTGAGAGGCATGTGTTCAAAATGACCAAAAAGGCTCCATGCCTCAGTCCTTAATCGACATAGATGGGGATAGATCCACACCAAGACCTACATGTCTTGTTTCTTTACTATCGTCATTCTGCCCGGTCTCATTTCATATTATCAACACATGGTTCTTTTCCACGATAGCAGATATAGCCAACCGTGACCAGAGAGATCCCTATGTCTCGCAAGTGATAGGAGATCACCCGCTTCTACCGGTCTAAGCAGGGCTAAGCATTTACTCGATCCTAAACCTAAATAAGATTCAAGGTATGTGCTCTGGACAAGGACAAGGCATATATGCAGCAAGGGTTCTAGACAACTCCTATACTTAATGCAACAATACATATATAACATAAATATACTCAATTGCTTTAATAAAGTAGGAGGCATAGAATGCTCCGAGGCTTGCCTTTCACGAACAACGAAGGCTCGTGTTGCGAGCACTCAAGAACGACCTCCTCGCTAGCCTCTGGTTCTGCTGGCTGGACCTCCTAAGCTAGCTCCTCCACCTCCTGGCAGGTTCCTTCAAATTCCACCAATGTTACTCCCTCCAGCACACCTATTGCATGCATATGCATAGAATCAATATCATGTATGCATAAGGGATGAGATGACATGATGAACATGTATGAGAATGACAGCAAGATAACTTCACATGATTAACATTCGTAGACTAAGTGCATGTGGTGCTCCATTCAAATCACTTTAAAGAGTAGGTGCAAATCTCCTCTCTGTAGAGCAACAGTGCACACTCACCGAGTTTACACAATCTAAGGTATAATTGCTCATCCTCAGTTAGAGGCCTAGTACCTGCATCTAACAACTTATTTTAATTAGCCTAATGTCACACCCCAAATTTCCATTTTGGGATGTGTCTAGAAAACACTAAAAATAAAACAAAATGTTTTTACTATTTGATAAATTTTTCCAACTTTAGCTTAGTTGTCAACATTTTAGATAGTGGAAAAATATGTGTTTCTAAAATTTTTGCAAATCAATTTAATGGATTCATGCTTTCATGCCTTTGCATAGTGTTCATGTTTGATAAATGAATTTAGTTGTTTTCAAGATACACTTAGGATTTTATCCCAACCTCATCATTCGAAGCATCACCAATTTTTAAAACCCTAGATCAAGTTGTCAACCAATCTTCGGATCAATAATCAATTCTAGATAACCAACATCCTATCTTTCTCACTTTTGTACCATTTGTTCTAAGTCTGAATCTTACTCTCAACTAATGCCAAGTGTCTCTCAACATCCCTTTCCCTTCACCCAAATCGATCCAAACCCAATCCAAGTCTTTGTACTTGTATCTTCCTCCGCCGATCCAACTCAATGTCTAATCATGTATTGCGAATTTGAGACGTGAGCCAACTGTTTTCTCTCATGAACGGGCTTAGTTTCTCTCTCTTTTCCATCAACAATGATAACCCAAACTTCTCTTGTTTTTGCTAATGGATCAAGGCCTGTTTGGGCCAATCCAACCTAGCACACCTCCTCTCCTTAGTTCACATAAAAATAGAAGTGGCCGCACTCACCTTTCCCTGGTTGACCTCTCTCATTTTCCTCCTGCCGCTATATCCTTTGCTCTCATGCAAAAACAGAAGCACTTAATCCATTAGCTCACCTTCTTTACATGCCCCTCATCAATCTCTCTTATCTCTCTCCCCCTAAGTGCATGAGTAAGAGCACAAAAAAATTGTCGGGCATCAATGGCATGCAGCCATTCATTCTCCCTGGACGCCCTCTCCCTACATGCAGAAATTTCAGCATCTAATCGTCTGCTCTCTTAATTCCCTAGCACAGCCCCTTAACAATATGCCTCTACAATGTCCTTTACCTCCTGCAATTTCTGCACTAATGCCCCTATTGGCCGAAGCAAATAGATGGCAGGCCACCATTTTTCTGCTGCCCACACGCCCTTCTCTTCACCTCTTGCAAAAATAGATGCAACATCAATTCCTTCTCTTAATTTCCTAGAGAAACCTCTCTTAAGAATGCTGCTTTACTTCATCAGTTTCTCTTCTCCACTCCAATTGCATGCATGCAGCAGCAATGTTTCCTCCCCTTTCCCTCATGCACAACCAGATGGCGCCTCCTCTCTCCCTCATCTAAAATAACAGCAGCCCATAATTCACCCTTAATTCCCTTTACAAGCCCCTCTTTACTCCCCCTTACCACTCTCTAATTGCATTAGTAAGGAGCCATGCATTTTCCTCTCTCTCACTGCAGAACACAAGCGCACCCTCCTCTCCTCTCCTCCATCTCCCCATCTGCATGGACGCCCCTCCTTTGCTTCTCCTGTCTCTCCTTCCTGTTCACCAAAATGGATCCCTCTCAGTGCAGCAATTCCATTTTGCCGCTGCACGTCTAAACTCATCACTGGAATCCAGAGCATCATGCCATGGTAAGGAGTTTCTCCTTCTCTGTTCTTCATCATGAAACTGATATTTAGGTCGTCCTCACTGTTGTGATGCCCAGGGAAACACCACAGCACTCAAACGCTAGATGTATGCCACCATGGTGTGCCTTACTGTCTCTCCGAACCAACTGCATCACCTCACGGACCATTGTTGCCGCCAATTCTTTACCTGGTGTGGTGAGGTCGTCCCTATCTTCCCCCTCTCTGATCTTGATTCCTATTCCCGACTCATGCATCTCTTTGATCTCTCATGAGGCATGGATGACCCCCAAAGTGGATTTGGCGCTGCTCTACTGATCGCCGACTTTATCGTCACCCCTCGTCGACGCTGGTTGCTGTCACCTTCATCTCCAACTGTTCCTAACCCCAATGTGAGAACCACACATGCCCCTATATCTTATATGATGATCTATATCATGGTTTTGTCATATTAATTCAAGTGGAACAGATATTCGGCGCAGTTTTCGCGCGAGCGCATTGCTGTCTTCCGCGGACAGCAGCATTGCTGCTGGATGTCATGCATGTTCCCGGCAATCTGCATCTCCGTTTCACAATTCCTTTGATCCACATGTGTATCATATACCTGCACATGTCCCTAAAAAAATATTTGGCCAGAGGAGCCACGATGCTGCAGATTTTGATGCAATCGTGCTTGCTGCTCCTGCATCCTTGCAGCAGCACCGTTGTCGATTGGCATGCACATTCCTTGAGATCGTGCCCTCCCGTCATTGAACCCTTTTTCCACAGTGTATTCACCATCCTTGCACGCGCCTCTGAGCAATTTCGTGGTCATAGGATCCAAGATGAAAGAGATATCAGCATTTTTGTGCCCGCTGTCCCTGCTGCCCCGCAGCCACGCTGCAGCCGGTTGGCATGAGCGTTCCCGTTGATTCGCCACTCTAGTGATCAATCCCTTCGACCACAATATGTATCATAGAGTTACAAGCGTCCCTGCAAATTGAATTGGTCATATTAACCATGACACTGGAGTTATGAACATCGCCGTTGTCGCTTCTCCTGCCATGCTACATCCACACAGTCGAGCCTTGCGATCACGTTCCCCGCTAATCCGCTATCCAAATACTCAAACCCTTCAACTGTAATGTGTCTCATATACTTGCACATGTCTCTACAAGTTGGATTGGTCATAGGTGCCACAGTGGCCGAGATATTGGGGCCGTAGTATCTTCTACTCCTGCTGTCCAGAAATCAGCCATGCCACCCGTTTTGTGTTCGCGCTCCCCACCTAACACATGGTCAAACCATCATGCCATTTTTCCGTAACATACTACATGCAGTCCAGAACAACTCCACAAAATGTATTTCCAGTGGGTGCAGCTATGACCACAATCCTTGTGGTCATAACCCCTGCTGTCTGCCGAACTGCACGTCCCGATGCACCAGCGTTTTGCCGCATTCCGTGCTGAAACATTGTCTGGTTCGCTAAGCCCTCTAGTGCGACTATGTGTCTATTAGTTGCACATGATCCCACCAAGTTTCATGCCAAGAAATTAAGTGTGGCCCTTCCTTTCGATGGTCACATCCATAGCTGCCCACTGCACGAACATGTTCAGTCGGAGCACAAATTGTTACAATTGTGTCCCTCGTTGATCTAGCATCCACCGCAGCACCACGGTTGGCCCTCGCAGCCTAGAAATCATGTGTCACATGATAGTTTTCTTTGTCCGGTTATGTCATTCCTTCATGATGTAAATATCATCTTATCCACATGTCATTCTCAAGCCATGATATATCGACTCTACTAACCATGTCATATAATTTAACCATGGCTTCTTTGCAATCTATTCCATGTCCCCTAAATATCCCTATCACCCTCCACATCATATCATGTTCTCCCAAACAAGACTTTGTGTTTATAATCTAACTCTTTTTGTTTCAACAAATGTGTTTCCACTCCTCTAAATTCATCCATGTCCATCTAATCCAATAATCTTCCACCTATACCTTTGACCTTCATATCTTTTAAACTGTGTTTCCTATTTTAGTCGTTTTTGTGCTCATACGTTCATAGTTGCAAGCCCTACATGTTTCAAAACCTTTATATCATATTTTGTAATGCTTGGTGTATTGTTTGTAGGTTCTCTTGTGATGCTTGTACCAATTGTTTGCCGACGTTAGAAGTGGAGCTATGCAAGGATGATCTAGAAGACTTGTAAAGTTGGATGGACAAGTTTTTGGAAGGCAAGTGTAACATGAGTTCCCTTGTTACCTAATAACCATTTAATCACCTAGTCACGGGCATGTGTCTAATATGATAAAACCCTAAGGACTTTACCTAGAACCTTTGTTATCTTGAATTCCTTGTTTACCTTGGGTTATGCATATGGGTAGTTTGCTTAGTTTGCAATCACCAAACTATATTATGTTAATCTTGATTAATGGGATCTTGATTAATGGATTATGGAATCAATGTTAAAATGATGCTTTTTAGCAACATGGATAGAAGAGGGCTAGTGCATTGGGCCTTTTTGGGTGCTCTAGTCTGCCCTCCATAAGGACTGAATCTTAAAACGGCCACTCAAGACTTACAGTACAACCACGAGAACTACATGGTTCTGGTCTTAGCCCAGTATCTAGATTTGTTCTAGTTCGTCAGCAGCTTACCGAAAGGGCAAGAGGGGGGTGCCAGCTTGGGTATAGCTCTTGTCTTGTAGTGGTGTGTGCTGGGCTGCGGTTATATATGTGCCACCTTCGGAGGAGAGCATCTATATCTGCCTGGTCAATCCAAAACCTTAGAATCTACTACTTATTAGAACAACTGGTGAAAAGCTTCGTAGTGATCCCTGCCGACTTACCTTGGAATTGAGTCAAGAGGTTAGCCGCCTCGGGCAAAGGGCAATCACAACTCGTGGGTAAAGATGTACAAACTCTACAGAGTTAATTAAACTGTTATAACAGCCGTGCTCACGGACACGAGTGGCCTAGATCCTTTTCGAGATAGATGGTTCTATGGACGGTTGGGGTGATGATTAATGTTGATGTTAATTATACTTTCACCTTGGGAGCTTAAGCATAACCTAGCAACATAGGTTTAATTAAAAAAATATGACCAACTAAAAATGCTTACCGCAGTCAAACCAAGTCAAGCCTTTTGAGCCTTTGCATCCTCTCATGTTATACTTGCTGAGTATGGTATGCTCACACTTGCTTTACAATCAATAAAAATCCTGAATGGGTACCAGATGGTGGATCAAGTGATGAGTTTACCAAAGGAGTACCAAGAGTACTAGGCGAGTGCTTTCCTCCAGTCAACTATCCCTGTGGAGTATGGAGTTCTGAAGAGAAGATATAGAATAGTTTCCGCTATGCTTTGTAATAGATGTAAGTCTTGATGTAACTATGTTTCGATATATAATAAATCATTGTTCTTTGATAATTTCCATATTTGTCGCTATATGTGTCGTGTGGACATCCTGGACACACATATAGTTAGCGCTTGGTATTCTTCAAAAAAACGGGTGTGACACCTAAGCATCTAAAATATCCCAAACATGCTTAAGCAAAGCAAACAAGCCATCCGACAATTTCAGCAGCTCTGAGTATAGAATAGACGTCAAGTAATTTACTCATAACTAGAGATTTATAAATCCAAATGACTTGCAACAAGACATTCTGGAAAGATTATAAAATTATCTACATTTCATCTTTAGACACTTCAGCATGATTCCCAAGTTAAACAAGTCAAAATTATACATTTACAGAATCTGGTCCTGATAAGACAGAGAGCAACCGATTCTGTGACCCAACTTTGAGCAGCTTTAACTCCTAAACTCCTTGGACAAATGCCACCAAATTTTAACAACAGCAAGATACATGAACCATCTACAACTTTTCTATTCACAAGTTTCCCAACAAACCACATTAACATGGTGAACTTTACAAAGTCCCCAGAACTGTCCCGAATTGCCAGATTCATGAAAATAATTATTTAGTGATGTGGCATAGTCATTTCTGGACCAAACCAACTTTAACAACATATTACATATGACCAATGAACACCAGAGAACATGGTGCTCTCCTCTAAATAATTTGTTTTTAGATAATTAGGTAAAATAATAAAAATATATCAAAAGTGCTCAATAATTTCTACAAAAATTACAGTAGCTCATACATATCCTTAGTAGGCAACTGCAAAATTTTAATAGCATTTGCACATGTAGAACATTCTATGCAAAAATGACAAACCAATAGCGATTATAAAAGCTTTTAAATAGAATAAATCACAAAGCCCTATTTTTGGCATCAACACTACTGCCCTAGCATTTTTTTTGAAGCAACACATATCAATACAAAACCAACCCAAGTGGAATCACATTTTTAGCATGCATAAAACCCTAGATATACATTTTTCCAAGTTTATTAGGGCATAAACAAGATAATTATACAATAATTATTTCACTATGAAACATGGCAGATTTCATATTTTTAATAAAAACTATAGTCTACCATGAACACAACCTAACTTGAACCACCTCATTTGGAGCTCTATAACTCAAGACATAAATTTCCAAAGATTGCATTCAAAACTGGATTTGAATAAACCCTAAACCCTAGGCACTGCCACTGACGGGGGACCCGTGGGGTCAACGAACCCACATGGCAGCCGCACAGAGACAGGGGAGGTGGTTTGACCGCTGCTAGCTCATCGCTAGCGTGGACATCGGCAAGGCCGTACTACGCCTTCCACTCAACCGCTACCGAGCTCTAGCTAGTGCGGTGGCGTGCATGGCGGACAGCGAAGGGGGTCGACGGTGCTCCGGCGAGGTCTGGCCATGTTAGGCATGGCTAAGCTTCGTACGAGCTTCTAGGGCTCGTGGGGAAGCTGAGGGAAGGAAGAGGAGGGAGTGATAGGGCTCCGGTGATAGCCGACCACAGTGAGCTCCAACTCTGGTGAGCCTCAGTCATGGCGGACGCGGCGGAATCAGCTATTACGCCCTCACCTTGGCTCGGTTGGCTCAACGAAGGAGCCAACGATGTAGTGGAACGGATGGCGGGGCTGTTGGCCGGTAGGCTCAGGCAATGGCGTGGCGGTGGCGGAGCTCTCGACGGCGTAGTCACCTCGTCTTTGCTAGTGAGCACGTGAGCGAGCGAAGTGAGCGAGCAGGGGGGCGAGGCAGAGGCATCGTGGAGGTCATGCAGCTCACCCTGGACTAACGTCTAGGCCTGCTGGTAGCGTACGGTCACCATGGGGTGACCACGCAGCAGCCATGGCCTGTGGCCAGTCAGCCACTGCCGTTTGGTCAAGGTGGCCATCAGTCCCCCTTTTGCCCGACTAAAACTCGATTTTCAGTGACCAAGACCACCCAAACCAGCTCGATTCAGCTCCAGATGCAATAATCAAAGTTGTAGAGCTATGCGAGGGCTTCAACTTTGTCAATATGAGCTAGAGCTAGATCGGCTTGGATTTGAAACTATAGAGCCTCAAAGTAGGGTACATCGCAACTGCAATGCTGTTTGGACTTAACAAATTTTGCTAAGTGCTAAAACATCATGCAGATCTGACTTATGGGCCAGTTTTGAGGGTGTTCTGGTCATTTTCATGAGATGGTCCTAAACCAACTTTTGTTCCTTAACAAATTTGCTACAACTTTGCTGCATTGCACCATGCAAACACTCTAAGATGTACTTTCTATTTGGTCAAACAAAAGCAGTCTAGCGATCAACTAAAGTCAACCTTAATTAGGCTAAGTGACCAACATGAACATTGTTCCATTATATGTCCTAGGTATAGCTAAGGTGCTTTAGTGACCCAAATATCAACACTTACATTAAACACACATGATCATAAAGTATACATACAATGACATAAAATAACTAGACATGTTGCATATGTTTCAAATTAATGTTTCTATAGTTTCATATAGATGTTTTAGGTATATTGCCCATGCATGGATGAATGATGCTTATGCTCATGTAATGCAAGTGTAATGATGCAACCATAACACTGGGTTGTTACACTCTGCTACCCCAAAGGAATTCTAGAAGATGCCATCATTCAAGTCAAATAATCATATGTTCTTGTAGAGTTTATGGTTCTAGAAATAGGTGGAGTGAGAGGGCACTGTTGGTATTTCTTAACACATACATAAATAATCCACAAGCACACAAAATTACCGTTGTAGCATTTCACCTAGAGGTATTTAGTGTATCATTTTTCCATGAGGAATGGATGTGCAAAAGTGTCTTAGCTAGTTCACCTAAGGTAACAAGAAGAAAGATAGTGTTGGTGCTTCTTAGCGAAAGCAGATAAATCCATAAGTGCATGGAAATACCGTTGTAGCACTTCACCTGGTGGTAAGTAGGGCATCGTATTTTCTCGAGGAACGGTAGTGTATGAAGTCTCTAAAACTAGTTCTCTCCAATAACCAGAGAAGGATAACTTGGGTAGTGATGTTCTTCTAAGGGTAGATTCCTTAAGGAAAGGTAGCGCTATCGTTATAACCTTGTTTCGGGCACCGGAGATCACCTAGTCTACCAAGCAGTGCCGACCTATAGCTCTGCACCGAACCCATACATGGAGATTACAAGGGACAGATAGGGCTGTCACCACCTGCCGCCTACCCCTCAACTGTGGGGAATGAGGCAAATGAAGGTAACTTCTAGCTTAGACATCACGTTTACGCTCTCAGTTATGGTTCTAGCGTTGGCCAGGAACTTCCGTCTTTATCAAGAGTCCTCTACTAGAACCTTCGTCATGGGGATGGACAACGAACCCACAAGAGTATAGCGATAACGATAACTTGCTCAAAGTAATTGAACCAATAGAATAACACGAACTTCTTACCCTAATTGTTAAGATGGATGTCGAGGTACAAGTATGGAGGAAGCCAACAACCCCGGCACTCCATCCTCCTAGCGTACGCAGCGAACTAGGTACAAGAGGTAGAGGGACTGAATCCGCTCTTTCTCTAGCTCTTCCTCACTCACTCTCTATTCTACTCTAGCTAGAAGCTAGTGCTTGAGGCTCTTCTTCACTTACTTGAGTGTGTATGAGTGTGTGGAGTGAGGGGGTGAGCTCCTCCTTATATAGGAGATGGCTGGTCAGTTCTGTAACACCCAAAAATTCTAAACTTTAGAAATAAGGAATTTCAAATAATTTAGATAGCGATTAATGGGGAATTAAAATTTTTTAAAAAAATATTTGGTGATGCATTCATGCTGTTGCATTTATTTTATTTTGAGTAGTGGTTTTATTTTATTTTATTTTTATTTGGTTTGGAAAATTTTATTTGGAATAGTTTGAAAACAAGTAAATAAAGAAAAGAAAGAAGAAAAGAAAAAAAAGAAATGACTTACCTTCTCACCTGGCGGCCCGAAGGCCCGCTCGGGTCGGCCTGCTTTGCTTCCTCCTGCTCTTGGGCCGAAGAAGCCGAAGCCGCTTTCCCTTTCCACGCGTGTGGGTCGGCCCAGGTACCGTGGCCGCACGCCCCTCTCTTCTTCCGGTCGCTGACGAGTCGGGCCCTCCTGTCAGCCGCGTTTTCTTCTTCCTCCGGTCGTAACCGAGACGAACTCCATCATCGAATCCCACCGCCGCGATTTTCGGGGATTCTTACCCGAACACGGCAACTTGAAGCTACAAATAGGAAGCCATGACCCTCCTATTCCCGTTTTTCATCTAAACCGTGAGTTCCACCACGAGAAAACGAGGTCTAGGGCTTGAGGTAGTTGGAGCATGGCGGTTGTTCGGGTGAGGTGTTTTCGGGTGGATTTGAGGCCGTATTCTTTGTGTTGGTGAGTCCGCACTCTTCTTCTCTACCTTTCTATGCTTTTCTTTTGGGTGGAGATGCTTCGAATCGTGTTTTTGAAGTTCACCGATGGGTCGGCAATGGCGCCACCGCCCTTCTTTTGTCGCGAGTCGTGTTCAATCCATTGTAGCTAGTTTTTACCGCCTAGATGAGTTCGCATGGAGTTTCTCTTCCGTTTGGATCAAGTTCTAGGTCGATTGGTGGTCTAGTTAGGGAGAACCGCCATCTCCGGCGAGGTGGAGCACGCCGGCCATGGTGGCCGCCGGCCGGACTTGGAGAAGAGGGTCGGGTTCTTCACTGCGAAGATTTAGGATGAATGGCAGCCGTCCGATTTTGAATCAATGGCCGAGATTAGAAGATACCCCTTCGCGGGGTAATCTTTCTAAAGAGTCCCTAGACTTTTTCATAATAGAACCCACCGTCCTTAACGTATTATCCGAAATGTGTTTTCGTGTTTTGAAAGCGTATTTTCTTCCGGTTTATTCAAAAATACGTTTTCAGGAAATTACAGTTTTGCCACTAGAATTGTTTTGGTCATAAAAACTTCGTTTTAACTCCGATTTGATCCGTTCAAGTTGTGTTAGGTTCGTATTTGCGAGCTCTACATGTTAGTGTAGTTGTACAGTTGGTTTTGATAATTTATTTTTCGAGTTTATAATTGAGTATTTATTTATCTATAGGAAATCTTAGAAAATTCATAATTTTCATGTTTTAAATCCGAATTTCGTGATCTTTGCGTCTGTGTGATCGTAGTAACGTGTAGAAGAGTTTTACAAACTTTTTATATTGTTTTGCTACTGTTGGTGTACTGTTTTAATTATGTCTATTTGTTTGCTTAGTGTATGGTTGCTCGGATGATTGTGTGTTGGTGCTTGATGATCGAGTATAGACGGTGAGCAGTTTCTTGATGATCAGGAGTATTATTTTGAGCCAGACCAGCAGTATCATCAGGAAAGCTTTGATCAAGGCAAGTATAACATGGGACCATCCTTGTTGTCCTATTCACTAAAATTATCATATATATGCATGTGTCTTCCTTGACAACCATAGAGATTATAACTTAGCTATTGATATCTTGTTTCCTTGTCACCTATGGGTTATGCATTTGGGTAGCTACTGCTAGCGCTTAATTATGAACAATGATCTTGTAATTTGACTAATGGATTATGCAATCAACCAATTAAGATGATTTTATTACTGTTGATGAAAGGGGGCTAGAGCAAGGGGGGTTATATTGTTGCTCTGGTTTCTCTCCATAAGGACTTACCTGTAAGTGATAACCGGGACATACAGTACAGCTGTGAGGGCTATATGGCTCTGGCTCTAGTTGTTCAAGAGACCTTTTCTAGCTTGTTAGAGGTTACCTTAAATGGCGTAAGAATGGCTTGCCACGTTGGGTGTAGTGCGAGCCCCTGGCCTAGTGTGTATAGGCTGCGGTTGTTGTGCCACAGGGAAGGGGGGTTCTACATCTGCCTGCTGAGTGAATCTAATGGCCCTAACTTGTTAGACGAACTTTTGAGTGGCTTTATATGGTTCTCGGGTGTTTGGGCTTGATCTCCCCACTCATTTGGAAATCATGACTCACAGTGAAAGTGTACACCTCTGCGCAGAGTTAAAAACTGGTATACTAGCCGTGCTCATGGATACGAGCGGCCTTGGGGATTCTTATGGAATAGTTGATCATAATTGTTATATCATGCTTAATTATTGTTGATTATTATTTGCTCATGTTAATGCTATTCATTATCCTTATTACAATTGATCATTGGTTCTTTAATGGGAAGCGGTTTATCTTGATGCTACTCAATTGCTAATATATGATTAAAAGCTAAACGCAGTTAAACAATGTCTAGCCTTTTTGAGCCTCATGAACCCTGTGTTATACTTGTTGAGTTCGACATGGACTCATTCTTGCTATTTTCCCAACACTCCAGTGTGTAATAAGATGCTACTCGGAAAAAGGACAAAGGTGTAGTGGAGTTTCCAGAAGACTAGTAGAAGTGCTAGGCATATGTTACCCCCAGTCAGCCGTCCCTGAGAAGAATGGAGCCCGAAGTTTAGTCACCGTTCCGCGATACTCTGATGTAAGTGTTAATATAGCTATGTATACGTTATATAATAACATTGTTTCTGATATTTTTTCATTCTGACATATGTGTGGACTTCCTGGGCACACATATGATTAGCCTGGTTTTGTTCTTTAGAAAACCGGGTGTGACAAGTTCTAGGGGAATATTTCCCAGATCCACCCCCGCACCGCCCTCCAGTGCATTTAATGCACTGACTAGAGAAGATTGGGCCGATGCGATCGAGCTAGGGGCACGGTCGTGCCCTAGGTACGGGCGCACCTGGGCTAACCCAGCTGCTCCCCGTCCTACGTTACTGGCTGGCTTCTTGGGCCTGGAGTTGGACCCCAGGGTGTGTTGGCCCATTTTCTGGTATTTGATTGGGCTTCTTTATTTGTCTTGCTTGTTTTGCTATAGGCCAGATGTAACTCTGCAATTCTTCTACTCTTTTGGCCCAATTATGATGTGTTTCCTTATTTATCCTACAAAACATTTGAATCCACCAAAACTATAGAAATTGTTAGCTCAAACCCTTATCTATATTTTTTTTGGTGAGTTCCATTCGAATGTTGGTGGGGTAAGATTTGATTTAAGAACCGCCAACAGGCTCCCCCACACTTAGTCTTTTGCTCGTCCTTGAGTATAGGTATGAAGGACTAAGGTGGTTGTTATTCTAAGATTTTCAACATGCATATAGATTATTCTAAGCTTCACTTGTATTTGTGAGCATTTAGAGTGTCTACCAAATTATTTTGAGTGATTGAATAATGGAATAGCTTGGATTCAAATCAACTTTATTCTACTCATGCTCTAGAACTTGGGGTTTTCAAGTTTTTTGTATAAAAGAGATAGCTTTGCTCCTCGAATGACACTCTCAATTCACTCATGTATTTTACTCCTCACCAAGGCATTTTCTTTTGATATCTTTTGCCTTCTTGCTCATCCTACCTCTATAGCTTTATCTAGAGTTTGTAGGTATGGATGATGAGAAATGCTCAATTACCTTGTGTGTGTTGTTGAGTCAAACCCCGGATCCTTGGAGGGAAGAATCATACTCTTAGATCGAAATTGTGCAAGTGTCTAGAATGCTGATTATGTTTATTTCTTTTGTACTCCTTTGATCATGATTTTCTCTCTTATGTTGAAAGTGCTTTTGAGAGTATGGGCTATCTTATTCTCATTGGCGAGCACCGAGGTGCCCATTGTTTTCTCTCAGGGCGGGCATCTAAGTGCCAATTGTTTTCTCTCTTCTTTTTTATGTGCATCATGCTCTTTGGCATGCTTTCTTTCTCTCATGCACTTTGGCATGGTTATTTTTTTCATAGCCCATACTCTTTTGGCACATGAATATTTTTGGAGAGAACCATAATAATAATTTGGAGCATTTTTAGTGGATGGAGAAGACATGAATTGCGTAACTCTTAGTGCAAGAGTCAGCATTTTATTTTTGTGGGTGTACATGAATTTTGATCTTGGGAGCATGAAACTTCTCTCAACATAGATCACAGAGCTTGACAAAACTCAACACAAAATAAGTGGCTATGTGTAAAGTTTATATCAAGAGGCAATGTATGTAGCTTTGGTAGGAATTATTCTATCATTGAGGAGCATGCTATTGTATTTTTGATTTTGAAAATAAATCCCAAGTCTATTGCAAGAGAGAACAAGTTTCATATCATCCTACTATATCACATATTCCAATTACTTAGAGTAAAGTGGGGTTCCTATTGATAAGTTGCTCACAAGTTTAGGATATTGGCAAGGAATAAATTGTATGCACGTTGTTTCATCCATTGGTAGAACTGAGTTGGAGCATCACATTTTTAATTCAGGCCCATTTTATTAACTATTTCGAATGGGAAGGGAGTGAGAGAGTGCACAAACTTGTGCCTTTGTATATTTGTGCACTTCTTTTGGAAGAGAGCATGTCGTCTCCCCCACACTTGTTTTTGTACCTGTCTTTTTGTTTTCTTTTGTGCAAAGGACAAAAACAAGTGGAGACAACATATTTCTACTAATAATATTTATTGAATGTGTGAAAACTTGATACAAAGGGCACAACATAGCATGAAAATCAAGATGATAGGAAATAAAATGCTAAAAGTAAATTGTGCACCTATTTATTAGCGGGACAGAGAAAAAGCATGCTCTACCCCTGTTGCCTTTGCTATCTCAGCTAGTTCTTCATAAAAGCTAAGATGAAGTGAACTAATCTGTTCTTCTAGGTGTATTTCCACAGTGTAACCTTCAGCCAATCTACCTTGGAGATACCTAATGCGACCAGATAGCTCTTTAATCTGTTTGTTTAAACTAGTCATAGTAGGT
The DNA here is from genome assembly GCA_020631735.1 of Saccharum officinarum. Taxonomy (NCBI): domain Eukaryota; kingdom Viridiplantae; phylum Streptophyta; class Magnoliopsida; order Poales; family Poaceae; genus Saccharum; species Saccharum officinarum. Next base: position 7,192,524 of record CM036165.1, on the reverse strand, counting down.
TCTTTTGGTTGAGGTGGCTCATTATCCTCAAAGAAACCAATGGGTTGTCCCCTAATTTGTGTTTTGGGGACCTTTTTGACCATGAGGCCCTTCCCCTGCCCTCCATCCAGTTTGTCAATTCCAATGATGGTGTAGGGAAAAATTGGTTCAGCTGTCAAGAAGGATGAGCTAAGGTGGGAAGGTGTGCTGCCCGATGGTGTTGCAGAAGGGCGTTTGTTAGGACCACCACTATCCTGGATGCCTGTTTGATGCTGATGGTGCCTCCCACTGACTTCTTCTTGAGGTTGTCACCTTGCTGCTATAGCCATTGCTCCTAGGCAGTGGCCAGGTAGCAAGAGGTGCCACAGAGATTGACCATGCTTCGTCTCTCTTGAGGTACTCTAGAGCGAAGGACAAAGCTCTCTCTTTGTTGTATGATGAGTTATGTGGAGTGTAGAGAGCAAGAGCATGGCTTGCATGGATTCTTGGCTTAGGGAGGATCACAAGAGCTGCTGTAGTGAGGGGGAGAAGAGAGCCTTTTTGCTTTGGCTTGGTGTGAGGAAGAAGAGAGGTGGAGGTGCTTATATAGGAGAAGTAGGCCACTCTGGTCACTGATTCGAAATACACCGAGCTAATGCACATAATGTCATGAATTATCACTGAGTTAGTAACACATTGGCGAAAAATGGGGTTGAGGGGAGGCAGCAGGGGCACGGGTGCGCCTGCCCTGGCCTCCCTTCGGTTGAGTTTTCAGGGGTGCAGAAGTAAGTGCAAATTTTTGAAATATTTCGTGTGCTTGTTTGAATTCTTTTAACATGTTGACTAAATGCCCCAGGCCATTTATTAATATGAAGAATCAAGCATGATCATGAGATGGTATTTTCATATTTTGAAATGAATAACTTGTGCTTAGCATTCATGCTTATGTTTAGTGAGGGCATTTTGGTCATTATCGCATTTTATCATGTTTTTGTGTTTTTTAGGAAATAGATAGAATGAAATTTTATTTGTTAGCAAGATATTTATGAAATAATCAAGTCTATTCTATCTAATTCTTGATGAAAGTTTGAATTGTGAGAAGGCTCAAGGAAAGATTTGTGACGTTGACCGTTAACTTTGAAGATGTTACCGTCATCATCTTGAATCGTGATCGCGCCATGTGGCGAAGAGTTGCTGACGGTGTATGGTCCTTTCTATTTGTTGTGCAACTTTCCTGCACCGAAAATCTTGACCTTTGAGTTGAAGAGTAGGACTTGATCACCTTGCTTGAACTCTTTTAGCTTGATTCGGTGATCGTGCCACCTTTTGGTTCTTTATTTGTATAGCTTGGCACTATGGTAAGCTTTCTCATGCCATTCTTATAGCTCGGCGATCTGCCTTTGCCTATTTTTGTTGGTTAGCTTGACGTCCATATTCTAGCTCTTAATTGCCCATTGAGCTCCGTGTTCAAGCTCTACTAGCAAATGGCAACTCTTCCCGTATACCAGCTGGAATGGTGACATGCCGATGGGGGTTTTATAAGCGGTCCTATATGCCCAAAGTGCATCAAGTAGCTTATTCTTCAAGCCTTTCCCCATGTCGTTGACCATCTTCTATAGGATATTTTAAATTTGTTTATTCGAGGTCTCGACCTACCCGCTTGTTTGAGGATGGTAAAGGGTGGCAATGTTGTGCTTGGTGCCAAGTTCCTTCAAGAATGCTCTGAATGTTTTGTCTATGAAATGGGATCCTCCATCGCTTATCACCATGCGTGGTGTTCCAAAGCGAGGGAAGATTATTTCATGGAACATTCTCCTTGCATGTTTGGTGTCAGCAGCTTTGTATGGCATTGCCTCTACCTACTTGGATACGTAGTCGGCGGCGACCAGGATGTACTCACAGTCTTGGGACTTTTGGAAAGGTCCCATGAAGTCAATGCTCCACACATCAAATATTCCTATTTGAGGGTTTCCGGTGATAGCGCCGCCGAGCCGTCCCTGGAGATGCCGCGAGCCGTCCAAGATTAGATCAACGGCTAGGATTAGAAGATACCCTTTCGGCCGCAATTTTGCTAAAGAGCACTTGACTTTCATTATATTAGAACCCGTAGTCCAAAACGTAAAACCCGAATCCGTTTTATTCTTTTGAAAACGTATTTCTTCTCGGTAATTCAAAAATATGTTTTCTGATATTTACAGTTTTGCCACTAAACTTGTTTTGAGCATAAAATCTTCGTTTTAACTCCGATTTGACCTGTTCAAGTTGCGTTACATTTGTATTTGCGAGCTCTACATGTTAGTGTAGCTGTATAGTAGGTTTGGAAAATTTAATTTTTGATTTTATATTAAATTAATTATTTATCGATAGGAAATCTTAGAAAATTCATAACTTTCACGTTTTAACTCCAAATTTTGTGATCTTTACGTCTGTGTGATCGTAGTAACGTGTAGAAGAGTTTTATAAACTTTTTATACTGTTTTGCTACTGTTGTTGTACTGTTCTAACTATGTTTCTTTGTTTGCTCCGTGTATGATTGCTCGGATGATTGTGTGTTGATGTTTGATTATCGAGTATAGACGGTGAGCAGTTTCTTGACGATCTGGAGTATTATTTTGAGCTAGACCAGCAGTATCATCAGGAAAGCTTTGATCAAGGCAAGTATAGCATGGGACCATCCTTGTTATCCTATTCACTATAATCATAATACATATGCATGTGTCTTCCTTAATGACCTATAGATTATAAAGTAGGCTTTGATATCCTGATACCTTGTTGCCTATGGGATTTGCATTGGATAGCTATTGCTAGTGCTTAATAATAAACAATGATCTTGTAATATGACCAATGAATTGTGCAATCACTCATTAAGATGATTTAATTACTGTTAAAGGGTGCTAGAGCATTATGTTGTTTTTATGTTGCTCCAGTTTCTCTCCGTAAGGACTTATCTGTAAGTGATAACCGGGATTGATAGTACATCTGTGAGGGCTATATGGCTCTGGCTCTAGTTATTTAAGAGACTTTTTCTAGCTTGTTAGTGGTTACCGAAAGGTGCAAAAGGGGTCATGTCTAGTATGGTCTTGGCCTACCAAGGTGGGTGCAGTCTTTTGTAAGTCACCCCTTAGAGGGAGGTTCATGCTTTCCAATTGAGAATCCTTAGCGGCCCTAACTTGTTAGACGAACTTTTAAATGGCTTTATATGATTTTCGGTGTTTTGGGCCTAGCTAACCCATGCATTTGGAAGTCATGACTCACGGTGAAAGTGTACACCTCTGCTCAGAGTTAAAAACTAGTATACTAGCCATGCCCACGGACACGGGCGACCTTGGGGATTCTTACAGAATAAATATTCACCATTTTTATATCATGCTTATTATGGTTGATATTATTATGCTTATGTTAATTGCTATTTCATTATTCTTATTACAATTGATCATTGGTTTATAATGGGAATTTGGTTATCTTGATGTTACTCAATTGCTAAGTAAATGATGAATAAAAGCTAAATGCAGTAAACCAGTGTCTAACCTTTTTGAGCCTCATGAACCCCATGATATATTTGCTGAGTTCGACATGGACTCACTCTTGCTATATCCCACACCTCAGGATAGCCTCTGGAGTTTTTAGGCTTGTGATCAACCAGTCAATTTGTTCCTGGAGGAAAGTCTACACCCGGTGTTCGGAGTTGTCTTTCCGCTGTGTTGCTCTTTAAGGTATATTTTATACTATTGCGTTATGTATATTAAGCATTTGTCTCTTGATATTACACTTATCTGTGGCTATATGTGAGATTTGCTCCTTTATTTCACATATAGTGTATGTCTGGTTTTGTCCTAAAAACCAGGTGTGACAGAGTGGTATCGGAGCAATGCTAACTGTGGGACACAAGCCTAGTTAGAATTTGGTCGTGTTAAGGTTTTGAAACTGCTATAATAATCCTTGTTCTATAAAACCTTGGTATTTTCTTCTATACTATATCCTTACCTTGTTATTCATCTCCACCTTGTTGCTTATTTTACAAAGTTTTGTGCTCATCCTATTCTTTGCTTTGATATGCTTTCAGAACCTCATCTTACCACCTTCTTGCGACATTGAAAGAGAAGCATTAGGATCTTTGCCTTTAATATGAAGAAAACGATAGCATCACAAGTTGAGTCAATGTTGAGTTTTGCTCCTATTTTGCCTTGTTGGATTGTCATTATGCCTATGCTTGTTTTGGATCTTTGTAATGATTGCAGTGAATTTGTGGATCCCACAATTTTATTTAGATATAGGCTTAAGATATAAGGATTAGTGAATAAATAGTCGGGTTGGTTTTGTTGTTTCTGCCTTATCCTGTCTTTTCGGAGCAGTCTGTCTTCTTTAGCTTATACCTCTGTTCTTGGATGACCAAAAATTATGGAAATTTTATGGACAACAGTAGACTTCAACATGTTTCTCTGACCGCAAGAATCACCCTCATAGCTGTTCTGGTTTGGGAGTTATGAAAATCACGAAATGATGAATCTGTGCTATCTGAAACCTGGAACAGAATCTGTTATATGCTGTTTTCGACCACGTTATTTGCATAATCTGGGAAAGTGTTCTATAAGTAAGTTGCAGAGAATTTGATAATCTTTCTAACGGTATAAGGTGCAACCTAATTGGATTAACAGAACTGGAGATATGGATGTTTTACTGTGCCACTATTTTTCTGCTCGCGAGGAATTTCGGTTTACTTGTTCTTGTTTATACACACGAGTTTTTATTGGATATCGGAAGGTCACCATGAGAGCAAACTCACCCAAAAGAAGGTTCAAGCTACTGTAACACCCAAATTTTAGGAGTAATAAATTTTAAATAATTTAGAGAAAGGGAATTAAAATTTTAAAAGAAATATTTGGTGTTGCATTCATGCTGTAGCATTTATTTTATTTTGTGATGTGGAATTTATTTTATTTGATTTGGATTAGAAATTCTCTTTGAAAAAGGTTTTGAAAAACGAATAGAAAAAAAAAGAAAGAAAATACTTACCTGCTGGTGGCCCGGTTAACCGGCCGGCCTGTTTCTTCTCTCCCCGCGCTGGGCTGCGGAAGCGGGCCGCTGGTGCTCCCTCTCTCGCATCGGTGGGCTGGCCTAGGAAGCCAAAGCAGTGCGCCTCATCCTCCTTTAGCCATTGACGGGTGGGCCCCAGGTGGCAGCCGCATCTTCTACCTTCGTCGTAACCGGGACGGACACGAACACAAAGCTTCAACCGAATCGAATCTCGAATCCTTGATATCTTACCCGAAATCGATGAGGTGAAGTTACAAAAGGGTAGCCGGGGTTCTCCTCTTTCCGTTTTCCATCTAAAACCCTAGTCAACCACGTGAAACCGAGCACTAGGGATTGGGGGGAGTTGGAGATTTCGGTGGCTTGTAGGTGGAACTCGCGGGTGGATTTGAGGCCGTGTTCTTCGCGTTGGTGAGTCTACAATCTTCTTCTCTACCTTCCCATGCTTTTCTTTTGGGTGTAGATGCTTCGAATCATGCTTTTGAAGGTCACCGACGAGTCGGCAATGGCGCCGCCGCCCTCTTCACATCGCGTGTCGTTTTCAATCCATCGTAGCTAGCTTGTACCGCATAGATGGATTCGCATTGAGTTCCTCGTTCGGTTGGTGTTGGTTGTGGAGAGAACGGTGATCGGAAACGGGAAAACCGAATGTCTCTGGCGAGCTTGGGTGGCCGGCCATGGAGGCCGTCGGCCGGACTTGGAGAAGAAGGCCGAGCTTCTCTCTGTGAAGACTAGGAAACGATGTCAACCGTTAGATTTTGAATCGACGGCCGAGATTAGAAGATACCCCTTCGCGGGGTAATCTTTCTAAAGAGTCCCTGGACTTTTTCTTAATAGAACCCGCCGTCCTTTAGCGTAAACCCTGAAAACGTTTTCGTGTTTTGAAAGTGTATTCTCTCTCGGTAAATCAAAAATACGTTTTCGGATATTTACAGTTTTGCCACTAAAATTGTTTTGGTCATAAAATCTTCGTTTTAACTCCGATTTGATCCGTTCAAGTTGCGTTAGGTTCGTATTTGCGAGCTCTACATGTTGGTATAGTTGTACAGTAGGTTTGGGAAATTTAATTTTCGAGTTTATATTAAAGTATTTATTTATCTATAGGAAATCTTAGAAAATTCATAACTTTCACGTTTTAACTCCTAATTTGGTGATCTTTGCGTCTGTGTGATCGTAGAAACGTGTAGAAGAGTTTTATAAATTTTTATTACTGTTTTGCTACTGTTGGTGTACTGTTCTAATTGTATCTCTTTGTTTGCTTCGTGTTTGTTTGATTGGATGCATGTGTGTTGTTGATTGATGATCGAGTATAGAAGGTGAGCAGTATCTGGACGATTCGGAGTATTACTTTGAGCCAAGTCAGCAGTATCACTTGGAAAGCTTTGATCAAGGCAAGTATAACACAGGACTATCCTTGTTACCTATACATTGAATTATCATACATATGCATGTGCTTACCTTGACAACCTTAGAGATTATAACTTAGTGATTGTTATCTTGATTCCTTGTCAACCTTGGGAATGCATATGGGTAGCTACTGCTAGTGCTTAAACTAAGAACAATGATCTTGTAATTTGATTAATGGATTAAGCAATCAACTATTAAGATGATTTTATTACTGTTAAAAGGGGGCTAGAGCATGTGTATTATTTTGATGCTCTGGTTTCTCTCCATAAGGACTTATCTGTAAGTGATAACCGGGATATACAGTACAGCTGTGAGGGCTATATGGCTCTGGCTTTAGTTGTTCAAGAGACCTTTTTCTAGCTTGTTAGAGGTTACCTTAAATGGCGTAAGAATGGCTTGCCACGTTGGGTGTAGTGCGAGCCCCTGGCCTAGTGTGTATAGGCTGCGGTTGTTGTGCCACAGGGAAGGGGGGTTCTACATCTGCCTGCCGAGTGAATCTAATGGCCCTAACTTGTTAGACGAACTTTTGAGTGGCTTTATATGGTTCTCGGGTGTTTGGGCTTGATCTCCCCACTCATTTGGAAATCATGATTCACAGTGAAAGTGTACACCTCTGCACAGAGTTAAAAACTGGTATACTAGCCGTGCTCACGGATACGAGCGGCCTTGGGGATTCTTATGGAATAGTTGATCATAACTGTTATATCATGCTTAATTATTGTTGATTATTATTTTCTCATGTTAATGCCATTCATTATCCTTATTACAATTGATCATTGGTTCTTTAATGGGAAGTGGTTTATCTTGATGCTACTCAATTGCCAATATATGATTAAAAGCTAAACGCAGTTAAACAATGTCTAGCCTTTTTGAGCCTCACGAACCTTGTGTTATATTTGTTGAGTTCGACATGGACTCACTCTTGCTATTTCCACCATAACAGATGAAGATATAGAGGAAGATTATCGGAATGAGTACTAGTCTTGGTGTCAACCAGTCAACCGTGTCCCTGTGTGGAGTTTCCGCTGAAGAATTACTATTAGTTATTATTACCTATCGTTCAAGACTATGTCTTAAATACTTATTCGTTATGTAATAAGCACTGTGATGATACTTTGTAATTTGTCAACTTATGTGTGCGACTGTTTCCTGGGGCGCACATGAGTCTTTTATGCATCCTATTTTTGTCCTTAAAAATGGGTGTGACAGCTACCCATTTGTTCCCATAGTTGATATTTTCTTAAGGGGTAGCCAAGATGAAGAGTTCGGTTGTCTATGTGGTTGGGTTTTCTCTTACCTCTCATGCTATCAAGTCTTATCTTGTCATCTCATGAAGTTGCACTTAGGAATGTTAAGAATGACTGAATCATAATGTATTCTTGTTACAAACAGATGGTTAATACCAGAAGAAGTTCTTCACATGGTGACCGAAGGGACTCTACCAATTCATCTAATCCTCCGCCAACAACAATTTTTTCAACTATAGAGCAAGCTTTGATGACACAGACTCAATTGTTGCAGACTCTAGTTCAACATGCGGTGAATAACCAACATCAAGCACCGCCTATTAGTAAGCGTGGTGAATTTATGATGGGACACCCGTCGACATTCTCTCATGCGAGTGATCCACTAGAGGCAGATGATTGGCTTAGAGCTATGGAGTGACATCTTGACATAGCTCAGTGTGATGACCATCAAAAGGTGCTTTATGCTTTCGAACAACTTTATGGTGCTGCTCTAGATTGGTGGGAATCTTTCCAGGATGGATGTACTAATAATGCTTCTCAGATAACCTGGTAGGAGTTCAGAGATAAATTCAAAGCTCACCACATTCCCAAAGGGTTGATAGAACTTAAGCAAGATGAGTTTCGGGCTCTAAAGCAAGGATCTATGTCAGTGTGTGAGTATCATGATTGGTTCACTCAGTTGTCTCGTTATGTTGCTAATGAGGTGAGAGAAGATGCAAATAAGCAACGTCTTTTTTCTCAAGGGAATTTATTATGATCTCAGGTTATAACTGAAGGGCCACACCTATCCAAATTTTCAAGCTTTGGTGGATCGTGCTATTGTGCTTGATGATATGCGCAAGGAGCATGATAGCAAGAGAAGGAAGATGCAACATCAATCTGCAGGTAGCAACACTTGTCTTGGTTTTGCTGCACAACCGGAGTATGAGTCACACTATATAAATCTACTTGGTAGTATAGATCAGGATCAGTACCAATTTCAGCAACCCAATAATGACGTACACTACTTTAACTCTCAAGAACCATGTCTGTCACCTCCCATTATTAATACCAGTGAGGAAGGTCATGGTTGTGGTGAGATAGAGCACTATGAGAATGATTGTTTAGAGAAGTTTCCTAAGAGTAATTGCAGCCAGAATCAACAACATCAAGAGCCAGAACAAAGTGTCCATAATCAGGAGGTGCAAAGAAATAAATTGAATCAAAAATATATCCAAGGAAGGTTGAACAATGTGGATGTGGTTATCATTTACGAAGCTAAAGAGGTTGTTCTCGGCTATATTGGTGTAGGCTCAGACACTGCTATGGTTTTGTTTGACCCTAGGGCTACACATTCATTCATCTCTCGGAAATATGTAGAAGATCATAAGATAACTATGCTTCCAATGAGGAAACCGGTGGTAGTTAACTCTCCAGAAGGAGAAAAGAAGGCAAACCATATATGCCCAAGAGTTAGTCTTGACATAAATGGGGTGAAGTTTGAGGTAGATCTTATTGTTCTAGAGTTAATGGAAATAGATGTTATCCTTGGAAAAGGTTGGTTACTTGCTTGCAAAGGAGTGATTAATTCTGCCCAATGTTCGGTGTTTCTAACCACACAGTCAGGAGAAAGAATTGAGTATGTAGGTGTTCAACCGACACCTGAGGAAGATGAGAATGACCAATTAGAAGGTGGTTACACTGAGGATAGCAAAGTGGACCATGAACTTACAGAAGTCATAGCAGAGGAACAAATGACTTTGGAGGAGCTCAATAGGAGAGATGATCATACTTACGTAGATTAGCTAGCGAGGATCTTAGGAACTGTCTCATGATTCTCATTGAAAGATGTAACTTGGAAAAATGAGGATCAAATGAAAACAAAATGTCACTATTTCTTTTATCATCATTTTCTGAATCTCGAGGACGAGATTCATCTTAAGGGGGGTAGAATTGTAACACCCTAAAATTTGCCTCTTTTGAAATAGAGCTAAAATGATTAATTTTGTATTTTTTTGGCTCACATGAAAACATAGGAGAATAATATTTTATATGGAAATTAAAATCAAATATAAGGTTTAGATACATGTGCTGCATTCATGCTGTTGCATATTGTTTATTGAGTGGTGTGGTTTTTCTAGAAATTAATTCTGATTTAAATCTCTTTTGAAAATGTGTTTGGAAATTAGAAAAAAATGGAAAATAGAAAGGAAATCCTTTACCTATTTTGCCTGTGCAGTCCAGCTGCCGGCCTACTATTCTTCTCTCGCGAGTGGACCGAGCCTTTCTTTTCCTCCCGCGCCGCGTGGGCTGGCCTAGGATGTCACAGCCGCACACTTCCCTCTTTCTTGTTTCGCTGATGGGCGAGACCCGCAGGTCAGCCGCATCTCCCCTCTCTATTCGTAACCGAGCCGGAGTCATGGTACCGACCAAACGAAATCCCGAGCTTCACGGGATTCTCTTCCTAGCCAAGGTGCCGTGGGACTATTTAAGCAAATCGCAGGTGATTGCTTACCTTCTCTATGTGAATTTCCATGCCGTTTGCCCTAGCTCGTGGCCACAAACTCCAAAAACCCTAGAAGCCGCCGTCGGACCCAATTCGATGAGCACGTCGTTTTTTGGCTACTGTAAGTTATTCCAATAGTTTCGTCATGACCTTACGAGCATGTGGGTGCCCTCAATTTGGTTCAATAGGTGCTTAACGTGACAACCTTGTGTACAGCTGAAAGGTCCTTGTTTGGTTTTGGTAATTGAGTGACAACTTAGATGGACTAATATGTGGTTATGTGAGATACACAGGAGATTAGTCCACAAGTGATGGTGTCATGAAGGAGCTCATTGCATATGAGACATGACATGGAGTCATGTGGCCAAGGTGGCGAAGATCAAGATGAGGCTTGGCTCGATGGACCGGTTGCAAGTGTGAAGGGCAAGTTAGAGGCTTTGAAGTGAGGGACCGCGTGTGACGGTGAAGCTTGAGCATGACTTGGCACCGATGGACCGACACAACGATGAAGAGCAAGTGAGGTCAAGATCGATGGACCAAGGTCACATGATGATATGATGTGGATCATATCATTTGTGATATGGTTGGCGTTTTCGAGGAGTTGAAATGCCTATTTTCCACTACGCCGGAAGTCGGAAAAGAAACGGAGGCGAACGGAGGTCACAGAGGTGACCGGACGCTACACCGGACACGGTCATGGTATGACCGGACGCGTCTGGTCAGTACAGCGCAGACGCAGGTGTTAGGGTTTGTAACCGGCACGTCCGGTCAATCGTGGGACCGGCGCGTCCGGTCATGCGCCCAGTGGGAATTGCAGAACGCAAGGATGATCGGACGCGCGGCGCGTCCGATCACACATGATCGGACACGTCCGATCGTTGAAGGTGCTTACTGGACTATAACCGGACGTTGGCACTGTTGTGTCCGGTCGTCGCAAGGAGCGCGTCCGGTCATGTCGTTGCGCGTGCGGTACTGTGCGATCGGCGCGTCCGGTCGTTGCCAGGGGCGCGTCCGGTCGTGGCAGCGGCGCGTCCGGTCATGGCAGCGGCGCGTCCGGTCGCTGGTTTGACCATTGGGGGTTAGTGACCGTTGGAGAATCGGATGCGGCTGAGCGCGTCCGGTCAGTTACGACCGGTGCGTCCGGTCGACCTGAATCTTTGCCAGTGAAGGGGTACAACGGCTATATTCATGTGGGGGCTTATAAATAGCCCCTTGGCCGGCCTTGGCTGGTGCTTGGCACCCTTGGAACTTAGTGTCCATGCTTTGGGAGTGCTAGGAGAGCCTCTAACTCACTTGTGCTTGCTAGATTGCGAATCAATAAGCGAGTGAGTGATTCTAGTGCAATTGCATTGTGAGATTGCATCGAGTGGCACTAGGTGATCGTGTTGCAAGCCGGTGGTGCTTGTTACTCTTGGAGGTTGTCACCTTCTAGACGGCTTGGTGGCTCGTGGCTCCGTCGAAGCTCGCAAGAAGATTGTGCGAGGCTTCAGAGAAGCTTTGTGAGGGGGATTGTGCTCACCCCGCGGGGATCATGAAGAGCAACTCTAGTTGAGCATGTCATTGAGCTACCACACTTGATGGTGGGTTCTTGCGGCGCCTTTTGAGAGGCTCGGTGTGTGACCGATTAGCCGCCGAACTACGAAGTGTTGGTTGACACAACGGGGACGTAGCTTGGTGGCAACCAAGTGAACCTCGGGAGAAAATCACCGTGTCAACATTGTCTACTCTTCTCGGTGGTTTGCCTTCGTGCAACACAAGCTTGTATTTACTTTCATATATACTTGTGCTTGTGTAGTTGCTCTCGTAACTAGTTTGCTTGTATAGTTTGCTAGTTGTCTTCTTGCTTGTGTAGCTAGAAGCTTCCCTTTGCGTGACTAATTTGGTTTGTGTAACCTTGTTAGTCACATTGCTTAGTTTGTGTAGCTAAGTGTTTTGCGCTCTCTAATTTGGCATTAGTTGCCTTGTTATTGAGCTTTGCTAGCGAGCTTAAGCTTTGTGATTTTGCTTCACTAGTTGTGTAGGAGCTCCCTCATTTGGCAAAGTACTAGTGCATAGGTTTGTGTGACCTTGCTCTAGAATTGATTAGGTGAGCTCTTGGTAAGCTTAGCACCTTAGTTGCTTAATTAGGATCTTTGCAAGGTGCTAGAGAACTTAGATAGAGGGGTGTAGCCTTGGCTAGACCGATAAGTTTAATTCCGCATTTGTTTTGGTTAGCCTACGCGTTTAAGTTTTAGAAAGGACTATTCACCCCCCCTCTAGTCCGCCATCTCGACCCTTCAAGTGGTATCAGAGCTGGGTCTCTTATTTGTGGTCTTCACCGACCCGAGAGGATGGCGACTTATGGGCTAGATGTTGAGTGTCCACACATTTTTCATGGCACACACTTTGCACGATGGAGAAATTGGATGACATGCAATTTTAAGTTTATTTCTCCTCAATTGTGGTGGATCGTAGATGTGGGTTTTTCCTTTGCAATTGATAAAAAGAATGCAACTCAAGCGCAAAGTAAATGCCTACATCTCGATAGCCAAGCTACTAATGTTTTCTATCGATCTATGGATAGTAGCATACTTTGTGGGATCATGGACTTTAAGTCCGCCCATGAGATTTGGGTGTTTCTAAATGAGAAATATGGGGTGATCTCCAATGATGATGAGCCCAAGGAGGAGGCGCCTGAGGATGTTGAGCATGACCACAACAAGGTGGTTGTGGAGGATTGCTCCACCTCACGGTCAAGTGATGACAAAGATGATCATACCACAAGATCACTTGATAAGAAGAATGATAATGCCACAAGTGATGCAAGCAATGATTCTACTTCATGCACACTTGATGTTGAAGATGATGGCTATGAGAGTGATGCTTCAACAAGCTCTTCAACATCATCACATGGTAACACTAAGATACATGTTGGTGGTTTTGTTGTGGATTGTGATGATCCAAATTTAGAGCTTTTATATAAACTCTCAAGAGCCTTGAAAAGGGAAATGAAAAGAGTAAGTAAATTGGAAAATGAAAACTCTTTTCTAAAAACCACATGTGAACAACAAAAGCATCTACTTTATGTTACTACTTGTTCACATGAGGAGCTAAAATTGGCTCATGAGGAACTTAGTGTTGCTTATGATAATTTGGCACAAGAACATGCTTTACTCACTAAGAAGCCTTCTAATGAAGAAACCAAATCTAGTGAGAGCTCATCATTTGGGTCAAATGATCAATCATATATTACTAACCCTTGTGATGTAGGCAAGAAGCATGTATCCACCTCTTGTGATGATTTATTAGATATGCCATGTTCTTCACATTTAAATGCTTGTTCTACTTCTATGTCTTGTGAGACTAACCTTTTGAAGGAGAACAATGAGCTTAAAAGTGAAGTGAAGAATTTGAGCAACAAGTTAGAGAGGTGCTACAACTCAAAAGTCACCTTTGAGCACATGATGAAGACTCAAAGAAACGTTGGTGACAAAAGTGGCCTTGGCTTCAAGAAGAAAATGACAAAGGGCGAAAGAAAGCAAGAAAAGAGGATGAAGAGGCTATTCCAAAAGAAGCTCTCGCATTTCATGTGCTATCGATGCCATGAAGCGGGACATCTTGCTAATGGTTGCCCAAACATTGAGAAGCTCAAGAAGATGAAAGAAGAAGAGAGGCTAAAGCATGTCAAGTGCTTTAAGTGCCACACTTGGGGTCATCTCACCTCAATGTGCCCAACCAAGCAATTGGTGAAGCAACAAGTAAAGCCTCAACCAAAGCCACTAGTTGAGCAAGAGAAGACACCCCAAGAGAAAATCAAGATCAACCATGGAGATGATGGTGACTTGATGAAGAAGAAGAAAAAAAAACAAGAAGGGGTGGTAGAGCAAGGCATCCAATGCAAATTCAAGATGCCAAGATGATGAGCAAGAATCAAAATGAGAAAAGAAATTTGACTCACATCAAGTGCTTCAATTGTGGAGATATGGGACACTTCACCTCAGGGTGTCCTGCCAAGCTTGAGAAGAAGGCTCAAGCAACTCATGAGAGGCTAGGCAATGGGAAGCACAATATGAGCAAGGAAGAAAAGGCTCAAGCAAAGAGAATGTGCTACTTATGCCGGGAAAGGGGACACATGGCTCATTTATGTCCCCTAGGTAAAAATTCTAAGCTCGTTTCAATTGTTGATACTAATATGCTTAGAAAGGATGTAAATGGTACCTCTATTGTTGCTATTGCAAAACATCCCGCTATTCATACTAAGGCAGTGCCTAAGTATGTTGCACCTAACTTGAGAGGACCCAAACTTGTTTGGGTACCATCAAAGAGTGGATGATTGTTTGTAGGTACCATCGGCATTGGAGGCTTGATTCAATTGGTTTCATTTTGTTCATCATATATTGAGTCAAGTTATGAAGCTCAATGCATATCCAATCCCAAAGCCAAGTCAAAATAAGTGAAGTCCAAGTGCTACAACATACAAGTGCAATATTAAAGATTATGGTGATTTATTGGATATATTTGATGGCTTGCAAATATTCAAGTTGAAAGCTAGCTATTGGATGATCATAAACTAACCAAGGTATATCTCTTGTTGATCATTTCACTTGGGTGCATATGAGTTGATTGAATTGGATATATATGCAATGTTGCTTGCTATGAGATGTTTGAATGGATTAAATGCTTAAGTAATCAAGTTTGAATTGATTTGTGTTGGATAAATTCATGAGATGACATTTAGTAAGTGGATTGAATGGATATATATCTTGTGAGAGTGTTCAAACAAGTTAATCTTAAGTTTGATTCACATTTGATGAAGAATAGCTCATGTATTGAAATCTGTCCAAAGTTAAAAATCTGAGCTAGCAGTGATCTTAGCCATGTTTGAGTGATCAAATCTATTTGGATTGGCTTGAATTTTGGTATGCATGCTCTAGACTTATGTTATAAGATGCTGTACAAATTTAATGAGAATTGGATAAGAGATGCTTCGGCTTTGGAGTACATCTTGTCAGCTATAGTGCAGCAGTTTTCAGCATGTAGCAGTGGTAGAAGATTTGAAATCTGGTAGCAATCTAGATGTCAACTGCATCTCAAATTTTTACAGCTGCTAGATGACTTTGTAATGCACATCTCCACCAAATTTCATGGCATTTGCATCCATACATTGGGAGATATGAATTATTCTTTGAAGGGTACATAATCGGCCAGAAAAGTGACAATCATTGGATTAATCTAGAGTCACTGTGATTGAAAGGTCCTCAAGTTGGAAACATGTTTACAAGTGGTTGAGGTACCTAAGTTTGGTTTTAGATTGATCTAGAAGCATGATGAGCAATGAGTACAAGACTTTTGTATTGTGAAATGTACTTGGTGTACTTATTTGGTACTCAATTTGAAGATCAAGATTAAACTTAAGATGAAGATAAAGTTTAAGTTCTAGTGATGATTGGAGATCATTTGGTAGAAAGAAAAGAACTTAAACATGTAGGAAGAGTTGGACTCAAATGTAGATTCAAGGATTATTCATCAAGATTGAGTTTATCATTTGGATCAATCAAACTATATCATTTCAAGTGAGTATCAAGAGTGGTTCTTTGGAGAAAGGTCACTTCTCCCTAGTGAGGGGCTTGCCGCCGTGTGTAGGTGAAACCAAGTTTGGGACTTCGAAGGCTAACATGGAAGTGGTGATCCGAGGAACTTGTGATGCTTAGTTGAAGCAATCAAAAGGGTTGATCAAGAAAAGCAAGCAACACCCAAAAGAGAGCTAGTCATATATTTCAAGTGGTATTCTAAGTAGTTCTCTCATGCAAGCATTGATCAAAAAGATGAAGCAAGCCAACCACAACTCAAGAGATAGTGCACTTGATCATAAGTGGTTTTCATTTCATATGGGTGAAGAATGGATTTATCTATGATGATTGATCTTCACCAAGCTTATAAATTGGACTTCACATTGCTATTGGAGTAATGAATTGGAATCTATGTGACTATCCTCTACTCCAACATAACAAAGGTATCATTGCAATGTGCATGATCATTTCATCTCTTAATAGTATGTGATTAGTGCATATAGTACATGCTTACTAGGATCATGCATAACAAATGAAATGTTTAAATTCATAGCCTACCACTATTGCTTGAATTGTTTAAATGATCTAGTGGTATTTGTATGAATTTGTTCATGAGCTAGTGAACCCAAGTACTTGATCTAGTTTGGATTGCTAACAAGTGACAAGTACAACATTGGCAAGATAACCCTTAGCATGAGGTGTGAAGAAGCTTGTCATTGGATCAAACCAGACTTGTAAGCTTATGCAAGGAAAAATAGTTCAAGACACATTAGAAGCTCATGACAATGATAAGAGTACAAGCACAAGACAACAATGAAAATGGATATCTAGTTTGCTTCAAGTGTTATCTAGACTCATTTGATTTCTCACATGGTATTCACAAGTGGTGTCTAGATCAACTTACAAGTGATATCTTACAAATATTACTCATGAAGATAGCAAATGTTCAAGAAGTGAATATTATTGTCAAATCCTTCAAAGTGGATCCATACTAGAAAATTCTTTCAAATGGTATCACATTCCTACTCATGGTATCTTCACGTGGTATCATTCATGCAAGACGATGGTTTCACAAGTGATCCTCAACTTTAAGTGATCAAATCAAGCAATGCTACCCTCATCTTCAAGTGGTATCTCAAGTGAATGACACATGCTATGACATAGGAGGAGGAGCCCCACCGATTGGTATCAAGGTCAAAGATCCTATGTGGTATCTCAAGAGCAACCATAAAGTTTGTCATTCCAACATATGTGGTAATGTCCATCAAAAATGCAATACTCAAGTCTCAACCATCTACCCCAATACAAGCCTTTGTATCAATTGAGAAGAACACCTTTTATGGAAATTGATGACAAAGGGGGAGAAGTTGGACAAAGATATGAAAGCTTTTTTGAGCTTTGGAGAGAGATTGGTAAGATTAGACATGGACATGGACAAAGATGGAGTAACATTGAAGAATGTAAGGGGATCAAACATTCTTGGATAAAGGAAGCACACAAGTAGGGGGAGCAAGCTCATGAACTTTGATTGATTACATTTGATATGTGCATAATTCATGTGCTTGCTTGCATTGCATAAAGTTCTTAAATTCAATATGCATGCTTGTGTGGTGTATGCTAGTTATAGAACTTGAATGATGATTTGATAACTAGCATGCATAGGATGTTAGCTAGACTTGTGATTATCATGCAAAAACTAGAACCATGCTTATCTCACGGGGTTTCTAGTGTTTTTGATGTCTAGCTACTCATGATGCTAAGGATGATGGCAAACTTATGATTTTCAAATGGTATCAAGCTACTAATTGGTATCGAGCTACAAAGGTTTATTCTATACACCTTAGCATCACTTAGTAGTGCTAACCCTCCCACAAATTTCATATTTATGCATATGTGCAAGCTTGAAACCAAACCATTTGAGCACATATGTAGGGGGAGTTATCACTACCAAGTCGGATTTTATGGTGCTTATCCAAATCTTGACATAGAGCTTAAAAGTTGGATAAGTAACATTAAATCCAAAACAAGTTAGCAATTTACACTTTGTGTGAAGTGCTAGCTTGAAAAAGCTTAATTTCCATATCTTTGTAGAGTTGTCATCAATTACCAAAAAGGGGGGAGATTGAAAGGTCCTTGTTTGGTTTTGGTAATTGAGTGACAACTTAGATGGACTAATATGTGGTTATGTGAGATACACAGGAGATTAGTCCACAAGTGTTGGTGTCATGAAGGAGCTCATTGCATATAAGACATGACATGGAGTCATGTGGCCAAGGTGGCGAAGATCAAGATGAGGCTTGGCTCGACGGACCGGTTGCAAGTGTGAAGGGCAAGTTAGAGGCTTTGAAGTGAGGGACCGCGTGTGACGGTGAAGCTTGAGCATGACTTGGTGCCGATGGACCGACGCAACGGTGAAGAGCAAGTGAGGTCAAGATCGATGGACCAAGGTCACATGATGATATGATGTGGATCATATCATTTGTGATATGGTTGGTGCATGTGTTGCATCAACGTCGGAGGAGATGGAGTGGAATGCGCAAGGCAAAGGTATAACCTAGGGCATTTCCATTTCACCGGTCATAGGTGTGTAGAGAAGTTGATGACCGGGTTTAGGATAGATGGCCGTACTATCAAGAGGGGCAAACTTGTTTGCATATCGGTCATCTAGTGCCACTCTTGTGATCTAACTATGCATCGTTGCTAGGATCGAGTGGCGTGGCAAGTTGAGTGGTTAACTCCTTCGTTAAAATGATTATGAAAATGCTAACACACATGCACAAGGTGGTGATCACTTGTTGGTGTTGGCACATTTACGAAGGCGATGAAGTTTGAGCAGTAGAGAGGGTTTGGGGTCCTCTCTCCCTCCCGCTGAGCTTGCGAGCGCGGGATTCAGGCGTTTTCGAGGAGTTAAAATGCCTATTTTCCACTACGCCGGAAGTCGGAAAAGAAACGGAGGCGAACGGAGGTCACAGAGGTGACCGGACGCTGCACCGGACGCGGTCATGGTTTGACCGGACGCGTCCGATCAGTACAGCGTAGACGCGGGTGTTAGGGTTTGTAACCGGCACGTCCGGTCAATCGCGGGACCGGCGCGTCCAGTCATGCACCCAGTGGGAATTGCAAAACGCAAGGATGATCAGATGCGCGGCGCGTCCGATCACACATGATCGGACGCGTTCGATCGTTGAAGGTGCTTACTAGACTCTAACCGGACGCTAGCACTGTCGCGTCCGGTCGTCGCAAGGAGCGTGTCCGGTCATGTCGTTGCGCACGTGGTACTGTGCGATCGGTGCGTCCGGTCGTTGCCAGGGGCGCGTCCGGTCGTGGCAGCGGCGGGTCCGGTCATGGCAGCGGCGCGTCCGGTCGCTGGTTTGACCGTTGGGGGTCAGTGACCGTTGGAGAATCGGACGCGGCTGAGCGCGTCCGGTCAGTTACGACCGGCGCGTCCGGTCGACCCGAATCTTGCCCAGTGAAGGGGTACAACGGCTATATTTGTGTGGGGGCTTATAAATAACCCCTTGGCCAGCCTTGGCTGGTTCTTGGCACCCTTGGGACTTAGTGTCCATGCTTTGGGAGTGCTAGGAGAGCCTCTAACTCACTTGTGCTTGCTAGATTGCGAATCAATAAGCGAGTGAGTGATTCTAGTGCAATTGCATTGTGAGATTGCATCGAGTGGCACTAGGTGATCGTGTTGCAAGCCGGTGGTGCTTGTTACTCTTGGAGGTTGCCACCTCCTAGACGGCTTGGTGGCTCGTGGCTCCGTCGAAGCTCGCAAGAAGATTGTGCGGGGCTCCGGAGAAGCTTTGTGAGGGGGATTGTGCTAACCCTGCGGGGATCACGAAGAGCAACTCTAGTTGAGCGTGTCATTGAGCTACCACACTTGATGGTGGGTTCTTGCGGCGCCTTTTGAGAGGCTCGGTGTGTGACCGATTAGCCGCCGAACTATGAAGTGTTGGTCGACACAACGGGGACGTAGCTTGGTGGCAACCAAGTGAACCTCGGGAGAAAATCACCGTGTCAACATTGTCTACTCTTCTCGGTGGTTTGCCTTCGTGCAACACAAGCTTGTATTTACTTTCATATATACTTGTGCTTGTGTAGTTGCTCTCGTAACTAGTTTGCTTGTATAGTTTGCTAGTTGTCTTCTTGCTTGTGTAGCTAGAAGCTTCCCTTTGCGTGACTAATTTGGTTTGTGTAACCTTGTTAGTCACATTGCTTAGTTTGTGTAGCTAAGTGTTTTGCGCTCTCTAATTTGGCATTAGTTGCCTTGTTATTGAGCTTTGCTAGCGAGCTTAAGCTTTGTGCTTTTGCTTCACTAGTTGTGTAGGAGCTCCCTCGTTTGGCAAAGTACTAGTGCATAGGTTTGTGTGACATTGCTGTAGAATTGATTAGGTGAGCTCTTGGTAAGCTTAGCACCTTAGTTGCTTAATTAGGATCTTTGCAAGGTGCTAGAGAACTTAGATAGAGGGGTGTAGTCTTGGCTAGACCGATAAGTTTAATTCCACATTTATTTTGGTTAGCCTACGTGTTTAAGTTTTAGAAAGGACTATTAACCCCCCCTCTAGTCCGCCATCTCAACCCTTCAACAGCCATACCGCCGTCCGCTCCATCGAGCTGCCCGTCGTCTTCGTCTCGTGACCGACCGATTTGAAGCCCTAGGTTAGTTCGCCTTGAGCTCTTGGTTCGAATGGTGCCAGTGGTGTCTTCTTTGGTGATCGGAATCCTTGTTTTGAATGTTCTGGCTAGCCGCCGGCAATGGTGCCGCCGTGCGGGTGGGGTTTCCGGTGACAGCGCTGCCGAGCCGTCCCTAGAGATGTCATGAGCCGTCCAAGATTAGATCAATGGCTAGGATTAGAAGATGTCACACCCATTTAACGACCAAATGGAGTGCATACTCTTATGTGTGCCCAGAGATCAATCACACATAAGTTAACAAATTATAAAGGAAGTATCATCACAAATGTTATTACATCACGATTATTATCACATAGTCTTTACACAAATGTAGCGGAAGTAAAAATATAAAACTCTCGTGGTAGCTCCAATCACAGGCACATTGACTGGTTGACCGCAAGTCAAGAAATCTTTAGGGAAGTAGAAGTAGTAGTCACTATTTGCACCATCTGTTACCCATCCGGGATTTTTATCCAAGTAAGAAAAATAAACAAGCGTAAGTACATCTCGTACTCAACAAGTGTAACATGGGGTTCATGAGGCTCAAAGGCATGACATTGGTTAATCAGCATGTAGCTTTTAATTAGCATTATTTCTATAATATCAAAATGTCTCAATGTAAACAATAAACATATGATACATGTGAAATGATTAACAAATAGCAAAAACATATTCATAATTAATGATCAACTATTCCATAAGGGTCCAAGGCCACTCGTGACCGTGAGCACAGCTGTTATAACAGTTTTACACTCTGCAGAGGTTGTACACTTTCACTGTGAGTCGTGTCGCCCATATGCCCGGGTAATTACTCCCAAAACACTTCCAAGGTGAGCAGGCAGGGGAACACTATGAAGTCTTTTGAAGGTTCGTCTAACAAGTTAGGGCCATTAGATTCACTCGGCAAACAGATGTAGAGCCCCCCTTCCAAATGGCACAATAACACGCAGCCTATACTCATAAGGACAGAGGTCGCACTATATCCGATTCGTCAAGCCATTCTTACGCCAAAAAGGTTTACCACTAACAAGTTAGAAAAGGTCCTTCTATATGACTAAAGCCAGAGCTATATAGCCCTCACAGTTGTACTGTAAGTCTCGGATGTTCGCTTACAGATAAGTCCTTAAGGAGAGTAACGAGAGCACCAAAATAACCCCATGCTCTAGTCCCCTTTAAATAGTCATAAAAAGTCATCTTTTAATGTTTATTGCATATTCCATTAGTCAAATTACATGATCATAGTTCATGTTAAGCACTAGCAATACTACTCCATGCAATATAATAGGTATCAAGGAATAAGATCAACACTAAGTCATCCTTAATAAGGAAATATATGCATAATGATATTATTTGCTTAATGTGAATAGGACAACAAGGATAATCCCATGCTATACTTGCCTTGCTCAAATTGGTCCTGATGATCTTGCTCGTAGAAAAACTCCTGATCCCCAACGAATTGCTCACCGTCTATACTCGATCAACAATAGCAACAACATTCATCTAGAACAATCATGCATAAACAAACAAGACTATAATTAGAACAGTACACCAACAATAATAAAATAAGATAAAAAGTCTTTAAAATGAATCTACAACTCGCTAGGATCACACAGACGCGAAGATCACGAAAAACGGAGCTAAAACGACGAAATTACGAATTTACGAAGATTTCCTATAGAAAAACAATTACTTTAATTCAAACTCGAATATAAAATGTTACAAACCTACTGTACAGTACTACTAACATGTAGAGCTCGCAAATACGAACCTAACGCAATTTGAACGGGTCAAATCAGAGTTAAAATAGAGAAGTTATGACTAAAACAAACTTAGTGGCAAAACTGTAAATAAGTGAAAACGTATTTCTAAATTACCGCGATCAAATACGCTTTCAAAAGGATAAAATGGCTTCGGATTTTACGTTGTGGACTGCAGGTTATATATTTAAAAAGTGTAGGGACTCTTTAGCAAAATTAACAATCGAACCGGTATCAGCTAATCTCAGCCGTTGGATACAAAATGGATGGATCGGATCGAGTCGAGAACAACCGATGGCGGTGCTCGGCCGGAACAGAGTCGTGACAGCGAGTCCCACGGCGGCGCCATTACCGGAGAACGCTATCTTGCGATTCAAAGCGTTACCTCGCGAAAGAAAAGCACCGGGATGGAGTGGGGAACATGGCGAGCTCACCAAGGTAGGAAACGAAGACGGAGTCGGCCCAGAAACGGTGTGGAGCTCGGGACGACGGACGGCTACGATTGCGGCTCGAGCGTGGCCTCCTCGGGACGACGTCGGTCCTTTGCTTTAGTGTAAGATGGAGCAGAGGGGTGCGGCATTCTGTTTTTATAAACCAAAGATGCTCTAAACAAGGAAAGAAAGGATATGAGCGGCGGATTTGATCGGTAGAACGAGGAAGGAAATCGGGCACGGCGTGGAGAAGAAGGCGTCATCTGACACGCGGGCCCGCGACGTCAGTGACACGTAGAGAGACAGGCGGCAGCGCGCGCGAACTGGGCCATCAGTTGGACTCGGCCCAAGGCGGAACGCGGGATTAGCGGGAGACGGGCCACGCGTGCACGGGAGGCAAGCGGGCTGCGGGCGAGGGTTGGGCTGTCGACTGAGCTGGGCTGAAAACCGAGAAGAGAAAAGAATTCCCTTATCTTTTTCCTTTTTAAATATTTCAAAGCATTTTCAAATTATTTTGAATCCTCTTTTGAATTTGAATCAAACCACTCAATACAAAATATCCAAATACAACAGCATGAGTGCACAAACATGTTCCTACCCTTATATTTGATTTTAAGTTAATAAAAATTATTATTATTCTAAGTTTGTATGCCCACAAAATTGCATAAAAATCATATTTACCTATTTTTAAATATCCCAAAATTTTAGAGTGTTACAGAAGATACCCTTTCGACCGTAATTTTGCTAAAGAGCCCTTGACTTTCATTATATTAGAACCTGCAGTCCAAAACATAAAACCTGAATCCGTTTTATTCTTTTGAAAACGTATTTCTTCTCGGTAATTTAAAAATACGTTTTCTGATATTTACAGTTTTGCCACTAAACTTGTTTCGAGCATAAAATATTCGTTTTAACTCCGATTTGACCCGTTCAAGTTGCGTTACATTCGTATTTGCGAGATCTACATGTTAGTGTAGCTATACAGTAGGTTTGGAAAATTTAATTTTCGAGTTTATATTAAAGTAATTATTTATCGATAGGAAATCTTAGAAAATTCATAACTTTTACGTTTTAACTCTAAATTTTGTGATCTTTACGTCTGTGTGATCGTAGTAACGTGTAGAAGAGTTTTATAAACTTTTTATACTGTTTTGCTACTATTGGTGTACTGTTCCACTATGTTTCTTTGTTTGCTTCGTGTATGATTGCTCGGATGATTGTGTGTTGATGTTTGATGATCGAGTATAGACGGTGAGCAGTTTCTTGATGATCAGGAGTATTATTTTAAGCTAGACCAGCAGTATCATCAAGAAAGCTTTGATCAAGGCAAGTATAGCATGGGACCATCCTTGTTATCCTATTCACTATAATCATAATACATATGCATGTGTCTTCCTTGATGACCTATAGATTATAAAGTAGGCTTGGATATCCTAATACCTTGTTGCCTATGGGATTTACATTGGATAGCTATTGCTAGTGCTTAATAATAAACAATGATCTTGTAATATGACCAATAAATTGTGCAATCACTCATTAAGATGATTTAATTACTGTTAAAGGGTGCTAGAGCATTATGTTGTTTTTATGTTACTCTAGTTTCTCTCCGTAAGGACTTATCTATAAGTGATAACCTGTCACACCCATTTATCGACCAAATGGAATGCATACCCTTATGTGTGCCCAGAGATCAATCACACATAAGTTAACAAATTATAAAGGATGTATCATCACAAATGTTATTACATCACAATTAATAACACATAGTCTTTACAATAATATAGCGGAAGTAAAATATAAAAACTCTCGTGGTAGCTCCAATCACAGGCACATTGACTGGTTGACAGCAAGTCTAGTAATCTTCCGGATAGTAGAAGTAGTCACTACTTGCACCATCTGTTACCCATCCGGGATTTTTATCCAAGTAAGAAAAATAAACAAGCGTAAGTACATCTCGTACTCAACAAGTGTAACATGGGGTTCATGAGGCTCAAACGCATAACATAGGTTTATCAGCATGTAGCTTTTATATAGCATTAATTCAATATATCAATGATATCAAAGTGTCTCAATATAATCAATAAACATATGATCCATGTGAAATGATTAACGAATAGCAAAAACATATTCATTATTAATGATCCACTATTCCATAAGGGTCCAAGGCCACTCGTGACCATGAGCACGGCTGTTATAACAGTTTTACACTCTGCAGAGGTTGTACACTTTCACTGTGAGTCGTGATTTACCCTTTCGCCCGAGGTAGCTAATCTCTTGACCCACTTCCAAGGAAGGTCGGCAGGGTTCACTATGAAGTCTTTCGAAGGTTCGTCTAACAAGTTAGGGCCATTAGATTTCACTCGGCAAACAGATGTAGAGCCCCCTTCCTGATGGCACAATAACACGCAGCCTATACATATGAGGACAGAGGCCGCACTATACCCGATTCGTCAAGCCATTCTTACGCCATAAAGGAATACCTCTAACAAGCTAGAAAAGGTCCTTCTATATGACTAAAGCCAGAGCCATTTTAGCCCTCACAGTTGTACTGTAAATCCCAGATTTTCGCTTATAGATGAGTCCTTATGGAGAGTAACAAGAGCACCAAAGTAACCCCATGCTCTAGTACCCTTAAACAGTAATAAAATCATCTTTTAATGTTTATTGCATATTCCATTAGTCAAATTACATGATCATAGTTCATGTTGAGCACTAGCAATACTAATCCATGCAGTATAATAGGTATCAAGGAATAAGATCAATACTAAGTCATCCTTATCAAGGAATATATGCATAATGATATTATTTGCTTAATATGAATAGGACAACAAGGATAATCCCATGCTATACTTGCCTTGCTCAAACTGGTCCTGGTGATCTTGTTCGTAGTAAAACTCTTGATCTCCAACGAATTGCTCACCGTCTATACTCGATCAACGATAGCAACAACATTCATCCAGAGGCAATCATGCAAAGACAAACAAGACTATAATTAGAACAATACACCAACAGTAAGAAAATAAGATAAAAAGTCTTTAAAACGAATCTACAACTCGCTAGGATCACACAGACGCGAAGATCACGAAAATCGGAGCTAAAACGACAAAGTTATGAATTTCCAAAGATTTCCTATAGAAAAATGAATACTTTAATTAAAAACTCGAAAATAAATTAATCCAAACCTACTGTACAGTTGTATAGTTACATAGAGCTCGCAAATATGAATCTAACGCAATTTGAATGGACCAAATCGGAGTTAAAACGAAGATTCTACGACTAAAACAAATTAAATGGCAAAACTGTAAATATCAGAAAGCGTATTTTTCTTTTCCGAAACGAATTACGTTTTCATTTAATCAAAACGTATTTTCCGGTTTACGCTTTGGACCGCGGGTTCGATAACAAAAAAGTTTAGGGTCTCTTTTACAAAAGTTCACGCGAACCGGTATCATTAAACAAGATCCGTCCGATTCAAAACGGACGGCCGAGATCGGATCGGGGAGAGAGAAAGAGAGCGGCCGGCGGCTACAGGAGCCCGACGGCGGCGCCATGGCCGGATGGAGCCCGAGCTTGCCGGAGCTTGCGAAGAGGACCATCCCAAGCATCAATCGCCAAACCAAAAGTACCAAAAGAAAGAGCGCATCATCGCGACCTTACCCCGCGCGAGAACGAAGCCGAAGAACAACCGGAGGGCGATGGCTAACTCGGAAAGGCGGCGGTGGAGGCGGAGCTTCGACGGTGGCCTTCCCGGGATGTCGAGGCTAGGGTTTTAGGGGCTCAATGAGAAGCGGGGAGACACGGGGTTCCGTTTTATAGCCCGGAGGCGGCCTCAAGAAAGGAAAGAGAGAGATTGAGAGATCGATTCGGATCGGTGGAAGAAGGAAGGAGAATCCGGCCGACGTCGGGAGGAAGAAGAAAGGAAGGTGGAAGGAGACACTGACAAGCGGGCCCCTCGTGTTAGCGGCTCAGAGCGACTGCGCGCGCGAGTTGGGCCGGCAGGCCGCGCCTGGGCTCGGCCCACGCGAGAGCAGGGCGCGGGAAGTAAGCGAGCCGCGGCCAAGGCAGCCGAGACGGGCCGAAATCCGGATGAAATGAATTTCTCTTCTCTTTTTCTTTTTCCAATTTTTCAAAGCAATTTTTCAAAAGATTTTCAAATCAAATTTGAATTTGATTTAAACCACTCAATACAAAACTTCAAATGCAGCAGCATGAATGCTCAATCATGTTTCTACACTTATATTTGATTTTAAATTTATAAAAAATTATTATTATTCTAAGTTTGCATGCTCACAAAAATACATAAAAATCATATTTTCCTATTTTTATCTCTTTCAAAATTTTAGGGTGTTACATAACCGGGATTGATAGTACAGCTGTGAGGGCTATATAGCTCTAGCTCCAGTTGTTTAAGAGACCTTTTTTAGCTTGTTAGTGGTTACCGAAAGGCGCAAGAGGGGCCATGTCTAGTATGGTCTTGGCCTGCCAAGGTGGGTGCAGTCTTTTGTAAGTCGCCCCTTGGAGGGAGGTTCATGCTTTCCAATTGACAATCCTTAGCAGTCCTAACTTGTTAGACAAACTTTTAAATGGCTTTATATGATTTCCAGTGTTTTGAGCCTAGCTAACCCATACATTTGGAAGTCATGACTCACAGTGAAAGTGTACACCTCTGCGTAGAGTTAAAAACGGGTATACTAGCCGTGCCCACGGACACGGGCAGCCTTGGGGATTCTTACAAAATAAATATTCACCATTGTTATATCATGCTTATTATGGTTGATATTATCATGCTTATGTTAATTGCTATTTTATTATTCTTATTACAATTGATCATTGGTTTATAATGGGAATTTGGTTATCTTGATGCTACTCAATTGCTAAGTAAATGATGAATAAAAGCTAAATGCAGTAAACCAGTGTCTAACATTTTTGAGCCTCATGAACCCCATGATATATTTGCTGAGTTCGACATGGACTCACTCTTGCTATTTCCCATACCTCAGGATAGTCTTTGGAGTTTTTAGGCTTGTGATCAACCAATTAGTTTGTTCCTGGAGGAAAGTCTACACCCGGTGTTTGGAGTTGTCTTTCCACCGTGTTGCTCTTTAAGGTATATTTCATACTATTGCGTTATGTATATTAAGCATTTGTCTCTTGATATTACACTTATTTGTGGCTATATGTGAGATTTGACTCCTTTATTTCACATATAGTATATGTCTGGTTTTGTCCTTAAAACCGGGTGTGACATGGAGGATAAACACATAATGGACGCATCAACAGTAGCAAGCCTTCAAGAAAGAGAGGTGTTCAATGACATCGCCAGGTGGAACAAGATCTTTGTTAAGTGGGGTAGCGTCCGCTACCATCATTAATCTCAAGCATCTCAAATCCTAAGACAAGAAGACCCAAAGACCAATCGCTATCGTATTATCATGTTTTGCTAGTCCTTACCCCTAAACAATCTCACCTTCTTGCCATCAATCTTTATCTTTCTTATCACCTTTTTGTCGATCTTCGATGGTCGTTCTTACACCTCATTAATCTTGAAACAATCTTAAATATATATCTTCAATTTCTTTATCAAACTTTGTTAATCCTTAATCTCTATATCATATCTCGACAAAAGTCTCAGAACAACCTTGATAATCAGCTTTATTTTTATCCCAAGTCTCATCGAATCTCGGGACGAGATTTCTATTAAGTGGGGTAGAATTGTCACACCCCAAAAATTCTATTTTGGGTTATGAATAGAAAACCATAGATCAAATACAATGTTTTTAATATTTGGATAAAATTTGCCAATATTAGTTTGAAATTTCCATATATTTTATTAAAGAAAATGGTGCTTTTCTAATTATTTATAAATTAATTTGATGTGCTTTGGTTGATGTGATGCTTGATTTTGGTGTTTGTGAGTGCAAACAGTTTCAAAATACGATAGGGCGACGTTTCTTTCGCTCCACAGAAACTCCAGAGAAATTTTCCAACCTTTTCTGGAATTAAATTCCTTTTACCTTAAGCTTTATCTTTTTTCCTGATCTTTTCATCAATCTTCTCATGAGCTCAAACTTATTTAGTTGAGTTCCTTATCTTTCAAACTATCTATAAGATTTTTCTGGTGATTTTTCTGAGCTTCGGGCTATTTTTCGTGACTTAAATACCAATTCTGGACTTTTCTGGAATTATTTTATTCACGAAATTAATTAAATCCTAAAATAATAAAATATCTCGTTTTTCTATCGATCTTAAACCCTAACACTATATATATGTCGGCGTAGCCCTCGACGCGTTGGTTCCAAAAGTATGGCCCGTTTCGCGAGCCGCCACTCCTATCAACACAGATCGGACGCCGAAGTTCGCCACAGCTAGGTTTCCGGCGAACTCGTCGGCGAGCTTTTCCTGTCATTACATCGAGTTTCGGCGAATTCCGTCACCACGAAAAGGTTCATCTCGATCTCCTCTACGCCGTCATGTACTCCTTTCCGCAAATCCATCGCCGTTTGGCTGTTTCCCCTTGTAATGGCACTGTGCAAATCATCTGGCATCATTCTTTCAGTAGAATTTTATATGTTCACATCAGTAATTGGGACGAGGTGTTTTCGGTGCTACTGACGGATATTTTTATCGTTTTGTCGATTTATTATGTCGAGATCATTCAAAATAAAATTTATTTGCAGCCACAAGCATAATTTCCCTTTTTTCGCATAGGAAACTAACTCACTGGACCCATCGAATTCTAATTTCTGTGGTCATGGATGCTTTCTCACACGCATGCAGCTTGCCATTATTAGGACGCATGCAAGAGGGCAGGAGGGCATGGGAGAATCGAAATGCAAATATGCAATCCATGAACATGCACAACTGATTTGAAGGTTCTCCAAGTTAATAAGTCCACATATGCTACAGCCAAACTAGAGTGCATCAAATGTGCTCTTGCTTTTCGAGTGTCAGGCTACTTGAGTGCAAGAGGCGAGTAGCTTAGAGGTTTGATCCTCTTTCTCTATTAATGCTCCAGCAAAGTGTTTCTTTATTTGGTTTGACATAGATTTAGCAACAATATCGCATTTTTCAGATTTATGATGACAGGCATAGAAATAGATCAAGGAGACTATCTTGATCTTGTCATTGTATTTGCGGTCTTATGTACTTTGAGCTTGCTGAAGTGGTCGTAATAGTGAATCACACCTAAGGAGACACTCACCTAAGAAACTATCTTGCATTTGATTTGTAGTAATTATTTTTGGTAGAACACATATTTTCACATTTGAAATATTACCTAATCATTGTGGTGTGTGCGCAATAGCCAAAAGGTATTGCCTCTTGTGCCAGTTAGATCAAGTTTCT
Source organism: Saccharum officinarum (assembly GCA_020631735.1). Classification (NCBI taxonomy): domain Eukaryota; kingdom Viridiplantae; phylum Streptophyta; class Magnoliopsida; order Poales; family Poaceae; genus Saccharum; species Saccharum officinarum. Next base: position 7,162,641 of record CM036165.1, on the reverse strand, counting down.
GGTGAACAAGCATAAATTATTTTTCTTAAGCATAGTTCGCTACAACTGAACTGAATCTTCTTAGTATTTTTTTTCATCTCAGAAGAGCTAAAATGTTTGTTGCTAAGACCTAATCAGCTACACAATGCAATATTCAAATGTCATATCATTAAAACTTTATATGATAATTTGCTTTCACGTGAACTCTCATCTTATAAATAATGTTTGTCCGAATGTAATCTCAGATGCGAAGCTATATTGCAATATATATATATGTATATATATATATATATATATATATATATATATATATATATATATATATATATATATATATATATATATATATATATATATATATATATATATATATATATATTATTCTTCATGCGATGATTTTTTTCTTAAAATTTCTTGTCAGTGTTCAGAGGCCAGGAGAAGTTATTTATCCTCTTTTCTCTCTCTTTGTTTTTTGTGCAGATCCTAGGCGCTCGCCATCAAAGCATCCTCCATCTACTCCCCATGATTACTCACATAGGTAATTTCTTCTACTATTACTGATTTGTCTGTGTGGTTGTGTGGCTAATTGTGCTTGAAGATTTACCTGAGTGTAAATTTTGCATCTGTTTCCATTGGAAATTAGCTTCTTTTTCAGCCTTGCTAATTTTTCAATTTTACACATTTAATTTATGGCTGCTGTAACATCCAAATCATTAACACTAGTTATTTCTATTTTTTTATCATTTTAGTTAGCCTTCCACCGGTAGGAGATGTCTGCTTCCTCTGCACTCCATCAGCAACAGTGGCATGCCGCTAGCACGAAAAAGGTATGCTGGAGAATGCTACACTTTTTTGGACTTATCACTGTCTCCACCAATCATAAATTTGGCATTGATTTTATGATTTATCTATCTTGATCTATGTATGCACATGTTGATATTACAGATTTAAGGTTTCTCACTGTTAATCATTGTGGTATGCTTTTGACAATTGCATATGTGAGCACCTGATGCTCATATGCTCTTGAATCCCAAAGCTAATCATTGTTTTCCATATGCTCATGTACTCTAAAATTTTTGTATCCTATTATGCATGCCACTTTGCTTCCTTCAAGACCATTTGTATACTGCACGTATGCTCATCTTTAAATATGTACATCATTGTATTTTGTCACTGTGATACGCATTTCATGATTACAATTTTCTAGAACCTGAAAACTTCATGGTTGTAACACCCTAAAATTTGCTCCTTTCAAAATAGTTGCAAAATAATTTAATTGTGTATTCTAGTGCTCATGAAAACATAGGAAAATAATATTTTTCATTAAAATAAAATTTATCATAGGGTTTAGCAACATTGTGGGTATACATGCTGGTGCATATGATTTGATGTGAAGTTTGCTTGTTGCTCCTTTGTGTGTTGAGAGTGAATAAAATCTTCAAAATGTGTTCAGTAGGTCGATCTTCCTTCTCCGGCCTGTCTTTATCTTTTTTCTCAATAAAATTCCTTGTTTCTTAGCTCAAGTTTTCATTGGGAGTTTTCTAAATTATTTTCTTTGTAACTCAAATCACTCCTTTCAGTTCCTCGTTCGTCAATCAACCTCTACAAACTTCTCGAGAATTTTTCTGACTTTTTCTATAGCTTGTTTCCACTTGTCTGTGAGCATAATCTAATTTTTAGATGCTCCGAAATTACCTTATAGTGAGCTCCAAATACTTTATTTGGGTTCCTCATGTTCCATAATATCTTTGAGAAATTTTCCCTAAATTTTTGGAGCTTTCGGAGTATTTTTCGTGGCTTAAATAATAATTCTGATTTTTTCTAGAATTATTTTATCTATGAAATGAATTAATTCTGAAAATAATAAATATCTCATTTTCCACCAAAGCCCGTGTGCAATAATCCTAAATGCCCATATATTTATTTACTAATGGGCTTTGATGATTAATTAGGTCCGTTAGTAGAGTTGGAGGGTGCAACGTCAATTAGTACCGTATCGCTAGTTGACGTGGGGTAGTGAGTTTCCTCCCTATATATATATATATATATATATATATATATATATATATATATATATATATATATATATATATATATATATATATATATATATATATATATATATATATATATATATATATATATATATATATATATACCAACCCCATAGGCAAAGCACACTAAAACTACCGTAACGGAGCCCCTAGTTTGGGAAATCCCTTGTATAGTAAAATAGAATTTTCTATCTTCTTGTCACCGTCGGCCAACTCCAACGACTCCTCCGGCGAGCTCTTTCTGGCCACCTGCAGCATCTCCGGCGAAGACCACCACCACGAGGTTCTTCTCGTCATCCTCTACACCGTGGTGTTCTCCTTTTCGCAAATCCGTCATCGTATGACTAATTCCCTTGCTTTTCTCTTTTCCGATGTGGTTTTTCGGCGAGGTTCTCCATGGACGGCGCGAGCTTCTTTCTCAGGCCTACCCTACGCGACACTGTCGTGCATCGCCTATAACACCCCAGGTGTTAGACTTGCAATCGGCACTTGCATTGCATGAGTTTAGGCGTCATTCGTTCATATGTGAGCATGAAACACATGTAACGCACTAGTGAAACATATGGAACATATTAGTGAAACATATGAGACATGCAAGTGCAATATGTAAAACATATATATATGGAATGTGCTTGGAACATCTTCTTGAAACATATGCAACATACCCTTGTTCCTTGTGCTTCAATGTATGTATGTTAGATGCTCATGCTTGGTAATGCAAGTGAGTGTTGATGTCACTTCTTTCATGTGTCTCACATCACTCTCTATCTATAGTGATCTCTGGAAAAGTTTCATGAAGTTTGGAATCAAAAAGTCACATGAAATGATAAGTTCTATTCCTGTTGGAATTGCACCATTAAGTGAATGAAATTATAGATCATCAACCAAACCTTGCAAATTTGCCCAAATGGCTTCAGATGCGCTCTACAACAAAAGTCATGAATGGTTCATGTTGAGCAAATGCCAAGAAAATGGCTCAATTGGACTAAAACCCTAGTTTAAAGCTTTATCGTGATACTACTTGGATCAAAGTAGAACTAGAGGTTCTATACCAGTTTTGATGATGGGCATTATATAAAAGTTGTAGTCCATGTCATGAGGAACAAACTTTGTTTAATGGTCAAGAGCTAGTTTGGTCCCTAACCTAGTCAAATAGAGCTCACAAGAATCAACTCAGTGCTGTTTTGAAGCCCCAAAATTTGGCTAAGTGTTGATGACTGAAATTCCATTTTCAGTTTCCATGTAACTACATTGGGGAATTAATATCTTACAAACTGAGCGGATCTAGCCCAAGGTTCCTTAAGCAATATTATTGTCCTCATGTAGCTCTACCATATTGATCACAGTGCCTCAGGTTAATATGTGATGCTTAAAGAGTTAGAAGGGGGAGAAAAATGCCGTTTCAGTCAGTGTCAAACCGAAGTTCAGATTTCAGTTTTCATGTACCCTCCTTTGGGACAGTATATCTCTCAAACCGAGTTGAACGAAACCTAGATCCTTCAAGAAAATTTGTAGTCCTCATATAGCTCTACAATACTGTGGAATTGGTTTAGCTTTTGCTTGCTCGGTTTGGGAGATGGAGAGGAGAGAAGCAGGCAGTTTCAGTTGACTTGCCATTGGACTGCAGAATTCGGTTTTGAGGTACCCTTCTTTGGAGCTCCATATCTTCCAATCTAGGACGATCCAGACCATGATCCTTTAAGAAAATTTGTAGTACTCTTGTAGCTCTCTAACATGGTGAAATTGGTTGATCTAATCGTCAAATGGTTGGAGAATTGGAGAGGGATGAAAATGAGGTTTTAGTCGAATTTTTGCGGTGGTATTAGTGATTCATACAGATTTGAAACGCCTGGAGCGTGCGTCGTGGCTGACCAGCTACTGATGTCATGCGCGCGTGGCCTCACGCTCCCTCGCATGCGTGCCATGGCGCCCCGCTCGCTCGTCTTGATGCTCGAGCGCCCTCCTGGCTCTCTCTCGCTCTCTCATTCTCCCTCTTGCTCTCGCTCTAACTCTCTGTCCGCCATAGACAGCCGAGCAGGAAGCTCCTTCCATCGCAGCTCCCTCCTCCTTCCTCCTTCGATCGTGCTGGTCATCGCTCCGCACTCCTTGGCTCGCGTTGCCCATGCGGTGCCGTTCCTTAGTCGTTGCCACCATAGTAGCGCCGCCATCCACCGTCCTTGCTATAGCTGCAGCCGTCAGACCCGTGCGTGCGTCTGTCCAGCAGGCCGCAGGCCCTCCTGACGCAAGCTGCAGGCACCCCATGGGTGCGGCTCGCCTCTGCGGTGTCACGAGCACCACCACTCACCGTCGGTGCCCCTTCTCCCTGCCGGGAATTGACCGGTAGCGGTCATCCTCTGCTTCTCTGTACAAGAGAAGGAAGAAGAAGGGCACAAGTGTAGATAGAAGCTTTTTCCTGGGTCCAGATGCAAATCCAAGACTCATCTAAATAGTGCCTAATAGGACCTTTTTGCTATGATCTAATTAGTGCAAGCTACAGGGTCTCTGGTGCAAAGTTTGGTTTTCCTTTTTTTTTTCTGTTTACCTTTTCCTTTATTGCAGATTTTTGGCCGAAATTTGGAAAATCACAGTAATTCATAGAGAAATCATAAAATAGCAAATGAGGACTTTTTGGAATCCTTGTGAAATTATCTATGCAGTAGATCTATAATATGGCATGTTTTAGTTTAAAGTTTTAGCTGTAAAAATAGATTTATACAACTAGGTTTTGAATGCTAGCTGCATTTGTCTTTTTCATAACTGCAGTTGTAGGGCTCCAAATAATGTGAAATTTTTGTGAAATGCTACTCATGTGATGTTTGATGTGTGGTAAAAATTTCATGAATTTTGGTTGTAGTATGAGTGAGTTATTGATTCATCTTTCTCTCACATGAATTCTTGTAATAGAAATTTGTCTTTTTCATAGAGATTGGTATACATGTCCAAATAACTTTAAATTTGGACAGTAGACTATTGGGATCATATGTAGGCCACTGTAATTTTAGTAGAATTTATTGTGCATTTTGATAGGTGTTCATAATTCCACCTAATTATCTAAATAAATTAAGAAAATGCATTAAAAGAATTTATTTAGTAATGGACACTATGTTTTCTAGTGTTCATCAGTCATGTCACCTCCGACATGTTGGTAAAGTTGGTTTTGTCCAATTATATGTTTGTAACATAAGTTAATAATTATTTCTTGCAAATAAGGTTTCTGGACAGATCTGGGAACTTAGCAAAGTTCTTCATAATAATGTGCTTTGTTGTAAAACTTGTTTATACAAAAGTTGTAGATAATTTATGTATCTATCT
>CM036165.1:7133710-7157196 GCA_020631735.1 Saccharum officinarum | reverse complement strand
TCAATACAAAAATTCAAATGCAACAACATGAGTGCACAAACATGTTTCTACCCTTATATTTGATTTTAAGTTAATAAAAATTATTATTACTCTAAATTTGTATGCCCACAAAATTGCATAAAAATCATATTTACTTGTTTTTAAATTTCCCAAAATTTTAGGGTGTTACAATTCTTCCCCTTAAGATGAATCTCGTCCTGAGATTCGGCTGGTGCTTACTCAAATAGTTGCGGGTAGGTTTTCCTCAGATCCTCTTCTCTTTCCCAGGTGGCCTCATCCTCAGTGTACCGATTCCACTGAACCTTACACATCTTGATAGTTTGACTCCTCGTGACTCTTTCAGCAGTCTCTAAAATTTTAACGGGAAACTCTTCATATGTGAGTTCCTCTTTAAAGGTGAGCTCCTCTAACGGAATCTGCTCCTCTGGTACTCGCAAACATTTCTTAAGTTGAGACACATTAAACACATCATGTACACCTGCCAAACTCTCAGGTAATTCCAACTGATACGCCACCTCACCACGTCTTTCTATGATCTTGAAAGGTCCAATATACCTTGGTGCCAATTTCCCCTTCATGTTGAACCTTTTCACACTCCTCATTGGCGATACTTTCAAGTAGACATAATCCCCTACTTCAAAAGTCAACTCTCTCCTCCGAGTATCAGCATAACTCTTCTGTCTGGACTGGGCTATTTTTAGATTATCTCTAATCATTCTTACTTTCTTTTTAGCATCTTGAGTACATCAGGCCCAAACACTTGACTTTCCCCTGTCTGATTCCAGAACAACGGGGTTCTACACTTTCGTCCATACAGAGCCTCAAACGGTGCCATCTGAAGACTCTTCTGATAACTATTGTTATAAGAGAACTCTGTATAAGGCAAACTCTTATCCCAACTAGTACCATATTGTAAAGCACAAGCTCTCAACATATCTTCCAATATTTGATTAATTCTCTCCATCTGTCTATCTGTCTATAGATGGTAGGCTGTACTAAAGTTTAGCTTGGTTCCTAGTGATTCATGTATCTTTTGCCAATAATGAGATGTAAACTGGGTACCCTGATCAGACACAATTTTCTTAGGAACTCCATGTAGACTCACTATTCTTTCCATATACAATTCTGCTAACCTTGCACTGCTATATGTAGTCCTAACTGGCAGAAAATGAGCAACCTTTGTTAGACGATCTACTATCACCCAAATTGAATCATACCCTCTCTGAGTACGTGGCAATCCAACTATAAAATCCATACCAACTTCTTCCCATTTCCATTCGGGTATCTGCATAGGTTGTAACAATCCTGCAGGTCTCTGATGTTCAGCTTTCACCCTTTGACATGTGTCACACAAAGCAACATATTCAGTAACATCTCTTTTCAAGCCATACCACCAATATTTCTCTTTCAGATCTAGATACATCTTAGTACTCCTAGGATGTATGGAATAAGCTGACTCATGAGCTTCACTCAAAATTGCCTCTCTGATAGTCTTATCCTCTGGCACACACAGCCTTTTTCCAAACCATAGCGTACCCTTATCATCCTTATGAAATCCTGGTGATTTGCCCTTCACTATATTCTCCGCTATCTCTCTCAATTTTGCATCTTTCATCTAACTCTTGCATATCTCTTGCTCCAGAGTAGGTTCTAGTACCAATTCTACTGCATTGGTGGTAAACCCTAAGTTCAGATGCTCACATTCAGCACACAACTCTCTTGGCATAGGCATTGCTTGCACTTCATTAGTGTAGCTTTTCCTACTAAGTGCATCAGCAACGACGTTGGCCTTTCCTGGGTGATAATGCACCTCTAGATCATAATCCTTTATCAACTCCAACCATCTACGTTGTCTCAAGTTCAGATCTAATTGAGTGAAGATATACTTCAAACTCTTGTGATCAGTGTATATATCACTCTTATGTCCAATTAAATAGTGTCTCCATATCTTTAGAGCATGAACCACTGCAGCTAGTTCCAAGTCATGAGTAGGGTAGTTTAATTCATGCTTTCTCAATTGTCTCGATGCATATGCCACAACTCTACCTTCTTGCATAAGAACACATCCTAAACCCAAACGAGATGCATCACAGTAGATAGAAAAGTGTTTACTCAGATCTGGCAAGACTAATACTGGTGCAGTGGTCAATCTTTTCTTCAATTCCTCAAAATTAGCCTGACACTTCTCAGACCACACAAACTTGGCATTCTTCTCCAATAGTGCAGTCATTGACTTCGTAAGCTTAGAAAATCCCTCTATAAATCTCCTATAATAGCCTGCTAATCCCAAGAAACTACGGATCTCACTCGCATTGGTTGGTGGCTTCTAGTCCAATACATCTTTCACTTTGCTAGGATCTACTGAAATTCCTCCATTTGAAACAACATGACCAAGAAAGGAAACTTCCTTCAACCGAAACTCACATTTAATTCGCTTGGCATATAGCTGGTGTTCTCTGAGCTTTTGCAAGACCAACCTCAAATGTTGGGCATGTTCCTCCTCAGTCTTGGAAAATACTAGAATATCATCAATGAATACCACTACAAACTTGTCCAGATATTCCATGAACACCTTATTCATCAAATACATAAAGTATGCAGGGGCATTAGTCAGACCAAAAGACATCACTGTATACTCATATAACCCATACCGTGTGGTAAAAGCTGTCTTTGGTATATCACTAGCACGAATCTTCAACTGATGATATCCAGAACGAAGATCAATCTTGGAGAATACACAAGCACCTCTTAACTAATCAAACAAGTCATCAATTCTAGGCAACAGGTACTTATTCTTGATGGTAATCTCATTGAGCGACCGATAATCTACACACATCCTCTGAGTGCCATCTTTCTTATCCACAAAAATCACTGGTGCTCCCCAAGGTGAAGAACTAGGACGAATGAAACCCTTATCCTGCAATTCCTTAATTTGTTTCTTAAGTTCTTCTAATTCATCTACTCCTATTCTATATGGACGCTTAGCTATGGGTGTAGTTCTAGGTAATAATTCAATAATAAATTCAATGTCACGGTCTGGTGGCATACCTGGCAATTCCTCAGGAAACACATCGGAGAACTCCTCCATAACCTGGTCCTCCTTGTTGGCACCATCATTAAGCTGGTTCACAGTAGCGGTCTCCTGTTTTTGCACTTTCACATCAACTCTGATCCTATCTCCCTTCGGTGTTGTCAGCACTACTGATTTCCCCTTGCACTGAATCTCTGCTTGTTGTTGCATCATCTAATCCATTCCCAATATGAGATCAATCCCAGCTGTTCTCAATACTATAGGACTCACCTTAAACTCTACCCTCTGAGAATGAGACTAATCAGGAGACAACGATAAGATGCTGGCATGCTTCCACCTGGTGAGTTTACTAATATAGGGTTCTTTATGGCACACAAATAAATTCTATGTATTCTAACAAATGATTGTGATATGAAAGAATGTGATGCTCCAGAATAAAAAAGAACAGTGGTAGGAGTGGAATGGACATCGAACGTGCCAAGCATAACTTCCGGTTCCTCCACTGTTGTTTCCTGGGACAAGTGGTTCACCCTTCCAGTGTTAGGTGCAGGCTTCTGGTGACTACCCTGCCTCTGGGGAGTCTGCTGGTTGGGCTTCTCAGGGTAATTGTAAGACAAGTGATCTTCTTTCCCACATCAAAAACATCTGTTGGGGGTATTGGGAGCACTGGTCTTCATGGGAGTATTATTGGAAGGACCCTGACGCTGCGGCTGATTCCCACTCTGTTGCGGAGGACGTTGGTTGCCATTCTGCGGCTGGAATGGGGGACGTTGCGGGAACTGATTGCGAAAAGGGACCTGACCATGATTCCACTGACCAGAAGGAGGCCTCTGTTGATTACCTTGCTAGAAACCAGTACGCGAACGAGTGTTACTACCAGAAGTCTGTCCCTGAAGCCTTTTCCTCTTGGTATCCATCTCCTTGCGCTTGTTATCCACCACGATAGCGCGATTCACAAGCGTCGAAAAATTGGGATAAGTATTGGACATCAGCTGCAATTGTAGTCCATCATACAATCCCTTCAAGAAGCGGCGCTGCTTATCATTGTCATTAGCCACCTCATGAGGAGCATATCATGACAACTAGGCAAACCTGTCATGATACTCAGCTACAGACAATGACCCTTGGGTCAAGTTCCTGAATTCCTCTGCCTTCAGTTCTATTATCCCTTCTGGTATATGGTAAGCCCTGAAGTTCTCTCTAAACTCCTGCCAAGTGACCGCGGGAGCATTGGCGGGGCGACCATACTCATACGATTCCCACCAATCCTGAGCTTCTCCCTAGAGTTGTCCAGAAGCAAACAACACTTTCTGTCGGTCATCACATTGTGCAATGTTAAGTTGCTTTTCCACGGCACGAAGCCAATCATCCGCTTCCAATGGATCAGCGGCATGCGTGAACACCAGGGGATGACCCTTCAAAAACTCACCATGCTTATCACGTGGTTGTGCCCCAGCAATTGGCTGATTATGTTGGTTCTGCACCAGTTGTTGTATAAGTTGTGTCTGCACTGCCAAAAGTTGCTCAATAGTGGGTGGCAGTGGTGGTGGTGGATTTGGGGGAACACCTCCATGACCCCTGCCTCTTCCTCTTCTGGCCATCTACCATCCATAAGAATGCAAACTTTGAGATTTCCATGTTATCAACCACTTATAAGATAAAGAATGAGATCTGAAAGTTTTCTGGGCGAATATCAATATTTACAGTTCAGTAAATCGATCGTATCTTGAGCTACAGAAGTCCAATAGAGGCGTGCTTTATATGGTTGTAAAGCTTATGAAGTTATCCACAACTTTTATTTGGACCATAAGACCAGATTCTGTCGTTAAGTTAATGAAAAATAAGGCATAACAGAAACTGTTCCAAATTCCAGACTGTGCAGAAACTTTAACTTATGACAGTTATATCTCTCGAACAAGATCAGATAAAAAGGTGATTCCAGTGGAATTTGAAATATGCTTAAGCCTAGTTTCTCTCATAAAAATTTCATAAATGTTGCACGAACCGTTTTTGAACCATAGCAGAAACATTGCAGACTGCTCCAGAAAACAGCAAGGACAGACCCAACTATTATTTCCTTGACTAATAAACTTTTTATTCTTAAAAATGGAACTTGTAGACATGCCTACAAGCCCCAACACTCATAACAAAAATCCAACTCACACATAAGCATAATGATAAAGCAACTATGACACCAAAGTTCAAACCACACGACAGACTCGAAGACTCAACTGACGTTCCTAAGAACGTTCTTATTACATAGAGTACTCCTGTTTTCTAATGACGTGGCTCATGATCTAATGTCTCATAAATCTTGGCCATGCCTTGGTTTGCTCAGAGTTCATCAATCATTGCTTGACACCTCTTGATGGTCTTCCCCTATGCCTTCACCATCTCCTCTAACTGTAGCTTCCTCTCCATCATATCATAGACAAAGTTCACCATCACCCGAGGAAGTGGTTCCAACTGCACTGGTTCCATCATGGCCCATCCAAGGTTGGGGTGTGCATGAGGGAAGTAGCGGTGAATATCATGCTTCATGCTGTCAAAGCGAAGGTAGCGAAGGCCCATACATGCTTCGAAAGCGGCGTCTTCAATGCTATCCTCCATGGTAGCTCGACGACCCATGTGAGCATACATCCTGTCCAGCTAGTATGCCCCTTTTTCCTCATCCTTAGGAAAAATACTCGCTCTTGCCTTCTAGTAAGTGTCCTCTAGTGGATGGGTGTACTCCCAACAGATGTACTCCACAGCTGGGTGCCAATCAGCAAAGTAGGCAGAGAGCATTCTCACAAGTCGATGGTGAGAGACAGCATCTCCTCCAGCCTTGTGGTAGATCTTCACAGTCCATCCCATTAGAGGAGGGGGCACATCCTCAGCAGCTGCATCAGGTGGCGGAGACGGGGGTTGCTCTCCTCCATTGGCTTCCTCCTCTTTATCATCTTCAATCTCGATGATCTCAGGGTCTCATTCAGGCTCAGGTTCTTCCTAAGGAGGTGCTGGCGCTTGGATTGGTGCTTCAGGGGTCTACTCCTGCTCCTGGGGTACTTCCTCTTGTGGCTCTTTAGGTGCAAGCAAAGCACGAGGCGGGTAGTATCCTCTAGTGGTGATGCGGGCAGTCTTACAGCCACGAACCATCTACGGGAGTTTTTAGATGTAGTTAGAATAGAGGCAAAATTTCGTAATAGAATGAGACATAAGAAGCATAAAAATTTATCAAATAACAAGAGCAAGATAATACGCATAAAAATAGTGAAAAGAAGATACTAAATCGACCATTTCTAGCTAGGCTTGCGTTCTACAGTCAACAATAGCTCTGATACCAATTTGTCACACCCATTTAACGACCAAATAGAGTGCATACTCTTATGTGTGCCCAGAGATCAATCACACATAAGTTAACAAATTATAAAGGATGTATCATCACAAATGTTATTACATCATGATTATTAATACATAGTCTTTACACAAATGTAGCGGAAGTAAAATATAAAACTCTCATGGAAGCTCCAATCACAGGCACATTGACTGGTTGACTGTAAGTCTAGTAATCTTCTGGAAAGTAGTAGTAGTCACTATTTGCACCATCTGTTACCTATCTAGGATTTTTATCCAAGTAAGAAAAATAAATAAGCGTAAGTACATCTCGTACTCAACAAGTGTAACATGAGGTTTATGAGGCTCAAAGGCATAACATTGGTTTATCAGTATGTAGCTTTTAATTAGCATTATTTCAGTATATCAATAATATCAAAATGTCTTAATGTAAACAATAAACATATGATCCATGTGAAATGATTAACGAATAGCAAAAACATATTCATTATAAATGATCAACTATTCCATAAGGGTCCAAGGCCACTTGTGATCGTGAGCACGGCTGTTATAACAGTTTTACACTCTGCAGAGGTTGTACACTTTCACTGTGAGTCGTGTTGCCCATATGCCCGAGTTAATTACTCCCAAAACACTTCCAAGGTGAGCAGAAAGGGAAACACTATGAAGTCTTTCAAAGGTTCGTCTAACAAGTTAGGGCCATTAGATTTCACTCGACAAACAGATGTAGAGCCCCCCTTTCAAATGGCACAATAACACACAGCCTATACACATGAGGACAGAGGCCGCACTATACCCGATTCGTCAAGCCATTCTTACGCCAAAAAGGAATACCACTAATAAGCTAGAAAAGGTCCTTCTATATGACTAAAGGCAGAGCCATATAGCCCTCACAGTTGTACTATAAGTCCCGGATGTTCGCTTATAGATAAGTCCTTAAGGAGAGTAACGAGAGCACCAAAATAATCCCCATACTCTAGTCCCCTTTCAACAGTAATAAAAAGTCATCTTTTAATGTTTATTGCATATTCCATTAGTCAAATTATATGATCATAGTCCATGTTAAGCACTAGCAATACTACTCAATGCAATATAGTAGGTATCAAGGAATAAGATCAACACTAAGTCATCCTTAACAAGGAAATATATGCATAATGATATTATTTGCTTAATGTGAATAGGACAACAAGGATAATCCCATGCTATACTTGCCATGCTCAAACTGGTCTTGATGATCTTGCTCGTAGAAAAACTCCTGATCCCCAACGAATTGCTCACCATCTATACTCGATCAACAATAGCAACAACATTCATCCAGAACAATCATACATAAACAAACAAGACTATAATTAGAATAGTACACCAATAGTAATAAAATAAGATAAAAAGTTTTTAAAACGAATCTACAACTCGCTAGGATCACACAGACGCGAAGATCACAAAAAACGGAGCTAAAACGACGAAGTTACGAATTTACGAAGATTTCCTATAGAAAAATAATTACTTTAATTCAAACTCAAAAATAAAATGTCACAAACCTATTGTACAGTACTACTAACATGTAGAGCTCGCAAATACGAACCTAACGCAATTTGAACGGGTCAAATCGGAGTTAAAACGGATAAATTATGGCTAAAACAAACTCAGTGGCAAAACTGTAAATAAGTGAAAACGTATTTTTGAATTGACTGAGATCAAACTACGCTTTCAAAAGAATAAAATACGATTCGGGGAATATGCGTTGGACTGCGGGTTATATAATAGAAAAGTGCAGGGACTCTTTAGCAAAACCTCCAGCCGAACCGGTATCAGCTAATCTCAGCCGTTGGATACGAGATGGATGGATCAGATCGGATTGGATTGGCCAACGGCGGTGCTCTGGCCGGAACAGAGCCACGACGACGACTCCCGCGGCGGCACCATTGCCGAAGAACGCTATCTCGTGATTCACAGCGTTACCTCATGAAAGAAAAGCTCCAGGATGGAGTGGGGAACAAGGCGAGCTCACCAAGGTAAGAGACGAAGACGGAGTCGACCCGGAGACGGTGTGGAGCTCGGGATGGTGAACGGCTCCGACTGCGGCTCAAGCGTGGCCTCCTCGGGACGACATTGGTCCGTTGCTTCGAGGTAAGATGGAGCGGAGGGGTGCGGCATCCGGTTTTTATAACCCTGTGATGCACTAAACAAGGAAGGGAAGAGATATGGAGGTGGATTCGATTCAGTGGCAACATGGAAAGGAATCCGACGCCGGCGTGGGAAGGAAGAAGGCGACCCTGACGTGTGGGCCCATGGCATCAGCGTCAGAGAGAGAGAAAAGGGAAGGCGCGGTGCGCGTTGGGCCAGCGGCTGGGGTCGGCCCGTGACGCGAAACAAGGAGAAGGGAGAGTGGGCCGCGCGTGGGGTGAGAAGTAGACGCGGGCGCGCACTGCTGGGCTGCGACCCGGTCGGCCCAAGAGAGAGGGGCGCTCGGGCTGAGCTGGGCCAAAAGCTGAATGGAGAGAAAAATCCTTTTCTTTTTTCTTTTCAAATATTTCAAAGCATTTTCAAATGATTTTGAATCCTCTTTTGAATTTGAATCAAACCACTCAATACAAAAATTCAAATGCAACAGCATGAGTGCGCAAACATGTTTCTATCCTTATATTTGATTTTAAGTTAATAAAAATTATTATTACTCTAAATTTGTATGCCCACAAAATTACATAAAAATCATATTTACTTGTTTTTAAATTTCCCAAAATTTTAGGGTGTTACACTGGTTCTAGGGATAAAATCAGATACACACCATATGTGAGCCCAGAAAGCCAAATCACACATATGGCCATAAATAATGGGTAATATCAAAATATAATGCTTAATATATAACGTACTTAGTACAAAGAAGATAACCTTAGGAACAAATAGCGGAAAGGCACTCCGATCTTCAGGCGAAAGCTCCAACTCCACAGAGACAATTGACTGGTTGATCACAAGCCTAACTGGTGTGGTTGAAATAGCAAGAGTGAGCACATATCGTACTCAACAAATATAAGATGGGGTTCATGAGGCTCAAAAGGTTTGACACAGGATTACTGCGATAGCTTTTAGTGAGTCATCTTTTAGCAATTGAGTAGCAACCAGTTTAGCATAAGCCCCAAACAACCACATGATCAAATAAACGAGAATAATGTATAGCAAAAAACAATAATAATTAGTGAGCATCAATACCATCAGTATTAACATTATCATTAGTATTCATCACTTATTCTATAAGGGTCCAAGGCCACTCGTGACCATGAGCACAGCTGTTATAATAGTTTTACACCCTGCAGAGGTTGTACACTTTCACTATGAGTCGTGATTGTCACACCCCAAAAATTCTAATTTTAGGTTGTGCATAGGAAACACTAAATAAAATAAATGTTTTAATATTCGGATAAAATTTCCTAAGTTTAGTTTATGATAGCATCAATTAGTTATAAAAAAATGAAAAAAATAAGAATCTTTAATTTTTTCTAAACTAATTTGATGGGCTATTGTTTATTGTGATGTTTGCTTGTTGCCTCTTGTGTGTTGAGAGCGAGCAAAGTCTTTAAAAATGCGTTTAGTCGGTCGATTTTCCTTCTCCGATATACATATATCATTTTTCTACAATCAAATTCCTTGTTTCTCACCTCAAGTTTTCGTTGAGAGCTTCCTCAAATATTTTTGTTGTAACTCAAATCACTCCTTCCAGTTTCTCGTCCATCAATCAACCTCTACAAACTTCTTAGAAATTTTTCTAGCTTTTATGTACCTTGTTTCTACTTGTCTATGAGCATAATCTTATTCTTAGATGCTTCAAATTATCTTTTCATGAGCTCCAAATACTTTATTTGGGTTCCTCATGTTCCCTAATGTCCCTGAAAATTTTCCCCGAATTTTCGGAGCTTTCGGAGTATTTTCGCGGCTTAAATAATAATTCTAGAATTTTCTAGAATTATTTTATCCACGAAATTAATTAATTCCGAAAATAATAAATATCTCATTTTCCACAGAAGCCCATGTGCAATAATCTTAAATGCCCATACATTTATTTACTAATGGGCTTTAATAATTAATTAGGCCTATTAGTAAAGATGGATGGTGCAACATCAATTAGTACCGTATCGTCAGTTGACGTGGGGTAGGGAGTTTTCCTCCATATATATACGTACATATTCCTTGGGTAAAAGCACACCAAAACTACCGTGGAGGAGCCCCTAGTTTGGGAAATCTCTCGTGTAGTAAATTAGATATTTTTCTCCTTCTCGTGTCGCCCCTAGGTCGAGGCCCTTCGGATGGATGGAGGTAGAAGATGAAGTATTTGCGGTTTTGCCACTGGTTCGTAATATCTTTGTCGTTTCTTCGTTTTAATTTCGTTTTGCTTCGTTTGAGTTACGTTAGTTTCGTATAGTTGCGCTCTACGTAGTAGTGCTGATGTATATCGTGTCACCTAATTATGAATTTATTGATTTACGTGCAATATTTATTTAATGCATTTTTAATTAAAAGCAACCTAGTGTAGTAACTCGTTCTTGTGATTTTACGATCATGCCAACTGAAGCTACATGCTATCGGTGTAGACGTGCTACATGCTAGTTATATATAAATTAAATATTAATTTAATTGACATGCAATTAGTTCTATGATTAAAAGCAATCTAGGTTTGTAAATCCGTTCTTGTTGCGATAGTTTTGTAGCGTCATGCTCTATACAATAGCGATAGTTTTTGTGATGTCACTCAAGTATGAATTTATGTATTTAAATACAACTTGATTAATATTTATTTAATAACTTTCTAACTAAAAGCAATATAGGGGTATAATGTTTATGTCATGCTCTTTTAAATTAGAAGCGACTTAGGTTCATACGTAGAACATTCTCAAATAAATGTTAACTTGATTAATATTAACATAAATGTTTCTTAATCATAATTAGTTTAGTTAAACATGAAGCATGTAGTTAATTTAACTAATATTTAGCTACTGTCTTTTTAAATTAAAAGTAACTTTGATTTATAATTTATTTTTTATAAATAATCAAATGCTATCATGATTAATAAGAACTTAAGTGCTTCTTAAATAGAACTTGTTTAGTTTATGCAAGAAACATATAATGATTCGATTAGCTGTTATCACCTTCTTTACGCTTTCTAATTTATAAATGTTTAAATGACTTAAACACTAAATAAATATTTATAAATAAAATATAACTAAGGTTTAACTTCGGCTTTATAAATTGATTAATGATTATGAGAAAAGGTAACATAAGATAATATATTATGTTTTGCTTAGTTTAATCAAGATTCATATAAGGTCATCTTAGATGTGATTTGGTTAATGTTTAGAAGCAACTAGGGTTTATAACTCCGGTATTTCATAACTGAATGTTAATAAGATTCATATACACATAAATGTTTTCTTTTAAATTATAAGATGATTAGTTCCACCTTGATTTGTAAATGTTTTCATTTAGCTTTTGCCACATGTTCCATGATTATCTAAATTTACATGACTTAAAATACTATGATATGATATATTTATAAATAAAATATGGCTAAGGTATAATGTTAGCTTTTACAATTCAACATAATTTGGTTAGTTCCACTTTAGTATATTTCTCCAAAAAGTCCAACACAATTCACTAACTCAAATGAATCCAGCATATAGTTTTCTCTTTTAGTATGTTGCAAGCTTATCGAT
Organism: Saccharum officinarum; assembly: GCA_020631735.1. Lineage (NCBI taxonomy): Eukaryota > Viridiplantae > Streptophyta > Magnoliopsida > Poales > Poaceae > Saccharum > Saccharum officinarum. The sequence continues at coordinate 7,145,127 of CM036165.1, read as the reverse complement.
AGTCGTGTCCTGTTAACGGTAGCTTCGTTCTCCGTCGTTCTTGCGCTAGCATCAAGTCGTGTCGATTAGTGTGCTTCTCGCGTCTTTGTGTTCATAGCAATTCGTCGATTAGTTTTCAAACCTCTTCACTTGTTTTATCTGATTGGTGTGTTGTTCTAATTTAGTTCTATTGTTTGCTTCGTGTATGATTGCTCAGATGCTTGTATGATGCTACCTGTTGATCGAGTTTAGTCGGTGAGGTTTACGTGGTGAATACGAAGCAATTCATTGAAGATTCAGAAGAGTTGGACTTGAAGAAAGATCTAAGTTTAAGGCAAGTATAGCATGGGATTATCCTTGTTGTCCTATTCACAATAAATGATTACATTCATTATGCATGTATTCCCTTGATAAGGATGACTTAGTTTTGATCCATTACCTTGGCACCCGTGATATTGCATTGAGTAGTTTTGCTAGCGCTGAACATAAATTATGATCTTGTAATATGATTAATGGAATATGCAACAACACTAAAAGATGACATTTTGATTACTGTTTAAAGAGGGCTAGAGCATGATGCTATTTTTCTTGGTGCTCTAATTTCTCTCCACAAGGACTCATCTGTGGACGAACATCCGGGATTTACAGTACAACTGTGAGGGCTATATGGCTCTGGCTTTAGCTCAGTATGAGGACCTTTTCTAGCTTGTTAGAGGTTACACTTGTGGCGCAAATAGGGAAAAGCAGTCTGTGGATCCCTGCGTGATTGTATCACACAGACTGACTTTGGAAACCTAGTGGCCCTAACTTGTTAGACGAACCTTTGAAAGGCTTCGTAGTGTTTCCCTGCCTGCTCATCTTGGAAGTGTTTTGGGAGTCGCGATCCTAGGCATATGGGTAATCACGACTCACAGTGAAAGTGTACACCTCTGCGCAGAGTTTAATAAACTGATATACTAGCCGTGCTCACGGATACGAGTGGCCTTGGACCTTCACAGAATAGATGAACATTTATTGGTGTCACACCCATTTTTAAGGACAAAAATAGGATGCATAAAAGACTCATGTGCGCCCCAGGAAACAGTCGCACACATAAGTTGACAAATTACAAAGTATCATCACAGTGCTTATTACATAACGAATAAGTATTTAAGACATAGTCTTGAACGATAGGTAATAATAACTAATAGTAATTCTTCAGCGGAAACTCCACACAGGGACACAGTTGACTGGTTGACACCAAGACTAGTCCTCATTCCGATAATCTTCCTCAATATCTTCATCTGTTATGGTGGAAATAGCAAGGGTGAGTCCATGTCGAACTCAACAAATATAACACAGGGTTCATGAGGCTCAAAAAGGCTAGACATTGTTTAACTGCGTTTAGCTTTTCATCATATATTTGCAATTGAATAGCATCAAGATAAACCACTTCCCATTAAAGAACCAATGATCAATTGTAATAAGGATAATGAATAGCATTAACATGAGCAAATAATAATCAACAATAATTAAGCATGATATAACAGTTATGATCAACTATTCCATAAGAATCCCCAAGGCCGCTCGTATCCGTGAGCACGGCTAGTATACCAGTTTTTTAACTCTGCGTAGAGGTGTACACTTTCACTGTGAGTTATGATTTCTAAATGAGTGGGGAGATCAAGCCCAAACACCCGAGAACCATATAAAGCCACTCAAAAGTTCGTCTAACAAGTTAGGGCCATTAGATTCACTCGGCAGGCAGATGTAGAACCCCCCTTCCCTGTGGCACAACAACCGTAGCCTATACACACTAGGCCAGGGGCTCGCACTACACCCAACGTGGCAAGCCATTCTTACGCCATTTAAGGTAACCTCTAACAAGCTAGAAAAGGTCTCTTGAACAACTAAAGCCAGAGCCATATAGCCCTCACAGCTGTACTGTATATCCCGGTTATCACTTACAGATAAGTCCTTATGGAGAGAAACCAGAGCATCAAAATAATACACATGCTCTAGCTCCCTTTTAACAGTAATAAAATCATCTTAATAGTTGATTGCTTAATCCATTAATCAAATTACAAGATCATTGTTCTCAGTTTAAGCACTAGCAGTAGCTACCCATATGCATTCCCAAGGTTGACAAGGAATCAAGATAACAATCACTAAGTTATAATCTCTAAGGTTGTCAAGGTAAGCACATGCATATGTATGACAATTCAATGTATAGGTAACAAGGATAGTCCTGTGTTATACTTGCCTTGATCAAAGCTTTCCAAGTGATACTGCTGACTTGGCTCAAAGTAATACTCCGAATCGTCCAGATACTGCTCACCTTCTATACTCGATCATCAATCAACAACACACATGCATCCAATCAAACAAATACGAAGCAAACAAAGAGATACAATTAGAACAGTACACCAACAGTAGCAAAACAGTAATAAAAGTTTATAAAACTCTTCTACACGTTTCTACGATCACACAGACGCAAAGATCACCAAATTCGGAGTTAAAACGTGAAAGTTATGAATTTTCTAAGATTTCCTATAGATAAATAAATACTTAATTATAAACTCGAAAAATAAATTATCAAAACTAACTGTACAACTACACTAACATGTAGAGCTCGCAAATACGAACCTAACGCAACTTGAACGGATCAAATCGGAATTAAAACGAAGATTTTATGACCAAAACAATCCTAGTGGCAAAACTGTAAATACCTAAAAACGTATTTTTGATTTAACCGAGAGAAAATACGCTTTCAAAACAAGGAAACGTATTTCAGATAATACGCTAAGGACGGCGGGTTCAATTATTAAAAGTCCAGGGGCTCTTTAAGAAGTTTACCCCGTGAAGGGGTATCTTTTAATCTCGGCCCTTGATTTCAAATCGGACGGCTCACGTTCATCTTCAACTCCACAGTGCTCACCCGGTCACCTCCCTCAAGTCCGGCCGGCGGCCCCCCATGGCCGGCGGCTCCATCTCATTGGAGATGGCGGATTTACCCATCTAGACCACCGTTCGACCCCAAATTTGATCCACCTGAACGAGAAGCTCTGTGCGAACTCAAATACTCGATAAAAACTAGCTACGATAAACCATACGTGACGCGCGGCAACAAGGGGCGGCGGCGCCATCACCGCACCGTCGGTAAGCTTCAAAATCACGACTAGAACCGCCTCCACCCAAAAGAAAAAAACATAGAACGAAAGAGTAGGAGAGTGCGGTCTCACCAACGCAATGAAATCGGCCTCGAATCCACCCGACGGCTCCACCCGCGTTCAACCGACACCTCCAACTACCTCAAACCCTTAACCTCGATTTCTTACGGTGGAGTTCACGGTTTAGATGAAAAACGGATATAGGAAGGTCAAGGCGTCCTATTTATAGCTTCTATTGGTCGTGTTCGAGTAGGATTCCCCGGAAATCACGAAGCCGATCGTCGTCGTCGTTTCCGGTTTGGAGTCCGGAGCTCTCACGGAAGGTAGGAGACGACTGACCACCGGGCCCCACCGGTCAGCGGAACAAGGAGGGCGCGAGGCTCGTCACCGATACTGGGCCGGCCACCCGATGTCGGGCGCGGAGGAGGGAAGGCGGCAGCGGCCCACCGTGCGGCCCAGGCGGGGAGGAAAGCAGGCCGATCCGACGGGCCTTCGGCCACCAGGCGGAAGGTAAGTTGTTTTTTTTATTTTTCTTTCTTTTCTTTATTTGCTTATTTAGCAAACTATTCCAAATAAAATTTTCCAAACCAAATCAAAATAAAATAAAACCACTTCTCAAAATAAATAAATGCAACAACATGAATGCAACACCAAAAATTCTTTTTAAAATTTTAATTTCCTTTCTCTAAATTATTTAAAATTTATTACTCCTAAAATTTGGGTGTTACAAATTCTACCCCCCTTAAAAGAATCTCGTCCTCGAGATTGGACTGATTACTTAAACAACTGCGGATATGATTTCCTCAATTCATCCTCTCTTTCCCAAGTTGCCTCTGCCTCTGAATATCAATTCCACTGTACTTTGCACATTTTAATAACCCGACTTCGAGTAACTCTCTCAGCAGTCTCTAAAATCTTAATCGGAAACTCTTCATATGTAAGATCCTCCTTAACAGTCAACTCTTCTAAAGGTATCTGCTCCTCAGGCACCCGTAAACACTTCTTAAGTTGTGAAACATGGAACACATCATGTACTCCAGATAAATTCTCAGGCAACTCTAATTGATAAGCAACTTCCCCACGTCTAGTAATAACTTTAAATGGTCCAACATACCTTGGTGCTAGTTTACCTTTCATGTTAAACCTCTTCACACTTTTCATTGGTGACACCTTCAAATAGACATAATCACCTACCTCAAAAACTAAATCTCTTCTTCTATTGTCAGCATAACTCTTCTGACGAGACTGTGCTACTCTCAAATTCTCACGAATCACTCGCACTTGATCTTCTGCGTTTCTAAGAACATCTGTACCAACCACTTGAGATTCACCTGTCTGGTCCCAAAACAATGGAGTTCTACACTTACGTCCATACAAAGCTTCAAACGGTGCCATCTTAAGACTCTGTTGATAACTGTTATTGTAAGAGAATTCTGCATAAGGCAAACTCTTATCCCAACTAGTTCCATATTGCAATGCACAAGCTCTCAACATATCCTCTAATACCTGGTTGGTCCTTTCAGTCTGTCCATCTGTCTGTGGATGATATGTTGTACTAAAATTCAATTTTGTTCCCAATGATTCATGCACAGCTTTCCAAAAATGCGACGTAAACTGCGATCCTCGATCAGATACAATCTTCTTTGGTACTCCATGCAAACAGACTATTCTCTCCATATACAACTCTGCCAATTTTGGTCCATGGTAAGTAGTCTTAACTGGTATAAAATGAGCAACTTTAGTTAACCGATCTACTATCACCCAAATAGAATCATAACCTCTCTGAGTACGAGGTAACCCTACTATAAAATCCATACCAACTTCCTCCCACTTCCATTCAGGAATCTTCATTGGTTGCAACAATCCAGCAGGTCTCTGATGCTCTGCTTTCACCCTCTGACAAGTGTCACACAATGCCACATACTCAGCCACATCTCGCTTTAATCCAACCCACCAATATTTCTGTTTCAGATCCAAATACATCTTAGTACTACCAGGATGAATAGAATAAGCTGACTCATGAGCTTCGCGAAGAATTGCCTGTCTAACAGTTTGATCCTCAGGTACACACAGCCTCTTTCCAAACCACAAAATTCCATTATCATCCATCCGAAAGCCTGGTGACTTACCAATCACTATATCTTCCGCTATCTTCTTTAGTTTCTCATCCTTCAACTGACCCTTGTAGATTTCTTGCTCTAAGGTAGGCTCTATCACTAATTCCATTGTATTAGTAACAATGCCCAAATTCAAATATTCAAATTCAGCACATAACTCACTAGTCATAGACAACGTCCGTATCTCATTGGCATAACTTTTCCTACTAAGAGCATCAGCTACTACATTAGCCTTACCAGGATGATAGTGTATCTCAATATCATAATCCTTAATCAACTCTAACCATCTGCGTTGCCTCAAATTCAGATCTGACTGAGTGAAAATATACTTCAAACTCTTATGATCAGTGTATATATCACTCTTATGTCCAATCAAATAATGTCTCCAAATCTTTAAAGCATGAACTACAGCTGCTAACTCCAAATCATGTGTAGGATAATTCAACTCATGCTTTCTCAACTGCCTAGATGCATAAGCCACAACTCTGCCTTCTTGCATAAGAACACATCCCAAACCTTGACGAGAAGCATCACAATAAATAGAAAACTTCTTACTCAAATCTGGCAAAACCAAAACAGGCGCTGTAGTCAACCTCTTCTTCAATTCCTCAAAACTAGCTTGACATTTATCTGACCACACAAACTTGGCATTCTTCTCTAACAGAGATGTCATAGGTTTAGCAAGTTTAGAAAACCCTTCAATGAATCGTCTGTAATATCCAGCTAATCCCAAGAAACTACGAATCTCGCTAACATCAATAGGTGGTTTCCAATCTAATACATCCTTTACTTTACTTGGATCCACTGATATCCCTCCATTAGAAACAATATGACCAAGGAAAGAAACTTCCTTCAACCAAAACTCACATTTACTTTGCTTCGCATACAGTTTATGCTCTCTAAGTTTCTGCAATACCAACCTCAAATGTTCAGCATGCTCTTCCTCCGTCTTGGAAAATACCAGTATATCATCAATAAATACCACCACAAACTTATCCAAATATTCCATAAACACCTTATTCATCATGTACATAAAGTATGCAGGTGCATTGGTCAATCCAAATGACATAACAGTATACTCATACAATCCATACCTTGTAGTAAAAGCTGTCTTTGGAATATCGAAACACGAATCTTCAACTGATGATAACCAGAACGTAAATTAATCTTAGAGAACACACAAGCACCTCTTAACTGATCAAACAAGTCATCAATCCTAGGCAAAGGGTACTTATTCTTGATAGTTACCTCATTTAGTGACCGGTAATCAACACACATCCTCTGACCGCCATCTTTCTTGTCAACAAAAATAACTGGTGCTCCCCAAGGTGATGAACTAGGTCTAATAAAACCTTTATCTTGTAATTCTTTAATTTGTTTCTTAAGTTCTTCTAATTCATCTACTCCCATCCTATATGGTCGTTTGGCTATAGGTGCAGTTCCAGGAAGTAATTCAATAAGAAATTCAATGTCTCGGTCAGGTGGCATACCTGGCAATTCATCAGGGAAGACATCCGGAAATTCCTCAATCACTGAATTCTCCTTAATAGTATCTTCAAGCTGATTCACCACAGCGGTTGGTTGCTTCTGCACTGCTACATCCACATTGATTTTATCTCCATTAGGTGCAGTCACAACTACCACTTTCTGCTAACACTGAATCTCTGCCTGATTTTGCTTCATCCAGTCCATACCCAATATCACATCAATACCAGATGTCCTCAACACTATAGGAGCTATCTTAAACTCTACCCCCCTTAATACCATACTAATTGGAAGACAACGATTACTGGTTTGCATGGTACCTCCAGGTGAATTTACTAAGAGAGGTTCTTTCATAGCTAGCATGGGTATACTATGCATTTTAACAAAAATGTTGGATATGAATGTATGAGATGCTCCAGAGTCAAAAAGAACAGTTGCAGGAGTGGAATGTACATTGAACGTACCAATCATAACTTCTGGTGCATCATGAGCTGTATCAGAAGACACGTGATTCACCCTTCCAGTACCAGATTGCCTCTGGTTGCTCTTCTGGCTCTGAGGAGTCTGCTGGTTCTGCTTCTCAGGACAATGGTAAGACATATGCCCCTCTTTACCACAGACAAAGCATCTAGTAGGCGTGCTGGGAGCACTATTCTTCATGGGAGTAACATTGGAATTTCCAGTGCGAGGAGTCTGTTGCCCAGTCTGCTGATACTGTTGACGCTGTGGATATGATGAACGCTGTTGTGACTGATTACTTTGCCAATTCTGGGACCACCTCTGATTCGGATTGCGATTCCATTGACTAACCGGTCCCTGAAACTTCTGATGAAAACCATGCTGAGAATTAGTGCGCTGACGGTTGTTGCTTCCTGAGCTTTGTACCTTCATCTTCCTCTTCCTGTCCATCTCTCTGCGCTCATTATCAAGCACAATAGCTTTATTTACCAGCTCTTGAAAACTAGCATAGTTGTTCCCCTTCAACTGCAAGCGAAGATCATAATAAATTCCCTTCAAGAAAAGACGCTGCCTGTCTGCATCTTCCCTCACTTCATTAGGAGCATAGCGAGCCAACTGGGTGAACCTGTCATGATATTCACTAACGCTCATCTGTCCCATCCTAAGGTTTCTGAATTCTTCCTGCTTCAGCTCAATTATACCTTCAGGAATATGACGAGCTCGAAAATCTCTAACAAACTCATTCCAAGTGATAGGAGGAGCATTGTCGGGGCGTGCAGCTTGATACGACTCCCACCAAGTCTGAGCTGTCCCCTGTAACTGACCAGATGCATATAACACCTTCTCCATATCATTGCATTGGGCTATATTCAGCTGTTTCTCCACTGCCCTCACCCAATCATCTGCCTCTAAAGGATCAGCAGCATGAGAAAACACTGGAGGGCGTCCCTTCAAAAATTCCCCACGCTTATCCCTCACTTGCACAGGCGGTGGTCCTCCTGCAGGGGGATTGTTCTGCATGTGCTGCATAAACATCTGCATCATCTGGTTCTGAGTTTGCATGAGTTCCTCCATAGTAATGGGTGGGTTAGCACCTCCACGACCTCTGCCACGTCCTCTGCCTGACATCTATTTCCAAAAACACAGAAATTGAAATTCAGTACGATCCGAGATGATGTATTCAATAGATAAGCAAAATCTGATTTTTCTGGGCGAACTCCAATTTCAGCAACTCAGTAAAACTGTCATATCTCGAGCTACAGACGTCCAATTCAGATGATCTTTACATGGTTGGAAAGCTTACAAAATTATCTACAACTTTTATTCACAACACTTTTTCTGATTCTGTCAATAAATTGGCCAAAACTGATCTTAACCGAAACTATTTCAGAATTCCAGACTGTGCAGTAACTCCAACTTGGAACAGGTATATCTCTTAGCTCTTAATAGATATTAAAATAATTCTTATGGGGTTGGAAATATATAGAAGTCTGATTATTCCCAGTAAAATTTCTTAAATTTCTCATGAACGGATTTTAAGTTATTTCTAAAACATCCCAGACTGATCCAAAAATCAGCAAAGGACAGAACTAAGTTAACCTCATATTCAACTAATATATTTTGATCAAACTTAATATTCTTAACCATGGAACTTGTAGGCATGTCTACAAAACTCCAGCACACATTACAAAGATCCAAATCACACATTATCATAATAACAATCCATCAATCATACAATTGTTTACACCACAAACTGACTCTTAAAACAATCCAAACTTAAAATTAACTCGTAACTACTATCGTTCCTATTACATAGGGATTTTTTCTATTTCCTAATTAAGCTTCTCATAAATCTTGGGATGACCTAACTCCGCCCTTAATTGGTCAATCTCCTTATAAGCTTGCTCCTTAAGTTCTTTTTCCTTCAGCAACTCATCCTTCAAATCCACCTCATGGAGAGCCAATTCACGAGCTAATCCCACCGTAGCTTGTAAAGTCAAGGAGGAATCATCTGCAGGCGGCACGGTCCAAATACCCTTGTCATGTAAGAAACAAGGAAAATGCCGGAGTGCACCCTTTAACGTCTTGTCCGAGCGTAGACCATGGTAGTAAACAAATGCATTGAAAGCGACATCCTCCATGCTTATCTCCACGGTTGCCCGGCTCACTCTGGTAATGAACTTTGACTCCACCTTAGACTCCTTAGTGGTAGGATCCCTTTTCTTAACCCATAACTCCGTTTCCCAATAGGAATCCATCCATGGATGACTATACTCTGCACTACGATACTCCAACGTAGCTTTCCAGTCGTAGTAGTAGTTGTCCAAGGTTCTTGTCAACATGTCATGGAAGAAAGCATCAGCTTTAGGAACCATGATATGAAGCTTCGTAGTCCACCCCATAACTACATTCTCCATTGGTGTATCACCAACTCTTGATTCAGCATCAGATAGCTCTTGATCACCATCTTCATACGGCTCCTGAGGTTTGAAACGGGCAACGTACTGTGCAGCTGACAGACGAGGATAAGGAGACATCTACAAGATTTAGACATAGATTAGATAGAATCAATGTATTTTCGCAATAGAATAAAGTAGAGGAAGCATAAAACTTTAGTAATTAACAAGGTGAAAAGAGGAAGCATGAATTAAGTGAAGTATGGATGCTATTAACGACCATTCTAACTAGGCTCGCGTCCTACAGTCAACACGGCTCCGATACCAATCTGTCACACCCATTTTTAAGGACAAAAATAGGATGCATAAAAGACTCATGTGCGCCCCAGGAAACAGTCGCACACATAAGTTGACAAATTACAAAGTATCATCACAGTGCTTATTACATAACGAATAAGTATTTAAGACATAGTCTTGAACGATAGGTAATAATAACTAATAGTAATTCTTCAGCGGAAACTCCACACAGGGACACGGTTGACTGGTTGACACCAAGACTAGTACTCATTCCGATAATCTTCCTCAATATCTTCATCTGTTATGGTGGAAATAGCAAGGGTGAGTCCATGTCGAACTCAACAAATATAACACAGGGTTCATGAGGCTCAAAAAGGCTAGACATTGTTTAACTGCGTTTAGCTTTTAATCATATATTAGCAATTGAGTAGCATCAAGATAAACCACTTCCCATTAAAGAACCAATGATCAATTGTAATAAGGATAATGAATAGCATTAACATGAGCAAATAATAATCAACAATAATTAAGCATGATATAACAGTTATGATCAACTATTCCATAAGAATCCCCAAGGCCGCTCGTATCCGTGAGCACGGCTAGTATACCAGTTTTTTAACTCTGCGCAGAGGTGTACACTTTCACTGTGAGTTATGATTTCCAAATGAGTGGGGAGATCAAGCCCAAACACCGAGAACCATATAAAGCCACTTAAAAGTTCGTCTAACAAGTTAGGGCCATTAGATTCACTCGGCAGGCAGATGTAGAACCCCCCTTCCCTGTGGCACAACAACCGCAGCCTATACACACTAGGCCAGGGGCTCGCACTACACCCAACGTGGCAAGCCATTCTTACGCCATTTAAGGTAACCTCTAACAAGCTAGAAAAGGTCTCTTGAACAACTAAAGCCAGAGCCATATAGCCCTCACAGCTGTACTGTATATCCCGGTTATCACTTACAGATAAGTCCTTATGGAGAGAAACCAGAGCATCAAAATAATACACATGCTCTAGCTCCCTTTTAACAGTAATAAAATCATCTTAATAGTTGATTGCTTAATCCATTAATCAAATTACAAGATCATTGTTCTTAGTTTAAGCACTAGCAGTAGCTACCCATATGCATTCCCAAGGTTGACAAGGAATCAAGATAACAATCACTAAGTTATAATCTCTAAGGTTGTCAAGGTAAGCACATGCATATGTATGACAATTCAATGTATAGGTAACAAGGATAGTCCTATGTTATACCTGCCTTGATCAAAGCTTTCCAAGTGATACTGCTGACTTGGCTCAAAGTAATACTCCGAATCATCCAGATACTGCTCACTTCTATACTCGATCATCAATCAACAACACACATGCATCCAATCAAACAAACACGAAGCAAACAAAGAGATACAATTAAAACAGTACACCAACAGTAGCAAAACAGTAATAAAAGTTTATAAAACTCTTCTACACGTTTCTACGATCACACAGACGCAAAGATCACCAAATTCGGAGTTAAAACGTGAAAGTTATGAATTTTCTA
>CM036165.1:7102556-7133610 GCA_020631735.1 Saccharum officinarum | reverse complement strand
TGAGCAGGCAAGGAATCACTATGAAGCCTTTCAAAGGTTCGTCTAACAAGTTAGGGCCGCTAGGTTTCGGAGTCAGTCCTGTGATACACCACGCAGGGATCCACAGTCTGCTCTACCCCATTTGCGCCACAAGGGTAACCTCTAACAAGCTAGAAAAAGTCCTCATACTGAGCTAAAGCCAGAGCCATATAGCCCTCACAGTTGTACTGTAAGTCCCGGATGTTCGCTTACAGATAAGTCCTTAGGGAGAGAAAAACTAGAGCACCATAAAAAAATAACCAAATATGCTCTAGCCCTCTTGAGCCATATTGCTTTAGAGCATCATTTAAACGTTTATTGCATATACCATTAGTCAGTTACAGATCATAGTTATTTTTATCTTGAGCACTAGCATGAATACTACCCAATGCAATTGTCCCATGGGTGTCAAGGTACAAGATATAAAAACTAGGATATCCTTAATGGTAACAAGGTAGACACATGCACATGAACTAAGTATATTAAAGATGAATAGGAAACAAGGATAATCCCATGCTATACTTGCCTTAAACACCGATCCTTCGGTAAGCTTTAATCTTCAACGTTTCTTCTTCTCTTCTTGATAACCTCGTATATCTCACCGACTGGACTTGATCAATAAATCACCACACACACATCGAGCAATCATACACGAAGCAAACAATAGATCTAAATTAGAAACAGTACACCAAACATATGAAACAATATGTGAAAAGGTTTTTAAAGATGTTCTACGCATTACTACGAACACACAGACGCGAAAAGCACACTATTCAGAGCTACGGTTGAAAAGATACATCTACCGAAAGATTTGCTCATAGAAGAAATATAAAAACTATTAGCTTCATGAGTTTTAATTATATAATAACATATATAAGATACTATATATGGAATTAAGTCAAATTTAGATTCAAATTATAAAACTAAAGTAAAACAAATCATATTTTATTTACAAAACCCAGTTGCATAATTATTAATCAAGATATGATTTAAACAATAAAATTTCAGAATTAATAATATGGTAAACACGGTCACTAACGCGTAGATCTCGTTGCTATGAATCTAACGCAACTCGAATGAGCTAAACGGATCTAAAACGTAGAAAATATGATTTAAACAAGATCTACTTTATTAAAGTAATAGATTAAATCTCACATTGGAACTTAAAGATAGAAAACCTAACCAACAGTAACACTAACAGTATAACAAGTTTGTAAAACTCTTCTACACGTTACTACGATCACATAGATATAAAGATCACGAAATTTGGATTTAAAACGTAAAAATTATGAATTTTCTAAGATTTCCTATAGATAAATAATTACTTTAATATAAACTCGAAAATAAATTATCTCAAACCTACTGTACAGTTCTATAATCATGTAGAGCTCGCCAAATACGAATCTAACGCAATTTGAACGGATCAAATCGGAGTTAAAACGGATAATTTATGACTAAAACAATCTCAGTGGCAAAACTGTAAATATCAGAAAACGTATTTTTCAATTACCGAGACAAAATACGCTTTCAACAGATCAAAACGAACTCTGAGCTTTACGTTTTAGGACTGCGGGTTCTATACTTAAAAATCACAGGGACTCTTTTACAATTTTACCAGCGAACCGGTATCTTCTAATTCTAGCCGTCGGATTTAGATCGGACGGTCCAGATTGGATCGGGGACAAACGGGCGGCGCTCCGGCCGGATTTGAGCCCGACGGTGACTCAGGGAGGGAAAACGGGCGGCGACTGGGTGCGAGACGCGGCCGCGCGAGTTGGGCCGGCAGGCCGCTGGCTGGGCTCGGCCCACGCGGGAGCGGACGCGGGAGTGAGCGGCTGCTGAGGCAGGCCGGGGAGTTGGGCTGCGGGAGGAAAGCGGCCCGAAGAGAAGAAAAATTCCTTTCCTTTTTCTTTTCTAATTTTTCAAAGCAAATTTTCAAATGATTTTCAAATCCAAATTTGAATTTGATCAAACCACTCATCTAAAAAATTTAAATGCAACAGCATGAGTGCACAAACATGTTTCTACTCTTATATTTGATTTTAAATTTATAAAAATTATTATTATTCTAAATTTTCATGCTCACAAAAATATAAAAAAAATCATATTTTCCTATTTTTATCTCTTTCAAAATTTTAGGGTGTTACAATAAACCAATGAATATGCCTTTTTGAGCCTCATGAACCCCATGTTACACTTGTTGAGTACGAGATGTACTTACGCTTGTTTATTTCTTTTACTTGGATAAAAATCCCGGATGGGTAACAGATGGAGGTAATAGTGACTACTACGCCTACTTTCCTGAAGATTACTAGTCTTGCTGTCAACCAGTCAATGTACCTGTGACTGGAGCTACCACGAGAGATTTTTATTTATACTTCCGCTACGTTTGTGTTAAGACTATGTGTTTAAATATTCGTGATGTAATAACATTTGTGATGATACTTCTGTTATAATTTGTGAACTTATGTGTGATTGATCTCTGGGCGCACATAAGGGTATGCATTCCATTTGGTCGATAAATGGGTGTGACATGTAAAGACTATGTATTAATAATCGTGATGTAATAACATTTGTGATGATACATCCTTTATAATTTGTTAACTTATGTGTGATTGATCTCTGGGCACACATAAGAGTATGCACTCCATTTGGTCGTTAAATGGGTGTGACAACCAGGTGCTACAATGGTGGATGCACATTGTATTGTATCTGATTCTGCTTGGTTGCTGTTTAAGTTCTTAAATTAATTATCTAGCAGTCCCTAAAAGTATTTCTGCTATCTCAGGTAATTCAAATTAGCAGATAATTAATTATCTAGCAGTCCCTAAAAGTATTTCTGCTCATATGCTTCACGATAGCTAGTTGAAACATTGTCGATGTATTATCACATAATATCATACAATAATTGATTTGTTGTTTAAAATTACAGGTTTATTAGCTCTTGGGTAGTTGAATCTTGGTCAAATTGGTGTATGTTGAATTAATGAATTATATGAAGGCGCTGCTAGCTTGCTATGGACGGCCGCTTTTTAATAGTAGGTACCATCTTCATTTTTTAAGAATTAAATTTGTCTTATATTATCCATTCGTGTGGGATATCAATGAGAATGTGATGTGCGTATGTGATGTTTTTATCATATTAGTTATGTGTTCACGTTATGCCCCAGCTAAATTTTGGTCGAGCTCCTCCCTGCTTTGCATCCTCCTCAATGAAGATGACGGTGGCACCTTGCCTTGTCGTCGCCGGACGCAGTATGTGGCAGTAGGTGCTGGATGTTGGCAAAGCTTGGGCTCTACTAGGAATCGTTAGATGTTAGCCCGCTCCACGTCAACCTGCCCACGCTAGCTGTGCCTGATAGTCATGTCAAGAACTTGGATGCAGCTCTTCCCTGCAGATAGTTTTCTTCTGCCTTTGTTTTCTTCCACTAAAATTGTAGCCATGAATATGTAATATTTGTGTGACTAAAACTAACTGAGTTAATTCACATCTTCCAATTCTGGCCTAGAGGCTGCTCTTGACCAAATTTGATTTACCTTTCATATGCACTTTGAATATATTGTAGGCAATTTCAACTTAACTAGTTGTTTCACCTCGCGAATATACTGTATGCTCATAGGATTCTGAGTGAAGCAAATTGATTATTCCAGTCCAAAAATTAGGTTCAGTAATTCTTTGCTCACTGAGCTGCTGCGTGGTGCTTCCCTCACCAGCAGCCTTGACCTAGCAAGATCCCGATGAGGCACGCACAATCCTTATCTTTTTTTTGGATTTAGATTAGGCTAATTTCAGGTTTATCTTGTAGATTGTGAATTATCTGCACAGTCATTTCTGCAGCTGCTGGTGTTGTACTATACGGGGCATTCCCAGAGTTGAGCGCAAAGTCCTTAATACCCTTAATATCCTAGTGGCTTGGGAAATATTGAAGCACCGAAGTGCTCCCTATTAGGATTGGAATTTAGATGAAAAGAAGCTTTGTTGTGCTTGTTGTCGAATGGGGCTTCTAGATATTTACCTATTGTCCGATATATTTATACTAGTGTTCCACCTGTATGCATGCTCCACGGAGTCACCCCCAACATATCCCCCTGACGTGACAGATATAGGCATATAGCAGCCTCAGCACCAGTTTGTGTGTAAAGGTGAGTATGCACTGGTAGCCTCAGTCTTTCTGTTTGTACACAAAATTTAATGTTTCAACCACAATAATTTTCTATAGTATAATATTGCACAAGTATTTATGTTCAAAATCTAAACCACAAAAATCTATTTATCGACCACAAATATGCTTTCATGTGCCCTTCTACACAATAAAAAATTATTTTCAATCATAGATACTATAAGATACATTTTCTTCAACGCATGCATACCTTGCTAGTTAACCATAACTATTCATTTGTGAAGCCCCAAATATTTGGATCATTCCATGAACAAATTAAAACAGTAGCTCCTAACTATAACATCTATTTTATGATCCATGCAAATTTACCCTGTGTTAGCTCCTAACTATTGTTTCATAAAAACTACATAATTCCACCTAGGTGTTCGTTGCCGCTAAAGTTTACTTTTTAGAATTCATTCTTAAAAATTGTAACTGAATAGATCAATGATACATGCTAAGAGTTGTATTTTGTTACATACAATAATTGGGCAAATGAGTACATTTACAATACCATCTGTTTATCTGATAGATTCGTCACATTGGTAAATAGTAATCCCTATCCAATTTGCAGCACTATACCTTTTGTGTGGTTTTTATCATGTGATTTTTTTCTTAGATCTATGGACAGATATTTGCTTCGGTATCACAGACATTGACAGTCCTTCACATGTAATGTGAAAACAGCTATATATGCTTGATTTAGTATAAAAGGTACTTTTTAAACTCAGCTTATTTCAATGAACATATATGTTGTAACATAACCTGTGTTCCCTCTTATAGGTCAGTCATACAAATTTGGTGAGAAAATAGACAGCGTAGGGCAGAGGAGCGAATGAGGTAAAAAGTGACATGATAACTATTATTAGCATGTCACTTTTTAAACACTGATTTTTATGCTTTGGCACTAACTTTAAACATCATTTTTGTGCTTGGGCTCTACTAGCATTAACTTCTAACACTTTCATTCGGCATGGCAGGAAATCTGCAAGCAGAGAACTCTAACTTGGGAAGGCCAAGTGCACTGCAGAGGTCAAATGCAACGCATATCTTTTTGAACCTGTGTTTTTCTACTAATGTCACTGATTATGCCTTTGCACACTTGCAGAATCAACATTGACAGTGTACTTTCAGTTTTCAAAGATAAAAACTCATTACAAAATTCGGGTCTTGACAGAATGCAGGCAAAGAAAATAACATGAGCTGACACCTTCAAACAGAAGCCAATAGCAAACAAATTAGCCTTACGCTCTTTTCTGTGAAACAAGGAAGTCGAATTGCTTAAGGAGAACCCACAGCACGACTTCCCAGGGAGCAGACTAGCCTACTATTGGCATTTTGGCGACTTCCCCAGGAGCAGACTAGCCTTAGACTATTGGCATTTTGGCTGATTTCTGAAAAAAAAAACATATTCATTTACTCTTTGCATGTATTATTATTATGAGTTATCTTGGTCGACTCTTTATTGGAACAAATATCTCCTAATTTTATTTGGGTTCATACTTCGAAAAATGAATCTGACGTTTGTATATTAGCCAAACACTATGTTAATGTTAATAACCAATAAGAAGTTTGTTTCCAAATTGTGATGGACGGAAAGGACATTACAAGAGACGAAGAAGCTATGGCCCCCGCATCGTGAACAAAAAGTCACGAACAAAAAAACAGCAACAAGCCGGTCAAAAAAACCACAAACCAAGAAGTCTGACAAACCAAAAATATCGATACAAAAAATCACAACCAAAAAAATCGGTAAAAAAATAACGAACTAAAAAAATCAGTGAGGGGATCGCACGGGAGAAAAAGCGGAGCGGGAGCACGGACAGGCCTCCTGCTGTCACACTCATTTTTAAGGAACAAATGGAATGTATAATCTTATGTGCGCCCAGAGTTCAATCACACATAAGATGACAAATATAAATAGTATCATCACAAATGTTTATTACATAACGAATAATATCACAGAGTCTTCACGTATTTAAGCGGAAACATAAGATAACTCTTGTGGTAGCTAGCTCCATAGCACAGACACGTCAAATGGTTGACCACAAGTCTAGTAATCTTCAGGGAAGTAGTAGTAGTAATCACTATTCGAACATTCTGGAGTCCATCCTGAGATGTGGGGGAATGCAAGGGTGAGCACATAGGTAATCAACAAGTGTAACATGGGGTTCATGAAGCTCAAAAGGGATAGACACAGGTTTAACTGCATGTAGCTTTTAGTTGGTCATATTTTAAGCAATTGAGTAGCAACAAATTGGTGATGTTCCCATAATAAATACATGATCATGTAAAGAGAATAATGAATAGCAAGAACAAGTAAATTAATAGTGATCTCTATTCCGTAAGGGTCTAAGGCCGCTAGTGTCCGTGAGCACGACTAATATACTAGTTTTACACTCTACAGAGGTTGTACACTTTTCACTGTGAATCGTGATCCCCAAAAGTCCGAGGTCATGACTCCCCATTGGACGGTTAAGTTTCACTATGAAGTCTTTCCAAGGTTCGTCTAACAAGTTAGGGCCGCTAGGTTTCTGTGCCGTGTAAATGTAGAGCTCCCCTTCTGTATGGCACGATGACACGTAGCCTATACTCATAAGGACAGAAGCAGCACTACACCCAACCCGGAACACACCCCTTTTGTGCCAAAAAGGTATCCACGAACAAGCTAGAAAAGGTCTTCTTATATGACTAAAGCCAGAGTCATGTAACCCTCACAGCTGTATTGTAAGTCCTAGATGTTCGCTTACAGATAAGTCCTTACGGAGAGGAATCTAGAGAAAACTCTAGCCCTCTTGTTTTCTGTTGCTAAAAATCATCTTTTAGAGTTATTGCATATATCATTAGTCAAATTACAAGATCATTGTTTATGTGAGCACTAGCAAACTCCCCAATGCTATAACCATAGGATTCAAGGAACAAGATCAATACTAAGGCATCCTTAACAAGGAGACACATGCATAATGAATTAGGTGAATTAAAGTGAACAGGTAACAAGGATAATCCCATGCTATACTTACCTTGATCTAGCTGGTTCTGTTGATCCGGTTCGTAATAGTACTCTTAATCACCAACGAACTGCTCAACGTCTATTCTCGATTAACACATCAACAATAATCATCCAAGAGCAATTATGCAAAGCAAACAAAGCTACAACTAGAACAGTACACTAATAGTAGTAAAATAAGATGAAAAGTTTGTAAAACAAATCTACATCTCACTAGGATCACACAGACGCGAATTGCACGTAAATCAGAGCTAAAACGGAAAAGTTATGATTTAAACAAGATTTACTTTGTTAAAGTAATAGATTAAATCTAATCTCAAAATTTAAAAGCTGAAAACCTACTAAAAAGTAGCACTAACATGTAGATTATAAAATTATGAACCTAACGCAACTTGAACGGGTCAAATCGGAGTTAAAACGGAGATTTTATAAGCAATTTAAGACAGTGGCAAACTTGTAATTAAGCAGATCTAAATACGAATTAAAATAAATAGAAATTCGGGGTTTTTTTAAATCTGGCCAGGAACCACGGGTGACAAAAGATGAAAAGGCAGGGGCTCTTTAGCTAAAAAGCCAGACGAAGGGGTACGGGGCATTTTAAACTGTTGGATCTCGAGTCGACGGCCACGATTACATTGGAGAGGAGGGAGAGGGGAACTCCAACCATGAACAGTAACCCAACAGCGGTGATTTGGCCGGTGACGAGGAATTGCTCACTGGCATTAAGCAATTGGGCGCTATGGTACACGATTAGACGAACCGACTGCATGGGAAGGTAGAAACGAAGGCCGCGAAGTCACCTAGATGATTTTCAGCGACTGGAATAAATCGAGGAAGGTGTGCGGCTTCCAATGGCGGGCGGTGGAGCTCTGCTCACGATGATGAAGCTAAATTAGTGAAACAAATCGAAAAAAGAAGAGGAAGAGTGACTTGGCAAGGTCGTAGACACAACTCGGACTCGTCAGCGGCTTGCGGGGATGACCAAGTCGACGAATTCGTCCAATTGCTCCTGAGCTTGAGCGGTGGCGGCTTTCAGGGTTGTGGCAGCTAGAGCTTGAATAGAGGGCGGTGGCTTCAGGTTAGGGCTAAGAATAGGGCGGCAAACGCAACTACCTTTTATGAGGGGCAAGGTTCTTGCGGATCAAGCCAAGTGCGTCGGGGCGGAGGCAGATTCCTCTGGCGGTATCCGGCTCGGTAACGAGCTAGAGGAAGACGACGACGCTATTGCACGGGCCTGACATAGCAGTGACTCAAGGCGTAGGCCCTAAACGATAGAGACACAAGGATAAAGGGAGAAGGGCGAGGCAGCCTACGGCTTTGGCCGGTTGGGCCGGCCCAATACGCGGGGGGGGGAACGAGAAGGGGCAGCAGCTTCAGCTGGCCGCGGGACGCGGGCTCGGCCGAAAGGCTGAAAGCCAGAGAGGAGAGGAGAAAGAGATTTTTATTTCTTCTTTTTCTTTTCTAATATTTCAAAGCCATTTTCAAATAGTTTTAAAATCCTTTTCTCTTGCAATAAAAACCAATCAACACAAAAGAAAATATGCAGCGGCATGTATGCACAAGCATGTGTCTAACCTTATAGTTGATTTTATTTATTGAAAGTTATTATTTCTCTAAGTTAAAATGCTCACAAAATTATGTAAATAAATCAAATTCTCCTATTTTAAAATGATGCAAATTTTAGGGTGTTACAATTGTACCCCCTTAAAATGAATCTCGTCCCGAGATTCGGACGATGCTTACTCAAACAACTATGGGTATGCTTTTCTTAAATCTTCCTCTCTTTCCCATGTAGCCTCTGCTTCTAAATACCGGCTCCACTGAACTTTACACATCTTTATAACTCGGCTCCTAGTAACTCTTTCTGCTATCTCCAAGATCTTTACTGGATACTCCTCATAGGTGAGATTTTCCTTAACCGTGAGCTGTTCTAACGGTATCTGTTCCTCCGGTACACGCAAACATTTCTTTAACTGAGACACATGGAACACATCATGCACACCTGCTAAGCTCTCAAGCAATTCCAATCGATATGCCACTTCACCACGTCTCTCTAAGATCTTAAAAGGACCGACATACCTCGGTGCTAACTTTCCTTTCCGGTTGAACCTTTTCACACCTCTCATAGGTGATACTTTCAGGTAGACATAATCTCCTACTTCAAAAGTCAATTCTCTTCATCAAGTAATGGCATACCTTTTCTGTCATGACTGAGCTGCTTTCAAATTGTTTCTAATCATTCTTACTTGTTTCTCAGCATTCTTAAGCACATCGGGACCGAGCACTTGACTTTCTCCTGTCTGATTCCAGAACAACGGAGTTCTACACTTTCGACCATACAGAGCTTTAAAAGGTGCCATCTGTAGACTTTTCTGATAACTATTATTGTAGGAAAACTTTGCATATGGCAAACTCTTATCCCAACTAGTACCATACAGCAAAGCACAAGCTCGCAACATGTCTTCCAATATCTAATTAATCCTTTCAGTTTGCCCATCCGTTTGAGGATGATATGTTGTGCTAAAATTCAGCTTAGTTCCTAATGACTCTTGTACTTTCTACCAGTAATACGATGTGAATTGAGTACCTCGATCTAACACTATCTTCTTTGGAACTCTGTGCAAACTTACTATCCTTTCCATATACAGTTCAGCCAACTTTGCACTAGAATACATTGTTCTGACTGGTATAAAGTGAACAACTTTAGTCAAACGATCCACTATCACCCATATTGAATTAAAACCTCTCTGAGTGTGTGATAACCCTACTATGAAGTCCATACCAACTTCTTCCCACATCCACTTAGGTATCTGCATCAGTTGCAACAATCCTGCAGGCCTTTGATGTTCAGCTTTAACCCTCTTACATGTATCACATAGTGCAACATACTCTGCAACATCTCTTTTCAACCCATACCACCAATACTTCTCTTTCAAATCCATATACATCTTGGTACTTCCAGAATAAATAGAGTAAGAGGACTCATAAGCTTCACGTAGAATTGCTTCTCTTATAGCTTTGTCCTCAGGCATGCATAATCGTTTTCCAAACCATAGAGTTCCTTTATCATCCAAACGGAATCCAGGTGCCTTGCCTTTCGTTATATTCTCAACTATTTCCTTTATTTTGTCATCTATCAACTGACCCTTGCGTATCTCTTGCTCCAATATAGGCTCTATCACCAATTCCACTGCATTAATGGCAATACCCAAGTTTAAATGCTCAATCTCAGCACACAACTCATTTGATATAGGTATTACTTGTACCTCATTAGCATAGCTCTTTCTACTAAGAGCATCAGCAACAACATTAGCCTTGCCCAGATGATAATGTACCACCAAATAATAATCCTTTATCAATTCTAACCATCGACGTTGTCTCAAGTTCAGATCTGACTGGGTGAAAATATACTTCAAGCTCTTATGATCAGTGTAAATATCACTCTTATGCCTAATCAAATAATGCCTCCATATTTTCAAAGCATGCACCACTGCTGCTAACTCCAAGTCATGAGTAGGGTAATTTAACACATGCTTCCTCAACTGTCAAGATGCATAGGCCACTACTTTACCTTCTTGCATAAGTACTCAACCAAGACCCAAACGAGATGCATCACAATAGATAGAGAAGTTTTTACTCAAATCTGGCAAAACCAACATCATGGTTGTAGTTAATCTCTTCTTTGGTTCCTCAAAATTAGTTTGACACTTATCAGACCACACAAACTTCGCATTTTTTTCTAACAATGTTGTCATTGGCTTAGCAAGCTTAGAAAACCCTTCAATAAATTTTCTATAATATCCAGCCAATCCCAAGAAACTATGAATTTCTCCCACATCGGTTGGTGGCTTCTAATTCAACACATCCTTTACCTTGCTAGGATCCACTAAAATTCCACCATTAAAGACTACATGACCTAGAAAGACAACTTCCTTCAACCAGAACTCACACTTACTACGCTTAGCATAAAGCTTATGCTCTCTGAGCTTCTGCAAGACCAACCTTAAATGTTTAGCATGTTCTTCTTTAGTCTTGGAGTATACCAATATATCATGAATGAATACTACTACAAACTTATTGAGATACTCCATGAATACCTTATTCATCAAGTACATAAAGTATGTAGGAGCATTAGTCAAGCCAAAAGACATCACTATATACTCATACAAGCCATACCGTATTGTGAATGTTGTTGTTGGTATATTAGTAGCATGAATCTTCAATTGATGATAACCAGAGTGAAGATCAATCTTAGAAAACACACATGCACCTCTCAACTGATCAAACAAGTCATCAATCCTAGGTAGTGGATACTTATTCTTAATAGTTACCTCATTGAGTGACCGATAATCAACACACATCCTTTGAGAACCATCCTTCTTGTCAACAAAGATCACTGGAGCTCCCCACAGTGAAGAGCTAGGATGAATGAAACCTTTCTCTTGCAACTCTTTTATTTGTTTCCCATTCTATATGGACGCTTAGCTATAGGTGCAGTTCCAGGTAATAATTCAATAATAAACTCAATGCCGCGGTCGGGTGGCATACCTGGCAAGTCGTCGAGGAACACTTTCGGAAATTCATCCACAACTGGATCCTCCTGATTAACATTATCATCAAGCCGATTCACCGTAGCTGTCTGCTGCTTCTGCACTATGATCTCCACACTAATTCAATCTCCCTTCGGTGTTGTCAGGGCTACTGCCTTTTCCTTACACTAAATCACTGCCTAATTTTGCTTCATCCAATCTAGCCCCAGAATAAGATCAATCCTAGCTGTTCTCAACACTATAGGGCTCACTTTGAATTTTACCCCCTTAAAATTAAACTAATAGGGAGGCATTGATAGAAAGCTTGCATACTTCCCCCAGGTGAATTTACTAGTATGGGGTTTTTCATGGCACATAAAGGTATGCTTTGTGTCTTAACAAATATTTGAGATATGAATGAATGTGAAGCTCCAGAATAAAAAAGAATAGTGGTAGGAATGGAATGGACATCGAATGTACCAAGCATAACTTCAGGTTCTGCCATTGTAGTTTCCTCAGACACATGAGTCACCTTTCCGTAGTACGGTGGCTTCTGGTTACTGTTCTGCTTCTGGGGGGTTTGCTGATGGGCCTTCTCAGGACAGTTATAAGACATGTGTCCTTCTTTTCTACAATGGAAACACCTAGTAGGAGTATTAGGGGCACTAGTCTTCATTAGGGTGTTATTGGGGGTGCCCTAGCGTTGATTCTGGTTCCCATTCTGCTGTTGAGGACGTTGATTGCCATTCTACGGCTGATAAGGATGATGTTGTAGAAACTGATTACGTGGAGGAAGTTGACCACGATTCCATTGGTTAGGCGGATACCTCTGCTGATAACCCTGCTGATAGCCCTGCTGGAAACCAGTGCGCTGGCGAGTGTTACTTCTAGATACCTATCCCTGAAGCCTCTTCCTTTTGGCATCCATCTCCTTGCGCTTGTTGTCCACCACAATAGCGCGATTCACTAATGTTTGATAATCTAGGTAAGCATTGGACATCAGCTGCAATTGAAGACCATCATGTAGACCCTTTAAGAAGAGTCACTGCTTATCGACATCATTAGCCACCTCATTCGGCGCATAACGTGACAACTGAGCACACTTGTCGCGATACTCAGCTACAGGCATAAATCCTTGTGTCAGATTGTGGAATTCCTCTGCCTTCAGTGCCATCACTCCCTCTGGTATATGGTAGGATCTAAAACCCTCTATAAACTCCTGACAAGTAACGGCGAGAGAATTTGCAAGACGGCCATACTGATATGAATCCCACCAATCTTGAGCTGCTCCTTGAAGTTGTCCCGAAGCAAACAACACCTTCTGTAGATCATTACACTGAGCAATGTTGAGCTACTTCTCCACTGCACGAAGCCAATCATCAGCTTCTAATGGATCAGCAGCATGGGTGAACACTGGAGGATGACCCTTCAAAAATTCACCACGCTTATCAAGCGCAGGTGCTCCTCCAACTGGCTGGTTTTGCTGATTGTTCACCAGAGCCTCCATCAACTGTGTCTGCATTGCCAAGAGCTCACGAATAGTGGGTGGTGGACCAACTCCACGACCACAGCCTCGGCCTCGTCCTCTTCTAGACATTTGTCATCCAATACAATACCAAATCTTAGAGATTACCACATTATAGACAATTCTAGAGATAGAGAACGAAATCTGAAGACCATCTGGATATATCCAAATTTCAGCAGTTTGGTAAAACAGACCTATCTCGAGTTACAAACGTCCAGTAGAGGTGTACTTTATATTTTTCGAAAGCTTATGAAATAATCTACAACTTTTATTTTACTCAAAAACCCAGATTCTGTCACTAAGTTAATCAAAAACAATACACAACAGAAACTATTTCTGATTTCCAGACTGTGCAGAAACTTCATATTGTAACGATTATATCTCATGATCCAGAATAGATAAAAAGGTGATTCCAGAGATATTGGAAAGGAACGTGGGTCTAGTTACTCTCATAAAAATTTCAGAATTTTTTGCTGAATATTTAATTTCCAGCATAAAAGAAAAGGCAGACCGCTCCAGAAAGGACAGAGCAGAGAGAAAAGGTTAACCCAACTAAACTATTTATTTATCATACTTAAACTTAGTATCTTTAACTAGAAACTTTTGTAGACAAGCCCACAAAGCTCCAGCACTCATTACATGAAAAAACCAACTCACACATAGGCACAATAATAACTCAACTAACCACACAAAGTTCACACGACACCACAAAACTCAACTTAACTCGACACTACTCTTACTATCATATTATTACATAGATGGTATTCCAACTCCTAGGGACGGGCTTTATGTTCATGATAGTCATAGATTGCCTCCATGCCTTGATCAATCCTTAGACCATCTATCACCTCTTGGTACCTCTTGACGTCTTTTCCCAAAGCTTTAACCATGGTTTCCAACCAACGATTCTTCACCATCATGTCATGACCAAAATCTACCATGACTCAAGGAATTAGTTCTAAATTCCCAGGGTTCATCATTACCCATCCTTGCTCAGGGTCTCCACGGGGAAAATAGCGATATTGATCATCTTGCATAACATCATAGCGGAGGTGACGAAGTCCCAAGCATGCTTCAAAGGCTGCATCTTCTATGCCATCTTCTATAGTGGCACGACGACCCCTATGGGAAAAGCACATGTCTAGCAGATAAGTATCCATCTCTTCGTCCTTAATGAAGACACACACATGGCACTTCCAATAAGTAGCTTCCAACGGATGCTTGTGCTCCCAGCAGATGTACTCAAACGCGGGATCCCAATCCGTGAAGTAGGCACTAAGCATGCCAATCAGTCGGTGGTGCGAAGGAGTGTCACAGCTTTACTTGTGATGGACCTTTGTAATCCAACCCATAGGAAGGGACGTCACACCAACTTCAGCGGAACCATCTTGTGGAGGTGACGGGGGTTGTTCTCCATCTTGGGTCAGCTCATCATCTTCATCATCACTTAAGTAGACAACCTCCTCTTTAGGTTCAAGATATTCTTGGGGGCAACACTAGTTCTGGCACCTAAATTGGTGATGGTGGCGGGGTTGGTGCAGTGTCTTCTGGTTGCTCCCGAGGCTCCATTGATTCGTACAGGGAATGGGGTGGAAAGTAGCCTCCAGTAGTGATGCGGGCAGTCTTGCGGGCACGAGGCATCTACAGAATTTAGACCCAGAGTAAATTAGAATGGAAGCAATATTTTCACAACAGGATAAGGCGGAAGGAGCATAAAGATTTAACAATTATCAAGAGTAAGGTGATAAGCATGAAACAAGTGAAGAAAAGAGAACTAAGATGACCATTACTAACTAGGCTTGCATCCTACAGTCAACATAGCTTTGATACCAATCTGTCACACCCATTTTTAGGAACAAATGGAATGTATAATCTTATATGCGCCCAGAGATCAATCACACATAAGATGA
Source organism: Saccharum officinarum (assembly GCA_020631735.1). Lineage (NCBI taxonomy): Eukaryota > Viridiplantae > Streptophyta > Magnoliopsida > Poales > Poaceae > Saccharum > Saccharum officinarum. The sequence continues at coordinate 7,118,461 of CM036165.1, read as the reverse complement.
CAAATATAAATAGTATCATCACAAATGTTTATTATATAACGAATAATATCACAGAGTCTTCATGTATTTAAGCAGAAACATAAGATAACTCTTGTGGTAGCTAGCTCCATAGCACAGGCACGTCAACTGGTTGACCACAAGTCTAGTAATCTTCAGGAAAGTAGTAGTAGTAATCACTATTCAAACATTCTGGAGTCCATCCTGAGGTGTGGGGGAATGCAAGGGTGAGCACATAGGTACTCAACAATTGTAACATTGGGTTCATGAAGCTCAAAAGGGATAGACACAGGTTTAACTGCATGTAGCTTTTAGTTGGTCATATTTTAAGCAATTGAGTAGCAATAAATTGGTGATGTTCCCATAATAAACACATGATCATGTAAAGAGAATAATGAATAGAAAGAACAAGTAAATTAATAGTGATCTCTATTCCATAAGGGTCTAAGGCCGCTTGTGTTCATGAGCACGACTGATATACCAGTTTTACACTCTGCAGAGGTTGTACACTTTTACTATGAGTCATGATCCCTAAAAGTCTGAGGTCATGACTCCCCATTGGACGGTTAAGTTTCACTATGAAGTCTTTCCAAGGTTCGTCTAACAAGTTGGGGCCGCTAGGTTTCTGTGCCCTGCAAATGTAGAGCTCCCCTTCCATATGGCACAATAACACGCAACCTATACTCATAAGGATAGAAGCCACACTACACCCAACCTAAAACACACCCCTTTTGCGCTATAAAGGTAACCACTAACAAGCTAGAAAAGGTCCTCTTATATGACTAAAGCCAGAGCCATGTAGCCCTCACAGCTGTACTATAAGTCCTGGATGTTCGCTTACAGATAAGTCCTTACGGAGAGGAATCTAGAGAAAACTCTAGCCCTCTTGTTCTCTGTTGCTAAAAATCATCTTTTAGTGTTATTGCATATGTCATTAGTCAAATTACAAGATCATTGTTTATGTGAGTACTAGCAAACTACCCAATGCTATAACTATAGGATTCAAGGAACAAGATCAATACTAAGGTATCCTTAACAAGGAGACACATGCATAATGAATTAGGTGAATTAAAGTGAATAGGTAATAAGGATAATCCCATGCTATACTTGTCTTGATCTAGCTAGTCCTATTGATCTGGTTCGTAATAGTACTCTTGATCACCAACGAACCGCTCGCCGTCAATTCTCGATTAACACATCAACAACAATCATCCAAGAGCAATCATGCAAAGCAAACAAAGCTACAATTAGAACAGTAAACCAATAGTAGTAAAATAAGACGAAAAGTTGGTAAAACGAATCTATATCTCACTAGGATCACAAAGACGCAAATTGCACGTAAATCAGAGCTAAAACGGAAAAGTTATGATTTAAACAAGATTTACTTTGTTAAAGTAATAGATTAAATCTAATCTCAAAATTTAAAAGTTGAAAACCTACTAAACAGTAGCACTAACATGTAGATTATAAAATTATGAACCTAACGCAACTTGCACGGGTCAAATCTGAGTTAAAACAGAGATTTTATAAGCAATTTAAGACAGTGGCAAACTTGTAATTAAGCAGATCTAAATATGAATTAAAATAAATAGAAATTCGGGTTTTTTTTAAAAAATCTGGCCAGGGACCGCGGGTGACAAAAGATGAAAAGGCAGGGGCTCTTTAGCTAAAAAGCCAGGCGAAGGGGTACGGGGCGTTTTAAACCGTTGGATCTCGATTCGACGACCACGATTAGATTAGAGAGGAGGGAGAGGGGAACTCCGGCCATTGTCACACTCCAATTAAAGGACAATATAGAGTGCATACATCTTATGTGCGCCCCAGGAATAGTCGCACACATAAGCTGACAAATTAACCAAAGTATCATCACCATGTACATACATAGCGTTATTACATCACGTAGTTCTTACATAACAAGCGGAAAAGTAAATAGCTACTCTCAGGCGTAGTGTCTGTTCCACAGGGAAGGACGACTGGTTGACTCAAACCTAGAAATCTTCCGGGAAGTCCTCGTAGAAACTGTCATCTGTTACCCAACCGGGATTTTTATCCAAAAACAATATAGCAACAAGTGTGAGTACATTTGTACTCCGCAAGTATAGTATGAGGATTCATGAGGCTCAAAAAGGATAGACACGGTTGACTGCAGATAGCACTTTTAGTAGATCAACATTTCATTATTAAACATTATTAAGTTATGCTCAAACTCCCATTTAACCCACATGATCCACTACTAGAATTAAGAAGAGAAAGCAACAGTGTGATCTCATCATCATCATCATAGTTCATCCACATATCTAGTAACCATTTATTCCGTGAGTTTTCCAGGCCGCTCGTGTCCGTGAGCACGGCTGTTATAACAGTTTTAACACTCTGCAGAGGTTGTGCATCTTTACCCGTGAGTCGTGTTACCCGTATGCCCGGGGCCCGTCGACCCCCTAACACTTCCAAGGTGAGCAGGCAGGGTACACTATGAAGCCTTCCATAGGCCTCTTCTAACCAGTTAGGGCCGCGAGGTTTCCTCGGCAGGCAGATATAGAGAATCCCCCTTTCGATGGCACAATTCCCGCAGGCTATACACATCAGAACAGAGGCAGTTCTATACCCAAAGTGGCAAGCCCCTCTTGCGCCCTTTCGGATAACCTCTAACAAGCTAGAAAAGATCTTATTACTGGGCTAAAGTCAGAGCCATATGACGCTCACAGTTGCACTGTATGTCCTAGCTTTTGCCCTACAGACAAGTCCTTACGGAGAGTTTAGGGCAACATGATCGACATCATTTGCACCATCACCCTATATTTCAATTATTACCATCATGTTTATCCATTTGTTCCATTAATCATAGTATTGATCATGTTTGAATAGAGCACTAGCATTCTACCCATATGCAATAAATCCCATAGGTATCGAGATATAAGTCATAAATGGCTAGGATGTCATTATAGTCGAGCAATATTAGACACATGCATAATGAGTAGATTATATAATGAATAGGAATCAAGGAAGGCCCATGCTATACTTGCCTTGGTTCACGAACTGCTGTTGGTCCTGCTGCTCCTCGCACGCGTCCAGATTTCCGACGTACTCCTCACCGTCTGAACTCGAACGACACAAAGTACAACACGCAATTCGGAGCAGACATACAAGCAAAACATAGCTACTATTAGAACAGTACACCAACAATAAATAAATCTGAATAAAATGTTTATCAAAATCATCTACATCTCGCTACGATCACAATGACGCGAAAAGCACGAAAAACGGAGTTACGACGCACAAGTTACGAGATATTTACTATTCCAAAAGCTAGCTATTAACTAGATTTATTTGAGAAATTCAAAAGTTCTTAACAGGTCTAACAGTAGCACTATTGCATAGATTATGAAATTATGAAACTAACGCAAGTTGAACGGGTCAAATCGGAGCTAAGACGATGATTTTATACACGTTTTACTGCAGTGGCAATTCTGTAAATAGATCAAACTATTTTCAGATTTAAAATAAATCAAAATTCGGATTTATTCAAATGACCGAGGACTGCGGGTTCAAAATCACGAAAGTGGGGGGTCTCTTTAGCAAAAAGACCCGCGAAGGGGTATCGGCCAACCAGGGCCGTTGATCATGAGATGCACGGTTAAGAAAAAAAAGGGGGGGGAGAAGAAAGAGGGCCGGCCGCCGGAGCTGAGGGAGGACGTGGCGGCGCCGCCATTGCCGTGGCGCGGAGCTCGCCGGCGTTACTCGCCCGGGCGCTACAGGGCATCATTTTCAAAAGTAAAAGGTCCGGAGCGAAGAGGGGAGGATGGCGAACGCATCACGGGGCCAAACGCGGCCACGGGGTCACCCGCGCGGCGTACCCGCCATAGCCGACGGTGGAGAGCTCATCGGAGCAGTGAGATTGGGCGCTACAGAGCCCCATTCTTCAAACAAAGTCCACAGGGAGAATGCGGAGGGGATAGGGATCCCGTTTTCGTCGCAAGTGCGGCCGGGGAAAAGCCCGAGGGGCGCCCGCCATGGACGGCGGCGAGAAGCCCGTCGGAGCTCGCAGACACGGCCCTAGAGGCCACGATTGGAGAAGATAAAGGCATGGGGAGATAGAGGGGAACACGGGGGTGCTCACCGAGCGGACAAACGGATTCGAGGCAGCTCGGGGGCGATGACCGGCGAGGTGGGGCGGACGGCGTTCCGGCGATTCGTCGCTGCGGTTTCTGGGGTGCTCAAGCGAGTGAGAACAAGGGGAACTGGAGAAGGGATGGCTTAGACGGGGTCAGGCTTCCCCTTTGAAGGCCGGGCGCGGGGCGCTCCCATGCACGGAGGTCGTGGGCGCGGGCGGTTGCGGCTCGACCGGCGTTTAGAGCGGGGAAGACGGTTGGGGAGGGGAAACATCTGACGAGCGGGCCCCGACTGTCAGCGACTGAGAAGAAGGGAGTGGGGCGCGGCAACGGTTGCCTGGCCCGGTTGGGCTGGGCCGCGGCCCAGGAAAAAAAAAACCGCGGGGAGGAAGGGATGGGCCGGCCGGGAATTGGGCTAGCAGGCCGAAACCGAGGAAAAGTGAAGGCGGGAGAAGAATTTGTTTTCCTTTTTCAAATTTAATTTTTCAAATCACATTTCCAATTGATTTTCAAATCCTTTCAAAAATTTATCAAAACCACTCATCACAAAAATACTTGTGCAACAGCATGCATGCATGAACATTTTCTAACCTTAGGATTGATTTTAATTTCCCAAAAATTTATTATTCCCTAAATTTGAATGCACAAACAAATACATAATTAAATCAATTTTATCTATTTTGAAACAAATGCAAAATTTAGGGTGTTACAATTCTACCCCCCTTAAGAGAATCTCGTCCTCGAGATTGGATGATGCTTACTCAAAAAGCTGTGGATAAGACTTTCTCAGATCTTCTTCTCTTTCCCACGTAGACTCATCTTCTGAATAACGATTCCATTGCACTCTGCACATCTTTATAGTGCGGCTCCTGGTAACTCTTTCTGCAGTTTCAAGAATCTTTACCGGATACTCCTCATACGTGAGATCTTCTTTAACAGTAAGCTCCTCCAAGGGAATCTGCTCCTCTGGTACCCGCAAACACTTTTTCAACTGTGAAACATGAAACACATCATGCACACCTGATAAACTTTCTGGCAATTCCAATTGATAAGCCACTTCTCCACGTCTCTCTAGAATCTTGAAAGGTCCCACATATCTCGGTGCTAACTTGCCCTTCATATTGAATCTTCTCACATTTCTCATTGGTGACACTTTCAAATACACATAGTCACCTTCTTTGAAACTCAACTCTCTCCTTCGGATATCAGCATAGCTCTTCTGTCTAGACTGTGCTACTCTCAAATTATCCCTGATCATCCTCACTTGTTCCTCTGCATTGCGTAGGACATCAGGTCCAAACACTTGGGTTTCACCTGTCTGATTCCAGAATAGAGGTGTTCTACACTTTCGTCCATATAAAGCTTCGAATGGCGCCATCTTGAGACTTTTCTGGTGACTGTTGTTGTATGAAAACTCAGCATATGACAAACTCTTATCCCAACTAGTACCATACTGTAAAGCACAAGCTCTCAACATATCTTCCAAGATTTGGTTGGTCCTTTCGGTCTGCCCATCAGTTTGGGGATGATACGCCGAACTGAAATTTAACTTGGTTCCCAAAGCACTGTGTACCTTACGCCAAAAATGTGACGTAAACTGAGTTCCTCGGTCAGATACGATCTTCTTTGGAACCCCATGTAGACATACTATTCTCTCCATATACAACTCCGCTAGCTTTGCACCACTATAAGTGGTTTTGACTGGCAAGAAGTGGGCTACCTTAGTAAGTCGATCCACTATTACCCAGATCGAATCATATCCTTGTTGAGTGCGGGGCAATCCAGTAATGAAGTCCATACCAACTTCTTCCCATTTCCACTCTGGTATTTTCATTGGTTGCAACAATCCTGCAGGCCTTTGGTGCTCAGCCTTCACCCTTTGACAAGTATCACATATGGCCACATACTCAGCCACATCCCGTTTCAAACCATACCACCAATACTTCTCTTTGAGGTCCAAGTACATCTTGGTGCTTCCAGGGTGTATAGAATAAGCAGAATCATGTGCCTCTCGCAGAATCATATCACGGATAGCTTTCACTTCAGGTACACATATTCTTTTTCCAAACCATAGAGTACCATTCTCATCCAACCGAAAACCTGGTGCCTTTCCAACCACTACCTGCTCAGCAATCTCCTTTAATTTCTCATCCTCCAACTGACCTGTACGTATCTCTTGCTCCAATGTAGGTTCTATAGCCAATTCTACTACATTATTGACAAAACCCAAGTTGAGATGTTCTATTTCAGCTCGCAACTCTGCTGGTATAAATGTCAACTGAAGTCCGTTGGCATAGCTCTTCCGGCTAAGTGCATCGGCAACAACATTTGCCTTTCCAGGATGATAATGCACTTCCAGATCATAATCTTTAATCAATTCCAGCCAACGACGTTGCCTTAAATTCAACTCGGACTGAGTAAAAATGTATTTTAAACTCTTGTGGTCAGTGTAGATGTCACACTTATGTCCGATCAAATAATGCCTCCAAATTTTCAGAGCATGGACAACTGCGGCTAATTCCAAGTCATGGGTTGGGTAATTCAATTCATGCTTTCTTAACTGCCTGGATGCATAGGCCACAACCTTTCCTTCTTGCATAAGCACACACCCAAGGCCTAGGCGAGATGCATCACAATAAATAGAGAAGCTCTTACTTAAATCAGGTAGGGTCAACACTGGGGCTGTTGTCAACCTTTTCTTTAGCTCCTCAAAGTTAGCCTGACATTTGTCTGACCAAACAAATTTGGCATTCTTCTCTAATAGGGCTGTCATAGGCTTGGCTAGCTTAGAGAACCCTTCAATAAACCTTCTATAGTATCCAGCCAAACCCAAAAAGCTACGGATTTCACTAGCATTGACTGGGGCTTTCCAATTCAACACATCTTGCACTTTACTGGGATCTACGGCTATTCCACCGTTAGAGACCACATGTCCCAGAAAAGATACTTCTTTCAGCCAGAACTCACATTTGCTCCTTTTTGCATACAATTTATGTTCCCTGAGTTTTTGTAAGACTAACCTTAAGTGTTCAGCATGTTCCTCTTCATTTTTGGAGAATATTAGGATATCATCTATGAATACCACTACAAACTTATCCAAGTACTCCATGAATACTTTGTTCATTAGATACATAAAGTATGCAGGTGCATTTGTCAGTCCAAAAGACATCACTGTGTACTCATAAAGGCCATATCTGGTAGTAAATGCTGTCTTGGGTATGTCAGATGCACGAATTTTTAGTTGATGATATCCAGAACGGAGGTCAATTTTTGAGAACACACAAGCACCTTTCAGCTGATCAAATAAATCATCAATTCTAGGGAGTGGGTACTTGTTTTTGATTGTGACTTCATTAAGGGACCTATAGTCGACACACATCCTTCGTGTGCCATCTTTCTTATCCACAAATATAACAGGTGCTCCCCAAGGTGAAGAACTAGGACGAATAAAACCTTTCTCTTGCAATTCTTTAATTTGTTTCTTTAGTTCTTCTAATTCATTTACCCCCATTCTATATGGTCTCTTAGCTATGGGTGCAGTCCCAGGTAAAAGCTCGATAAGGAATTCGATGTCGCGATCGGGTGGCATACCTGGCAATTCATCGGGGAACACGTCCGGGAATTCATCCACCACCTGGTTCTCCTGGTTAGCAACATCGCTCAGCTGATTGACGGTGGCGGTAGGTTGAGCTTGCACTTCCACTTCGACACAAATTCTATCACCACTTGGAGATGTCACAACCACAGATTTCTCCTGACATTGTATCACTGCCCTATGTTGCTTCATCCAATCCATTCCCAGGATGAGGTCAATTCCAGCGGTTCTCAGAACAATTGGATTTACCTTGAAAGCTACCCCCTTAAGAATATACTAGTAGAAGGGCTCCAATAATTTGCGGGCATGCTACCCCCCGGTGAATTTACTAGCATGGGATCCTTCATGGCACACAGGGGTATGCTATGCATTCTAACAAAAGCTTGGGATATGAAAGAATGCGAGGCACCGGAATCAAAAAGTACGGTAGCGGAGATGGAGTTGACGCTAAACGTACCCAGCATAACCTCAGGCGCCTCCTGAGCTGATTCCGACGACACATGATTCACCTTGCCAGTGAACGGAGGTCGAGCGTTGGGTCTCTGGTTGTTCTGCTGGTTCTGCGGGGCCTGCCGGTTCTGCTTCTTTGGGCACTGGTACGAATAGTGTCCCACCTCTCCACAGTTGTAACAGGCATTGGGGTTGCCTGGGGTGCCACTCTTGATTGGGGCATTGTTGGGCACTCCCTGACGTGGTGCTTGGTTGCTAGCTTGCTGTTGCTGGGGGCGCTGCTGACTCTGATTACCCAACTGCGGTAGGTACTGGGGCGCTGCTGGTACTGGTTCCTCTGGGGGTACTGGCCTTTGTTCCATTGGTTGGGTGGCCCTTGGTTCCTCTGCTGAAAACCCTGCTGCGGGAAAGCTCGCGGGCGAGTGTTGCTACCCGACGCCTGTCCCTGGAGCTTCCTCTTCTTGAGGTCCATTTCCTTACGCTTGTTATCAATTACAATGGCACGGTCCACCAACTCTTGGAAACTGGCATATTTGTTGGACATCAGTTGCAGCTGGAGTCCATCATACAGCCCCTTCAGAAAACGGCGCTGTTTATCAGAATCCCTAGCCACTTCAGCCGGGGCATATCGCGACAATTGTGCAAACTTGTCGCGGTATTCCGCCACAGACATGGACCCTTGCTTGAGAGCCCGGAACTCCTCTTGCTTCAGTTCAATAAGTCCCTCAGGGATGTGATAGGACCTAAAGCTCTCCGTGAACTCTTTCCATGTGATCTCTGGAGCATTCTCTGGACGTCCATACTGGAATGACTCCCACCAATCCTGAGCAGCTCCTTGGAGTTGGCCTGAGGCGTACAAGACTTTCTCCAAGTCGTTGCACTGTGCAATGTTTAGCTGCTTTTCCACAGCTCTCAGCCAGTCATCCGCCTCCATAGGTTCAGAGGCATGTGTGAACACAGGTGGGCGTCCTTTCAGAAACTCACCACGTTTGTCACGGACCTGCACAGGTGGGGGTGCTCCTGCTGGTTGCTCACCGAGACGGTCCATCACTGTCTGCATGAGCTGCGCTTGCATGGCCATCAACTGCTCAATGGTCACCGGCGGTGGCGGAGGTGGATCCACCAAAGCTCCGTGTCCACGACCACGGCCACGGCCTCTGCCACGTCCTCCTCTGGCGGCCATCTGTTTCCAATCAAATGTGCATACTTTTAGAGATCTCCAAAAAAATTACAAATTATTTACAAAAGGTAAATAACATAACTGAAAATTTCTGGACGAGTGTCTACAACAGCAGACCGAAAACTGGAGTGTAACTCAAGTTCCAGAAATCCAAAATAGGCGTGGCATACATCATTGGAAAGCTTAAAGAGTCTGCTACAACTTTTGTATAGAACTTTTTCACTGATACAGACGGCAACATCATCAAAAACTGAGCTAAACAATTTCTGTTCTAGGTTACAGACTGCACAGACTTGCCAGGTTGTAGCAGGCATATCTCTCAAACCAGAATTGATAATGAGGTGATTCCAGTGGGAAATGAAAGGTACACAAGTCTAGTTCTTTCCACAAAAATTTCATAATTTTCGGACATAGAGATTTAGAGATATGAGACAAACATTGCAGACTGCTCTGAGAAACAGCACAGCAGTAAAGCAGAATTTAAACCCCAACTAAGTTAAACAAACACTAACTTAAGGTTTTGATAAAAAGAACATGTGGACAAGCCCACACTGTTCCAGCAATCACACAAACTCCAAATCATTCAAGTTCATCATCACAACCAACAAGACAATTAAAAGTTCACAACACACACATAAACTTGACACGACTCTCGATCTAGAACGCATTCATTATGACGGGGCTGCAAGTATCTAAGGAGCGCGATCCACCATGGTAAACACCCTGGCCTTCTTCTTGTAAATGGTAGGCTGTCCTAGCTGAACGGCCATCTCATCTATCTGGTTCTGAAGGCGCTTTTCAGATTTTTGCGCTGCACGAAGCTCTTCCCTGAGTGCTTCGTTGACCTCCTGCATGGCGCTGAGGTGCCTCACTGTGGTGTCCAAGGTGGGATCAGAAGCTGGAGGAGCCAACACCGCCCATGTCTTCTCCCTTGAGTCGTAGCGTGGAAGATACCGGTAGCGATCATTCTGCATGTCCTCAAAACGTCGACCATGGTAGTGCAGGTACGCCGCCTGCGCAGCATCTTCCATGCTGTCATAGGCACTGGCACGCCTGGCTCGGTGGCTATGGGTGGTCACAACATCCTGAGATTGGTCGGTGTTGTTCCAGGCGGTGATGATCACATTGGTCTTCCAGTACGTCGCCTCCACTGGATGTGTGTGCTCCGCACAGTAGTACTTCACAGAGGCAGCAAACTCTGAATAGTACTCAGCTAGCATGGTGGTGAGGAGGTTGTGGTAATGGGCATCTTCGGGAGCTTCCTTAAACTTGTTCCTGGTGGTCCAGCCTATCTCTTCTGGCTCCTCTGATGCAGCTGGGGAGGGCACTGGTGTTGGTGCAGAAGCGGCCTGGGAAGCTGGTGGAGGTGTAGCAGTGGGGACTGGCGCATCCACAGGTGGGATGGGTGCAGCCACGGGGGTCGAAACAGGTCCGTCAGATGCAGCAACTGAAAATGCCTCCTCCTCCATGGGTTCCTCCTCTTCCTCGTCAGTGATGTGGGCGACCTCTGGCTCCACTGGTGGTACTGCTGGTGGTGCTGGTGGAGCAGGTGCTGCTGGAACGAACTGGGCGACGTAGGCAGCGGCACTGAGGCGAGGCATCTATAGTTTTGATATAAAATATTATCAGAGTCAATATTTTATGCAATAGAATAAGAAATAGAGCATAAAATTTTAATAAAATATCAAGATGGAGATAGTAGCAAGTAAATAAATAAAGTCAAACTCCTAGAAACGACCATTTCTATCTAGGTTTGCGTCCTACAGTCGACACAGCTCTGATACCAATTTGTCACACTCCAATTAAAGGACAATATAGAGTGCATACATCTTATGTGCGCCCCAGGAATAGTCGCACACATAAGCTGACAAATTAACCAAAGTATCATCACCATGTACATACATAACGTTATTACATCACGTAGTTCTTACATAACAAGCGGAAAAGTAAATAGCTACTCTCAGGCGTAGTGTCTGATCCACAGGGAAGGACGACTGGTTGACCCAAACCTAGAAATCTTCCGGAAAGTCCTCGTAGAAACTGTCATCTGTTACCCATCCGGGATTTTTATCCAAAAACAATATAGCAACAAGTGTGAGTACATTTGTACTCCGCAAGTATAGTATGAGGATTCATGAGGCTCAAAAAGGATAGACACGGTTGACTGCAGATAGCACTTTTAGTAGATCAACATTTCATTATTAATCATTATTAAGTTATGCTCAAACTCCCATTTAACCCACATGATCCACTACTAGAATTAAGAAGAGAAAGCAACAGTGTGATCTCATCATCATCATCATAGTTCATCCACATATCTAGTAACCATTTATTCTGTGAGTTTTCCGGGCCGCTCGTGTCCGTGAGCACGGCTGTTATAACAGTTTTAACACTCTGCAGAGGTTGTGCATCTTTACCCGTGAGTCGTGTTACCCGTATGCCCGGGGCCCGTCGACCCCCTAACACTTCCAAGGTGAGCAGGCAGGGTACACTATGAAGCCTTCCATAGGCCTCTTCTAACCAGTTAGGGCCGCGAGGTTTCCTCGGCAGGCAGATATAGAGAACCCCCTTTCGATGGCACAATTCCCGCAGGCTATACACATCAGAACAGAGGCAGTTCTATACCCAAAGTGGCAAGCCCCTCTTGCGCCCTTTCGGGTAACCTCTAACAAGCTAGAAAAGATCCTATTACTGAGCTAAAGTCAGAGCCATATGACTCTCACGGTTGCACTGTATGTCCCAGCTTTTGCCCTACAGACAAGTCCTTACGGAGAGTTTAGGGCAACATGATCGACATCATTTGCACCATCACCCTATATTTCAATTATTACCATCATGTTTATCCGTTTGTTCCATTAATCATAGTATTGATCATGTTTGAATAGAGCACTAGCATTCTACCCATATGCAATAAAACCCATAGGTATCGAGATATAAGTCATAAATGGCTAGGATGTCCTTATAGTCGAGCAATATTAGACACATGCATAATGAGTAGATTATATAATGAATAGGAATCAAGGAAGGCCCATGCTATACTTGCCTTGGTTCACGAACTGCTGCTGGTCCTGCTGCTCCTCGCACGCGTCCGGATTTCCGACGTACTCCTCACCGTCTGAACTCGAACGACACAAAGTACAACACGCAATTCGGAGCAGACATACAAGCAAAACATGGCTACTATTAGAACAGTACACCAACAATAAATAAATCTGAATAAAATGTTTATCAAAATCATCTACATCTCGCTACGATCACAATGACGCGAAAAGCACGAAAAACGGAGTTACGACGCACAAGTTACGAGATATTTACTGTTCCAAAAGCTAGCTATTAACTAGATTTATTTGAGAAATTCAAAAGCTCTTAACAGGTCTAACAGTAGCACTATTGCATAGATTATGAAATTATGAAACTAACGCAAGTTGAACGGGTCAAATCGGAGCTAAGACGACGATTTTATAAACGTTTTACTACAGTGGCAATTCTGTAAATAGATCAAACTATTTTCAGATTTGAAATAAATCAAAATTCGGATTTATTCAAATGACCGAGGACTGCGGGTTCAAAATCACGAAAGTGGGGGGTCTCTTTAGCAAAAAGACCCGCGAAGGGGTATCGGCCAACCAGGGCCGTTGATCATGAGATGCACGGTTAAGAAAGAAAAGGGGGGAAGAAGAGAGAGAGAGCCGGCCGCCGGAGCTGTGGGAGAACGCGGCGGCGCCGCCATTGCCGCGGCGCGGAGCTCGCCGGCGTTGCTCGCCCAGGCACTACAGGGCATCATTTTCAAAAGTAAAAGGTCCAGAGCGAAGAGGGGAGGATGGCGAACGCATCTCGGGGCCAAACGCGGCCACGGGGTCACCCGCGCGGCGTACCCGCCATAGCCGACGGTGGAGAGCTCATCGGAGCAGTGAGATTGGGCGCTACAGAGCCCCATTCTTCAAACAAATTCCACAGGGAGAATGCGGAGGGGATAGGGATCCCGTTTTCGTCGCAAGTGCGGCCGGGGAAAAGCCCGAGGGGCGCCCGCCATGGACGGCGGCGAGAAGCCCGTCGGAGCTCGCGGACACGGCCCTAGAGGCCACGATTGGAGAAGATAAAGGCATGGGGAGATAGAGGGGAACACGGGGGTGCTCACCGAGCGGACAAACGGATTCGAGGTAGCTCGGGGGCGATGACCGGCGAGGTGGGGCGGACGGCGTTCCGGCGATTCGTCGCTGCGGTTTCTGGGGTGCTCAAGCGAGTGAGAACAAGGGGAACTGGAGAAGGGATGGCTTAGACGGGGTCGGGCTTCCCCTTTGAAGGCCGGGCGCGGGGCGCTCCCACGCACGGAGGTCGTGGGCGCGGGCGGTTGCGGCTCGACCGGCGTTTAGAGCGGGGAAGACGGTTGGGGAGGGGAAACATCTGACGAGCAGGCCCCGACTGTCAGCGACTCAGAAGAAGGGAGTGGGGCGCGGCAACGGTTGCCTGGCCCGGTTGGGCTGGGCCGCGGCCCAGGAGAAAAAAAACGCGGGGAGGAAGGGATGGGCCGGCCGGGAATTGGGCTAGCAGGCCGAATCCGAGGAAAAGTGAAGGCGGGAAAAGAATTTTTTTTCCTTTTTCAAATTTAATTTTTCAAATCACATTTCCAATTGATTTTCAAATCCTTTCAAAAATTTATCAAAACCACTCATCACAAAAATACTTGTGCAACAGCATGCATGCATGAACATTTTCTAACCTTAGGATTGATTTTAATTTCCCAAAAATTTATTATTCCCTAAATTTGAATGCACAAACAAATACATAATTAAATCAATTTTATCTATTTTGAAACAAATGCAAAATTTAGGGTGTTACACCGCTTCATATAGAGCCAAGGTGGAAGGTTGTATATACATAGCGTCATTGGTCAGGTGCTATGATTGCGTCTAACCAGGTCAAAAGGATTCATCCGATCTGTGCTCAAACCAAACCAAAGGTGCTTTACCTCTCCACCAATGTTCTTATAGAACATAGTATTGACAGTCTTCCAGTCCTTCCTGTCGGCAGGGTGCCTCATTATTGTATCTTTCTTATGCTCTTCGCCATGCCAGTGCAATAGCTTGGCTGACTTTGCAGTTGCAAACGACCTATGCACCCGAGGAGCTATAGGGAAATACCAAATGACCTTTACGGGCCCCCTCCTCTGGTCTTGGTACCCTCATTTGACTACCCTTGTACCGTGGAGCTTTACACTTGGGGCACGCATCCAAGTCTTTGTATTTGTCTCCATGGTATAATATACAAACATTGGATTATGCGTGGATTTTTTTCAACCTCGAGGCCGATGGGGTAGATCATTTGCTTAGCCAGGAATGTCTTTTCTGGCAACTCATTTTTTTCTAGGAGCAGTTTCCTTACTATAGCTAACAATTGATCGAAGCCTTTATCGCTCAAATCGTTTGTAGATTTGAACTCTAACAGCATGATGTCGGCTTCTAGTGTGCTCATTGGATAATCCTTATACAATGGTGTTTTGCCATCTTGTCTTATTATCTCTAGCTTTCTCAGCTATCTCTCACTAAGAAATCCACTCTCTACATTACGTAGCAGCTAAGAAATGCCATCGTCATCCTCGATGTAATCAGCTAGCGTATTCCTAAACATATCATTATCGGTAGCCATAGGTTCCGTGTTGACACCAGGTTCCTCATTAGTAATAGCCTCATGGAGGGCTATGTCAGGGATGGCCATATCACCATTATTTTCATGCGGAACATTCACACCAACCTCCCCATGCATACTCCATATCGTATAGTTTGGCATGAACCCCCTGGTAAGCAAGTGCATTCGTATAGACTTAGTTTGAGCCCATTTCCTTTGATTATTGCAATCTTTGCATGGGCAAAAGACAGGGTTCCCATCTCCAGCATCGGCTTTGGCATCGGTGAGAAACTTGCCGATGCCAAGCATGTACCGCTTGTCCATTCGGGACAGATACATCCACTCTCGATCCATCTCTGCATAAAAAAATTGAGACTTCATGCCACATAATAATGCAGAGAGTAATTACTGATACATTGTACACTTATTTAATTTAGTCAACCCATTTTAGGAAAAAATGTTCTACACTAATTATTGGAAAATTGAAATTGGTAGCCCAAGCCATATAAATTGAAAATTGTAGCCAACTAATTTTTTTTCGAGGTGGCCAACTATATAAAAATGGGGACAATAATTTAAAAAACTAAAAATGGAGAGTTGATCATGAACAACAATGTAGCTTCAAACAATGTGTTGGTAGATGACACATAGATTAATTTGCTCAACAAAATTGTAAAATAATCTACTCTACTCCTAACAAGAACTAATTATAGTATCACATACTAACAATCATCTTGACCACCATGTAATTAGCTAGGAATTTAAATGGGTTCATAGACATCAACCTTTTGAATGATGGATTTCCGCAATTTGCTTGGATGCCTTGCATAAAGTCCAATTTGGAAAGTTCTCTCTAGAATGGAGAAAGATTTAGAATGAGAATCAAGCAATGTAGCCATGAAAACAACGGTAATTAAGCAACAAAATCAAAGGAGTGGATGTTTGTTAC
>CM036165.1:7029039-7102456 GCA_020631735.1 Saccharum officinarum | reverse complement strand
TGAGTACATTTGTACTCCGCAAGTATAGTATGAGGATTCATGAGGCTCAAAAAGGATAGACACGGTTGACTGCAGATAGCACTTTTAGTAGATCAACATTTCATTATTAAACATTATTAAGTTATGCTCAAACTCTCCATTTAACCCACATGATCCACTACTAGAATTAAGAAGAGAAAGCAACAGTGTGATCTCATCATCATCATATAGTTCATCCACATATCTAGTACCATTTATTCCGTGAGTTTTCCAGGCCGCTCGTGTCCGTGAGCACGGCTGTTATAACAGTTTTAACACTCTGCAGAGGTTGTGCATCTTTACCCGTGAGTCGTGTTACCCGGTATGCCCGGGGCCCGTCGACCCCCTAACACTTCCAAGGTGAGCAGGCAGGGTACACTATGAAGCCTTCCATAGGCCTCTTCTAACCAGTTAGGGCCGCGAGGTTTCCTCGGCAGGCAGATTATAGAGAAATCCCTTTCGATGGCACAATTCCGCAGGCTATACACATCAGAACAGAGGCAGTTCTATACCCAAGTGGCAAGCCCCTCTTGCGCCCTTCGGATAACCTCTAACAAGCTAGAAAAGATCTATTACTGGGCTAAAGTCAGAGCCATATGACGCTCACGTTTGCACTGTATGTCCTAGCTTTTGCCCTACAGACAAGTCCTTACGGAGAGTTTAGGGCAACATGATCGACATCATTTGCACCATCACCCTATATTTCAATTATTCCATCATGTTTATCCATTTGTTCCATTATCATAGTATTGATCATGTTTGAATAGAGCACTAGCATTCTACCCATATGCAATAAAACCCATAGGTATCGAGATATAAGTCAAAATGGCTAGGATGTCATTATAGTCGAGCAATATTAGACACATGCATAATGAGTAGATTATATAATGAATAGGAATCAAGGAAGGCCCATGCTATACTTGCCTTGGTTCACGAACTGCTGCTGGTCCTGCTGCTCCTCGCACGCGTCCGGATTTCCGACGTACTCCTCACCGTCTGAACTCGAACGACACAAAGTACAACACGCAATTCGGAGCAGACATACAAGCAAAACATAGCTACTATTAGAACAGTACACCAACAATAAATAAATCTGAATAAAATGTTTATCAAAATCATCTACATCTCGCTACGATCACAATGACGCGAAAAGCACGAAAAACGGAGTTACGACGCACAAGTTACGAGATATTTACTATTCCAAAAGCTAGCTATTAACTAGATTTATTTGAGAAATTCAAAAGCTCTTAACAGGTCTAACAGTAGCACTATTGCATAGATTATGAAATTATGAAACTAACGCAAGTTGAACGGGTCAAATCGGAGCTAAGACGATGATTTTATACACGTTTTACTGCAGTGGCAATTCTGTAAATAGATCAAACTATTTTCAGATTTAAAATAAATCAAAATTCGGATTTATTCAAATGACCGAGGACTGCGGGTTCAAAATCACGAAAGTGGGGGTCTCTTTAGCAAAAAGACCCGCGAAGGGGTATCGGCCAACCAGGGCCGTTGATCATGAGATGCACGGTTAAAAAAAAAAGGGGGGGAGAAGAAAGAGGGCCGGCCGCCGGAGCTGAGGGAGGACGCGGCGGCGCCGCCATTGCCGTGGCGCGGAGCTCGCCGGCGTTACTCGCCCGGGCGCTACAGGGCATCATTTTCAAAAGTAAAAGGTCCGGAGCGAAGAGGGGAGGATGGCGAACGCATCACGGGGCCAAACGCGGCCACGGGGTCACCCGCGCGGCGTACCCGCCATAGCCGACGGTGGAGAGCTCATCGGAGCAGTGAGATTGGGCGCTACAGAGCCCCATTCTTCAAACAAAGTCCACAGGGAGAATGCGGAGGGGATAGGGATCCGTTTTCGTCGCAAGTGCGGCCGGGGAAAAGCCCGAGGGGCGCCGCCATGGACGGCGGCGAGAAGCCCGTCGGAGCTCGCGGACACGGCCCTAGAGGCCACGATTGGAGAAGATAAAGGCATGGGGAGATAGAGGGGAACGCGGGGGTGCTCACCGAGCGGACAAACGGATTCGAGGCAGCTCGGGGGCGATGACCGGCGAGGTGGGGCGGACGGCGTTCCGGCGATTCGTCGCTGCGGTTTCTGGGTGCTCAAGCGAGTGAGAACAAGGGGAACTGGAGAAGGATGGCTTAGACGGGGTCGGGCTTCCCCTTTGAAGGCCGGGCGCGGGCGCTCCCACGCACGGAGGTCGTGGGCGCGGGCGGTTGCGGCTCGACCGGCGTTTAGAGCGGGGAAGACGGTTGGGGAGGGAAACATCTGACGAGCGGGCCCCGACTGTCAGCGACTGAGAAGAAGGGAGTGGGGCGCGGCAACGGTTGCCTGGCCCGGTTGGGCTGGGCCGCGGCCCAGGAGAAAAAAAACGCGGGGAGGAAGGGATGGGCCGGCCGGGAATTGGGCTAGCAGGCCGAAACCGAGGAAAAGTGAAGGCGGGAAAAGAATTTGTTTTCCTTTTTCAAATTTAATTTTTCAAATCACATTTCCAATTGATTTTCAAATCCTTTCAAAAATTTATCAAAACCACTCATCACAAAAATACTTGTGCAACAGCATGCATGCATGAACATTTTCTAACCTTAGGATTGATTTTAATTTCCCAAAATTTATTATTCCCTAAATTTGAATGCACAAACAAATACATAATTAAATCAATTTTATCTATTTTGAAACAAATGCAAAATTTAGGGTGTTACAATTCTACCCCCCTTAAGAGAATCTCGTCCTCGAGATTGGATGATGCTTACTCAAAAAGCTGTGGATAAGACTTTCTCAGATCTTCTTCTCTTTCCCACGTAGACTCATCTTCTGAATAACGATTCCATTGCACTCTGCACATCTTTATAGTGCGGCTCCTGGTAACTCTTTCTGCAGTTTCAAGAATCTTTACCGGATACTCCTCATACGTGAGATCTTCTTTAACAGTAAGCTCCTCCAAGGGAATCTGCTCCTCTGGTACCCGCAAACACTTTTTCAACTGTGAAACATGAAACACATCATGCACACCTGATAAACTTTCTGGCAATTCCAATTGATAAGCCACTTCTCCACGTCTCTCTAGAATCTTGAAAGGTCCCACATATCTCGGTGCTAACTTGCCCTTCATATTGAATCTTCTCACATTTCTCATTGGTGACACTTTCAAATACACATAGTCACCTTCTTTGAAACTCAACTCTCTCCTTCGGATATCAGCATAGCTCTTCTGTCTAGACTGTGCTACTCTCAAATTATCCCTGATCATCCTCACTTGTTCCTCTGCATTGCGTAGGACATCAGGTCCAAACACTTGGGTTTCACCTGTCTGATTCCAGAATAGAGGTGTTCTACACTTTCGTCCATATAAAGCTTCGAATGGCGCCATCTTGAGACTTTTCTGGTGACTGTTGTTGTATGAAAACTCAGCATATGACAAACTCTTATCCCAACTAGTACCATACTGTAAAGCACAAGCTCTCAACATATCTTCCAAGATTTGGTTGGTCCTTTCGGTCTGCCCATCAGTTTGGGGATGATACGCCGAACTGAAATTTAACTTGGTTCCCAAAGCACTGTGTACCTTACGCCAAAAATGTGACGTAAACTGAGTTCCTCGGTCAGATACGATCTTCTTTGGAACCCCATGTAGACATACTATTCTCTCCATATACAACTCCGCTAGCTTTGCACCACTATAAGTGGTTTTGACTGGCAAGAAGTGGGCTACCTTAGTAAGTCGATCCACTATTACCCAGATCGAATCATATCCTTGTTGAGTGCGGGGCAATCCAGTAATGAAGTCCATACCAACTTCTTCCCATTTCCACTCTGGTATTTTCATTGGTTGCAACAATCCTGCAGGCCTTTGGTGCTCAGCCTTCACCCTTTGACAAGTATCACATATGGCCACATACTCAGCCACATCCCGTTTCAAACCATACCACCAATACTTCTCTTTGAGGTCCAAGTACATCTTGGTGCTTCCAGGGTGTATAGAATAAGCCGAATCATGTGCCTCTCGCAGAATCATATCACGGATAGCTTTCACTTCAGGTACACATATTCTTTTTCCAAACCATAGAGTACCATTCTCATCCAACCGAAAACCTGGTGCCTTTCCAACCACTACCTGCTCAGCAATCTCCTTTAATTTCTCATCCTCCAACTGACCTGTACGTATCTCTTGCTCCAATGTAGGTTCTATAGCCATTTCTACTACATTATTGACAAAACCCAAGTTGAGATGTTCTATTTCAGCTCGCAACTCTGCTGGTATAAATGTCAACTGAAGTCCGTTGGCATAGCTCTTCCGGCTAAGTGCATCGGCAACAACATTTGCCTTTCCAGGATGATAATGCACTTCCAGATCATAATCTTTAATCAATTCCAGCCAACGACGTTGCCTTAAATTCAACTCGGACTGAGTAAAAATGTATTTTAAACTCTTGTGGTCAGTGTAGATGTCACACTTATGTCCGATCAAATAATGCCTCCAAATTTTCAGAGCATGGACAACTGCGGCTAATTCCAAGTCATGGGTTGGGTAATTCAATTCATGCTTTCTTAACTGCCTGGATGCATAGGCCACAACCTTTCCTTCTTGCATAAGCACACACCCAAGGCCTAGGCGAGATGCATCACAATAAATAGAGAAACTCTTACTTAAATCAGGTAGGGTCAACACTGGGGCTGTTGTCAACCTTTTCTTTAGCTCCTCAAAGTTAGCCTGACATTTGTCTGACCAAACAAATTTGGCATTCTTCTCTAATAGGGCTGTCATAGGCTTGGCTAGCTTAGAGAACCCTTCAATAAACCTTCTATAGTATCCAGCCAAACCCAAAAAGCTACGGATTTCACTAGCATTGACTGGGGCTTTCCAATTCAACACATCTTGCACTTTACTGGGATCTACGGCTATTCCACCGTTAGAGACCACATGTCCCAGAAAAGATACTTCTTTCAGCCAGAACTCACATTTGCTCCTTTTTGCATACAATTTATGTTCCCTGAGTTTTTGTAAGACTAACCTTAAGTGTTCAGCATGTTCCTCTTCATTTTTGGAGAATATTAGGATATCATCTATGAATACCACTACAAACTTATCCAAGTACTCCATGAATACTTTGTTCATTAGATACATAAAGTATGCAGGTGCATTTGTCAGTCCAAAAGACATCACTGTGTACTCATAAAGGCCATATCTGGTAGTAAATGCTGTCTTGGGTATGTCAGATGCACGAATTTTTAGTTGATGATATCCAGAACGGAGGTCAATTTTTGAGAACACACAAGCACCTTTCAGCTGATCAAATAAATCATCAATTCTAGGGAGTGGGTACTTGTTTTTGATTGTGACTTCATTAAGGGACCTATAGTCGACACACATCCTTCGTGTGCCATCTTTCTTATCCACAAATATAACAGGTGCTCCCCAAGGTGAAGAACTAGGACGAATAAAACCTTTCTCTTGCAATTCCTTAATTTGTTTCTTTAGTTCTTCTAATTCATTTACCCCCATTCTATATGGTCTCTTAGCTATGGGTGCAGTCCCAGGTAAAAGCTCGATAAGGAATTCGATGTCGCGATCGGGTGGCATACCTGGCAATTCATCGGGGAACACGTCCGGGAATTCATCCACCACCTGGTTCTCCTGGTTAGCAACATCGCTCAGCTGATTGACGGTGGCGGTAGGTTGAGCTTGCACTTCCACTTCGACACAAATTCTATCACCACTTGGAGATGTCACAACCACAGATTTCTCCTGACATTGTATCACTGCCCTATGTTGCTTCATCCAATCCATTCCCAGGATGAGGTCAATTCCAGCGGTTCTCAGAACAATTGGATTTACCTTGAAAGCTACCCCCTTAAGAATATACTAGTAGAAGGGCTCCAATAATTTGCGGGCATGCTACCCCCCGGTGAATTTACTAGCATGGGATCCTTCATGGCACACAGGGGTATGCTATGCATTCTAACAAAAGCTTGGGATATGAAAGAATGCGAGGCACCGGAATCAAAAAGTACGGTAGCGGAGATGGAGTTGACGCTAAACGTACCCAGCATAACCTCAGGCGCCTCCTGAGCTGATTCCGACGACACATGATTCACCTTGCCAGTGAACGGAGGTCGAGCGTTGGGTCTCTGGTTGTTCTGCTGGTTCTGCGGGGCCTGCCGGTTCTGCTTCTTTGGGCACTGGTACGAATAGTGTCCCACCTCTCCACAGTTGTAACAGGCATTGGGGTTGCCTGGGGTGCCACTCTTGATTGGGGCATTGTTGGGCACTCCCTGACGTGGTGCTTGGTTGCTAGCTTGCTGTTGCTGGGGCGCTGCTGACTCTGATTACCCAACTGCGGTGGGTACTGGGGCGCTGCTGGTACTGGTTCCTCTGGGGGTACTGGCCTTTGTTCCATTGGTTGGGTGGCCCTTGGTTCCTCTGCTGAAAACCCTGCTGCGGAAAAGCTCGCGGGCGAGTGTTGCTACCCGACGCCTGTCCCTGGAGCTTCCTCTTCTTGAGGTCCATTTCCTTACGCTTGTTATCAATTACAATGGCACGGTCCACCAACTCTTGGAAACTGGCATATTTGTTGGACATCAGTTGCAGCTGGAGTCCATCATACAGCCCCTTCAGAAAACGGCGCTGTTTATCAGAATCCCTAGCCACTTCAGCCGGGGCATATCGCGACAATTGTGCAAACTTGTCGCGGTATTCCGCCACAGACATGGACCCTTGCTTGAGAGCCCGGAACTCCTCTTGCTTCAGTTCAATAAGTCCCTCAGGGATGTGATAGGACCTAAAGCTCTCCGTGAACTCTTTCCATGTGATCTCTGGAGCATTCTCTGGACGTCCATACTGGAATGACTCCCACCAATCCTGAGCAGCTCCTTGGAGTTGGCCTGAGGCGTACAAGACTTTCTCCAAGTCGTTGCACTGTGCAATGTTTAGCTGCTTTTCCACAGCTCTCAGCCAGTCATCCGCCTCCATAGGTTCAGAGGCATGTGTGAACACAGGTGGGCGTCCTTTCAGAAACTCACCACGTTTGTCACGGACCTGCACAGGTGGGGGTGCTCCTGTGGGTTGCTCACCGAGACGGTCCATCACTGTCTGCATGAGCTGCGCTTGCATGGCCATCAACTGCTCAATGGTCACCGGCGGTGGCGGAGGTGGATCCACCAAAGCTCCGTGTCCACGACCACGGCCACGGCCTCTGCCACGTCCTCCTCTGGCGGCCATCTGTTTCCAATCAAATGTGCATACTTTTAGAGATCTCCAAAAAAAATTACAAATTATTTACAAAAGGTAAATAACATAACTGAAAATTTCTGGACGAGTGTCTACAACAGCAGACCGAAAACTGGAGTGTAACTCAAGTTCCAGAAATCCAAAATAGGCGTGGCATACATCATTGGAAAGCTTAAAGAGTCTGCTACAACTTTTGTATAGAACTTTTTCACTGATACAGACGGCAACATCATCAAAAACTGAGCTAAACAATTTCTGTTCTAGGTTACAGACTGCACAGACTTGCCAGGTTGTAGCAGGCATATCTCTCAAACCAGAATTGATAATGAGGTGATTCCAGTGGGAAATGAAAGGTACACAAGTCTAGTTCTTTCCACAACAATTTCATAATTTTCGGACATAGAGATTTAGAGATATGAGACAAACATTGCAGACTGCTCTGAGAAACAGCACAGCAGTAAAGCAGAATTTAAACCCCAACTAAGTTAAACAAACACTAACTTAAGGTTTTGATAAAAAGAACATGTGGACAAGCCCACACTGTTCCAGCAATCACACAAACTCCAAATCATTCAAGTTCATCATCACAACCAACAAGACAATTAAAAGTTCACAACACACACATAAACTTGACACGACTTTCGATCTAGAACGCATTCATTATGACGGGGCTGCAAGTATCTAAGGAGCGCGATCCACCATGGTAAACACCCTGGCCTTCTTCTTGTAAATGGTAGGCTGTCCTAGCTGAACGGCCATCTCATCTATCTGGTTCTGAAGGCGCTTTTCAGATTTTTGCGCTGCACGAAGCTCTTCCCTGAGTGCTTCGTTGACCTCCTGCATGGCGCTGAGGTGCCTCACTGTGGTGTCCAAGGTGGGATCAGAAGCTGGAGGAGCCAACACCGCCCATGTCTTCTCCCTTGAGTCGTAGCGTGGAAGATACCGGTAGCGATCATTCTGCATGTCCTCAAAACGTCGACCATGGTAGTGCAGGTACGCCGCCTGCGCAGCATCTTCCATGCTGTCATAGGCACTGGCACGCCTGGCTCGGTGGCTATGGGTGGTCACAACATCCTGAGATTGGTCGGTGTTGTTCCAGGCGGTGATGATCACATTGGTCTTCCAGTACGTCGCCTCCACTGGATGTGTGTGCTCCGCACAGTAGTACTTCACAGAGGCAGCAAACTCTAAATAGTACTCAGCTAGCATGGTGGTGAGGAGGTTGTGGTAATGGGCATCTTCGGGAGCTTCCTTAAACTTGTTCCTGGTGGTCCAGCCTATCTCTTCTGGCTCCTCTGATGCAGCTGGGGAGGGCACTGGTGTTGGTGCAGAAGCGGCCTGGGAAGCTGGTGGAGGTGTAGCAGTGGGGACTGGCGCATCCATAGGTGGGATGGGTGAAGCCACGGGGGTCGAAACAGGTCCGTCAGATGCAGCAACTGAAAATGCCTCCTCCTCCTCCATGGGTTCTTCCTCTTCCACGTCAGTGATGTGGGCGACCTCTGGCTCCACTAGTGGTACTGCTGGTGGTGCTGGTGGAGCAGGTGCTGCTGGAACGAACTGGGCGACGTAGGCAGCAGCACTGAGGCGAGGCATCTATAGTTTTGATATAAAATATTATCAGAGTCAATATTTTATGCAATAGAATAAGAAATAGAGCATAAAATTTTAATAAAATATCAAGATGGAGATAGTAGCAAGCAAATAAATAAAGTCAAACTCCTAGAAACGACCATTTCTATCTAGGTTTGCGTCCTACAGTCGACACAGCTCTGATACCAATTTGTCACACTCCAATTAAAGGACAATATAGAGTGCATACATCTTATGTGCGCCCCAGGAATAGTCGCACACATAAGCTGACAAATTAACCAAAGTATCATCACCATGTACATACATAACGTTATTACATCACGTAGTTCTTACATAACAAGCGGAAAAGTAAATAGCTACTCTCAGGCGTAGTGTCTGTTCCACAGGGAAGGACGACTGGTTGACTCAAACCTAGAAATCTTCCGGGAAGTCCTCGTAGAAACTGTCATCTGTTACCCATCCGGGATTTTTATCCAAAAACAATATAGCAACAAGTGTGAGTACATTTGTACTCCGCAAGTATAGTATGAGGATTCATGAGGCTCAAAAAGGATAGACACGGTTGACTGCAGATAGCACTTTTAGTAGATCAACATTTCATTATTAATCATTATTAAGTTATGCTCAAACTCCCATTTAACCCACATGATCCACTACTAGAATTAAGAAGAGAAAGCAACAGTGTGATCTCATCATCATCATCATAGTTCATCCACATATCTAGTAACCATTTATTCTGTGAGTTTTCCGGGCCGCTCGTGTCCGTGAGCACGGCTGTTATAACAGTTTTAACACTCTGCAGAGGTTGTGCATCTTTACCCGTGAGTCGTGTTACCCGTATGCCCGGGGCCCGTCGACCCCCTAACACTTCCAAGGTGAGCAGGCAGGGTACACTATGAAGCCTTCCATAGGCCTCTTCTAACCAGTTAGGGCCGCGAGGTTTCCTCGGCAGGCAGATATAGAGAACCCCCCTTTCGATGGCACAATTCCCGCAGGCTATACACATCAGAACAGAGGCAGTTCTATACCCAAAGTGGCAAGCCCCTCTTGCGCCCTTTCGGGTAACCTCTAACAAGCTAGAAAAGATCCTATTACTGAGCTAAAGTCAGAGCCATATGACGCTCACGGTTGCACTGTATGTCCCAGCTTTTGCCCTACAGACAAGTCCTTACGGAGAGTTTAGGGCAACATGATCGACATCATTTGCACCATCACCCTATATTTCAATTATTACCATCATGTTTATCCGTTTGTTCCATTAATCATAGTATTGATCATGTTTGAATAGAGCACTAGCATTCTACCCATATGCAATAAATCCCATAGGTATCGAGATATAAGTCATAAATGGCTAGGATGTCCTTATAGTCGAGCAATATTAGACACATGCATAATGAGTAGATTATATAATGAATAGGAATCAAGGAAGGCCCATGCTATACTTGCCTTGGTTCACGAACTGCTGCTGGTCCTGCTGCTCCTCGCACGCGTCCGGATTTCCGACGTACTCCTCACCGTCTGAACTCGAACGACACAAAGTACAACACGCAATTCGGAGCAGACATACAAGCAAAACATAGCTACTATTAGAACAGTACACCAACAATAAATAAATCTGAATAAAATGTTTATCAAAATCATCTACATCTCGCTACGATCACAATGACGCGAAAAGCACGAAAAACGGAGTTACGACGCACAAGTTACGAGATATTTACTATTCCAAAAGCTAGCTATTAACTAGATTTATTTGAGAAATTCAAAAGTTCTTAACAGGTCTAACAGTAGCACTATTGCATAGATTATGAAATTATGAAACTAACGCAAGTTGAACGGGTCAAATCGGAGCTAAGACGATGATTTTATACACGTTTTACTGCAGTGGCAATTCTGTAAATAGATCAAACTATTTTCAGATTTAAAATAAATCAAAATTCGGATTTATTCAAATGACCGAGGACTGCGGGTTCAAAATCACGAAAGTGGGGGGTCTCTTTAGCAAAAAGACCCGCGAAGGGGTATCGGCCAACCAGGGCCGTTGATCATGAGATGCACGGTTAAGAAAAAAAAGGGGGGAGAAGAGAGAGGGCCGGCCGCCGGAGCTGAGGGAGGACGCGGCGGCGCCGCCATTGCCGTGGCGCGGAGCTCGCCGGCGTTACTCGCCCGGGCGCTACAGGGCATCATTTTCAAAAGTAAAAGGTCCGAAGCGAAGAGGGGAGGATGGCGAACGCATCACGGGGCCAAACGCGGCCACGGGGTCACCCGTGCGGCGTACCCGCCATAGCCGACGGTGGAGAGCTCATCGGAGCAGTGAGATTGGGCGCTACAGAGCCCCATTCTTCAAACAAAGTCCACAGGGAGAATGCGGAGGGGATAGGGATCCCGTTTTCGTCGCAAGTGCGGCCGGGGAAAAGCCCGAGGGGCGCCCGCCATGGACGGCGGCGAGAAGCCCGTCGGAGCTCGCGGACACGGCCCTAGAGGCCACGATTGGAGAAGATAAAGGCATGGGGAGATAGAGGGGAACGCGGGGGTGCTCACCGAGCGGACAAACGGATTCGAGGCAGCTCGGGGGCGATGACCGGCGAGGTGGGGTGGACGGCGTTCCGGCGATTCATCGCAGCGGTTTCTGGGGTGCTCAAGCGAGTGAGAACAAGGGGAACTGGAGAAGGGATGGCTTAGACGGGGTCGGGCTTCCCCTTTGAAGGCCGGGCGCGGGGCGCTCCCACGCACGGAGGTCGTGGGCGCGGGCGGTTGCGGCTCGACCGGCGTTTAGAGCGGGGAAGACGGTTGGGGAGGGGAAACATCTGACGAGCGGGCCCCGACTGTCAGCGACTCAGAAGAAGGGAGTGGGGCGCGGCAACGGTTGCCTGGCCCGGTTGGGCTGGGCCGCGGCCCAGGAGAAAAAAAAAACGCGGGGAGGAAGGGATGGGCCGGCCGGGAATTGGGCTAGCAGGCCGAAACCGAGGAAAAGTGAAGGCGGGAAAAGAATTTGTTTTCCTTTTTCAAATTTAATTTTTCAAATCACATTTCCAATTGATTTTCAAATCCCTTCAAAAATTTATCAAAACCACTCATCACAAAAATACTTGTGCAACAGCATGCATGCATGAACATTTTCTAACCTTAGGATTGATTTTAATTTCCCAAAAATTTATTATTCCCTAAATTTGAATGCACAAACAAATACATAATTAAATCAATTTTATCTATTTTGAAACAAATGCAAAATTTAGGGTGTTACAGCCATGAACAGTACCCCCGACGGCGGTGATTTGGCCGGCGACGAGGAATTGCTCGCCGGTGTTAAGCAATTAGGCACTACGGTACACGATTAGACGAACCAATTGCATGGGAAGGTAGAAACGAAGGCCGCGAACTCACCTAGATGATTTTCAGCGACTAAAATCGATCGAGGAAGGCGTGCGGCTTCCAATGGTGGGTGGGGGAGCTCTGCTCACGATGATGAAGCTAAATTAGTGAAACAAATCGAAAAAAAGAAGAGGAAGAGTGACTTGGCAAGGTCGTAGAAGCAACTCGGACTCGTCAGCGGCTTACGGGGATGACCAAGTCGACGAATTCATCGAATTGCTCCCGAGCTTGAGTGGCGGCGGCTTTTAGGGTTGCGGCAGCTAGAGCTCGAATCGAGGGCGGTGGCTTCGGGTTAGGGCTGAGAATAGGGCGGCAAACGCAGCTACCTTTTATGAGGGGCAAGGTTCTTGCGGATCAAGCCAAGTGCGTCGGGGCGGAGGCGGATTCCTCTGGCGGTGTCTGGCTCGGTAACGAGCTAGAGGAAGACGACGACGTTGTTGCGCGGGCCCGGCGTGGCAGTGACTCGAGGCGCGGGCCCTAGACGTCAGCGACACAAGGAGAAAGGGAGAAGGGCGAGGCGGCCTGTGGCTTCGGCCGATTGGGCCAGCCCAATACGCGGGGGGGGGACGAGAATGGGCAGCAGTTTCAACTGGCCGCGGGACGCGAGCTAGGCCGAAAGGCCGAAAGCCAGAGAGGAGAGGAGAAAGAGATATTTTTTATTTCTTCTTTTTCTTTTCTAATATTTCAAAGCCATTTTAAAATAGTTTTTGAAATCCTTTTCTCTTGTAATAAAAACCAATCAACACAAAAGAAAATATGCAGCGGCATATATGCACAAGCATGTGTCTAACCTTATAGTTGATTTTATTTATTGAAAATTATTATTTCTCTAAGTTAAAATGCTCACAAAATTACGTAAATAAATCAAATTCTCGTATTTTAAAATGATGCAAATTTTAGGGTGTTACACCTGCGTGAGTAGGGCTCGGGTACAAATCGGTGAGGGGATCGCGCGGGAGAAAAAGCGGAGCAGGAGCGCGGACAGACCTGAGTAGGGGTCGGGTACTGAATAATATTTAGTACCCTAGTTATTATTTAGCGCACTCCTATATATATATATATATATATATATATATATATATATATATATATATATATATATATATATATATATATATATATATATATGATCTTGTCAAATTTGATATTGAATTTTTTTTATGAAAAAAGCACTATAGTACAAATCATTTTTATACAGACAGCACCTTATAAATACAATTATATAGGTGGCTGGTTATAGGAGCAGCTTGAGAACCGCCCCAACAAACTAGCCATTTATAGAAATGATTTGGCAGGGGCGGCTAGCCAAACCGCCCCTAAAACTCTCTTTGGCTGCCCCTACAAATCTGTACAGTAGCAGTGTCTAGAGTCGAAGCTCGAGGTCTATCTCTTCTCACCGGCGCTGCAGGATGCGGTGTTGGTGTCGGCGCTCTGAGGTGGGGCGGCAGAGGTGTGGGAGGTACTTCTCCATATGCGCATGTGGTCCACAGTGTCGTCGTTGCGCTTGGCGCAGGGGTCATAGGGTGCCGCCGCCGGGAGCACCACGTGGTCCATGTAGTCGGGCGGCACGGCACCGTTGTCAGGCCTCTCGAGCTTGATGCTGGCGGTGGTGCCGCCGTGCGAGGAGATCGGAACGCACATGGAAGCGTCGGTGGTACTGCTGTTACGGCGGCGGCCGAGACAGTCCGGCGGCGGCGGCGCTGCGGCGTGGTGGTGATCGTAGTCGTCGTAGACGTGTGCGGGTTCCAGCTGGCGGCGCGCTCCTTCTTGTGCACGTTCTGGTGGCCACCGAGCGACTGCCACTTGAGGAACTTCTTGTTGCAGAAGAGGCACGGAATAGCCGCACCTGCTTCCCGCCGACGCACCTCGTCGGCGCGGCCGCTTCGTCCGTCTCCTCGCTGCGTGCAGCCGGCGCTAGGGCCAGCGACAGGTTCATCCCTGCTGCTTGCGATGGCGGTGTCGGTGACGTGGGCTCCTGCTCCATGTGCAAACGCAAAGAGCTGTCTGCTCCCGTGCTTGCTGTTCCAAGAAGTACTTGGCGAGAAAATATATAAATTGTCAGTTCCGACAAATAGTGCCATGTTTCGCTAAAATTAGAGACGGCGAAGACGATTCTATGTCCAGAAATGGGAGGAGGACGAATGCGAGAGATGCACGGAGGATCTAGGACGACGAATTGGAGAGAAGCATTGCTGTTTGCGCTGTGGGTCGTAGTAGTACTTGAGGTGGGTGATAGGCATCGAGTCCTTTCAACAGCAAAAGGAGCATAATGTCCGGTTTAGATGGCGAAAAAATTTAGATAAATTCCTGTAACATTTTTCGTTATTATTTGACAAAATTTATCTACTTATAGACTAACTAGGCTCAAAAGATTCGTTTTGATATTTACAGACAAATTATACAATTAGTTATTTTTTTACATACATTTAATACTTTATACCTGCGTCTAATGATTTGATGTGATAGATACTGCGCAAATTTTTTTTTGCCTCTTTGCCCAACTAAACCGGCCCTAAATTGGAATAGCAAGATCCCCTAAGGAAAAAAAAACTGAGCACTTACACCGACCATCGTACGAGCCTCGATGGAACAAAAGGCAGGGCCCTGAAGACCAACAGAAAACAATCAATAATGTACGCCCATTATGTGTACCCATTTGCAGCATATATATCGACATGATTATTGGTCCAGAATATAGTCGCTATGACAGGGATCCTCCAATAATGGACAACGAGGAAAGGGCCGGGCAGGCCAATCCAAAGAGGTATGCCGACACGCCTGTTCAGAAATGCTCCCTCCGTCCCTTATTAACTGTCCTTCTGGCTTCTCAGATGTACTAAACTTTGACTAAATATATATATAAATTATTAATATTTATGGTACATAATTATTATCATTAGATTAGATAGACCACGGAATCTATTTTCATAATAAAGAAGTTTGACCGGCACATAAACCATAGTGACAAATAGATAGGGTGGAGGGAGTACATTACGCCCTCCTTCTCCAAATAACTATTGTTTTTTGTTTTCATAAGTTTGACTAGATTTATAAAAAATACGTACAACATTTTTGTCTTCAAATAAATTTATTATAAAAATAAATTCAACAATCTATCTAATAATATTAACTAATTATGTACCATAAATATTTATATTTTTAAAATAAAATTAGTCAAAGTTATTTCTTGAAAAGCGAGAACAATAGTTATTTAGGGACGAAGGGAGTACGTAGAAGATACCAAATCCAAATACTGAGAAATACAGCATGGGCAAGAAACTGAAACAGATAAAAAGAAGAAGTTGATGCAAGCACATAGAAAACTGGAAGATACCCTCCGCGTTGCTGTGTGGATCGCGAAAATTTTAGAATGAAATTAAATGGAGATGATGTGAATAGCTTGCATTAATTAAGCCGTGCCGACCTTGTGGATTTCAGGGTCTGGAGCTAAACTAAAATTTAGGAATATTCAACATTAATTACCTCTAATGCAAAACTCTACTTTCTCCATAGTTTTTAACTGTCGTTCTCACTTACTAAGAAGTCAAATATACTTAACTTTGACCAAATATATATAAAAATATTAATATTTATAGTACTCAACTTTGAATATATTTTTATTATAATTTTATTTGGGATATACAAATACTAGCGATATTTAAAAAGGAACAGAGGTAGTAGTCCTAGATCTTTCAAAACAAAAGTAATACTCAATATTTATATATAAAATTTTACATGCACCTCTGGCGCAAAACTCTACTCCTTACTTCTCGTGAACATATAGATTAGCATATAGATGCATAGATGCTCAAAAGCACACATGTACATCCTACTCTCGTGAGCGCTTCTAAGACACTATAGGCACAGCTTGTTGTTGACTAATGCGTCGCCTACTGATGAACGATTATTGATATTTTTTTCCTGTTATAAATATAGAAAAATATAAAGTACTCCAGCAAACTATCCGCCACAACGAACAAAATAAAAATTGAGCTGTGGTCGTTTGCAAAATTACGCAACGTGGTTATGAGAAAATAAATAAATACAGTACCATTAGAGTGGTTCTGTGTGTTACACATCCATGTTCCTTTATTAAAAGAGAGTTGAAGATGAATTGAAAAAATACGCTTTAACAAGAAAAGAACATAAAATATCAAATTTAGAGAGACTTGAGACAAATTGGTGTTTTCCTGGAAAAACCGGGCTAGGCCAGTTTTTGTAGACTAAACCAACCCAGGATAGTTTTCACTGAGTGGACATGGTGGCCCAGTACACGGCCCAGGCCGATTTTTGTACACCGACCATGGTGGCCCTGTGTACATGGCCCAGCAGTCCTGTTTTGGTAGTCTGAGCCCAAATTCGTGTTTTTTCATTGGCGAAAGTTATCTCATCTCGTGGGAAACTTATAAATTGTGTGTCGGAAAGGTTTCCTACCAATGAAAAGATCTATGGATTGACAGAGAGGGTTGAATAGCCTATTAAAAAAAACTCCTTCAAGGCACAACACTAGGGAAGAGATTAGTAAAAGAGACAACCCTAATAGCCACTACTTCACTAGCTAGCCTAAATCACTTCAAAGCAAGCCCCCTAAATAAGCCCAGTAGCAAGGATCACAACTACTCTAAAGCACACATAAACTACCAAGACAAGCAACTACACCTAGTTGAGCTACACAAGTAAAACTACTTTTTTTTTGACAAGAACCAGAATATATTACTAGCAGCAAGAAGCTGCAATGATGTTTACATCAGGTAAGTCCACAGTAAGTAAAGCTTGCAGCAAAGTACATATGGTGCCACAGGATAATCTAGAGCAGTCGCTTTGGAACTCTAGGCTAGTAGAGTTGCGAGCCTGTCGAGCCAAGTGGTCTGCTGTAGAATTGAGATTTCTGTTGATGTTGTGGACTCTGGAGTGAATCTGAGTTGCATTGATGGTAAACTGCTGAGTGAAGGGCTTGCTCCTCCAATCAGGGGGATTGGTGAGGTCTTGGGTAATTAAAAAGTGCACTAGTTGTCTGCAATCTGAAAGGAAGTGGCAGTGCTGAATGTTCATGGCCTTTGTGACTTCGGAGGCCTAAGAGACATACTTCTACAACCACAGCTTCAACTACACAAGCACAACTAGGAGACACGATTCTCAGTGCGAGGCTTCCGAGAACGAGCCTGTATATCTTTGGGCCATGAACTACACAAGCACACTTATACGTTTTCTGCATTAGTGCATGTCTCTTAGTAATGTATCCCTCATATCAAAAGCTTGCACACATAAGTGGATGTTACTATATATGTTTGTTTGCAAATTAGAGCATTGGGCCATCTCTCCCTTAAGTTCCACAGATTGAACTAGTTTTCCAACTTAACTTAGTCATTTTGGAGAACTAGCATAATTTGTGGAGATTGAGGGGGAAAGCAACTTCCGAGGTGTGGGGAAAAGGAGCATCACAATCGGTTTGGAATACAAACCGAAGCTAATATAATTCGTACTTTCACTCCCCTTTTCAGCTGAGATTTGTACCTTGCGTATCATGAACTTGCTCCCGGAGAAGAGAGTTGCAATGCAAACCCGATTCGGAAAGCGCTCTTTCTTTAGTAGTGCCACATATTTCTTTAGTGGTGAGGACTTTCTTGTTCCATACGTATAGGCTATATATGCATTCAGCAAATGGTGGTGCACTGATGCACCCGTTATACAGTTGTCTTGGAGTAGCGCTAACTGTGCACTGAAAGGGAAAATGCAGGGACCCTGCCGATCAGCAGAAAACAACCAGTGATATCTTAGGTACGCCCACTGATAAGCATACAGACAAGACTATTCATCCTGATCAATACAGTTACAGTGACGGGAGACATCCAACAATAGGCACAGAGAAAAGTGGTGGCCAATACAGAGATGTATGCCGACACGCATATGTTGAGAAGTACATAGGATATACCTGATCCAAATACGGAGTGCTGACGTGCTGTTAAACAAAAACAGATCGAAAAAAAGAGAAAGGATGCAACAAGCTAGCAGCACATAGAAAATTATCCACCATTTGTCGTGACGGGAAGAAAATTTACACCAACAGTAAATGTAACATCATTTGACTATATTAATGCACATATATAGTGTCATTCATTGAAGCATTTGAAGTTTCAATTTTTTTATGGGACAGGAGGGCCTCCCCCCTTACTGAAAATTGTATTAAAGTAAAGAGCAGGTTAATTACATATATTACAAGGATTCAAGCCAATTTACAACTTGTCAAAAAAAATCTACTCTTTGCTCTATGAATAACCATGCTGAAATCTTTATTGAAATTCAATCTAACACTCTATATGAAGCCAAAGTTAGTTGCTGATTGTTAAAGATCTTTCCATTCCTTGTAGTCAAAATGATCTAGCGTATTAGTACTATGATTTCCAGGAAGGAAGGCACTTGAAGTTGCTGCCGAAAAGGTTCTAGAATTGGGAGTGATGATTGACTCCATTAATTAAAACATGATATTGAAGAATTTATGCAGATCTTTCATTATAAGGACCTCATTTTGAATTTTGAGATTAAGCTCTCCTAATCCACCTTCTTTCGAAGTACAGACCATTTTCCATGCTGCACATGGTGGCTGTTTTGCATTCAGGTCAGTTCCACACCAAATAAGATCCTTTCTATATTTACCAAGGTGTTAAATGATGGTTCCATGGATCCTCATCGTGTTCAGTATTTCAAATATAATTATCTCTTGATGTGCTACCTCGGTCCCAAAACAGAATGCAACTCTAGGTGCATTCTTTTTTAGAGTTACTAACATTTAACCAAATATATAAGTAAAAAATTAACATTTATGACATTGATCAAATAGGTATACTATAAAAAAAATATATCTCATTATAAATCTAACGACACTTATGATAAATCCATGACGATACAATGGTATATTATATATCAAAAGCTAGGCCTTTTATATATAATCCCTCTACACTAGTAGCAGATAAGGGACATATACATTTTGTGGTAGCATGTTATTTTGTATATGTTGAATTTAATTAATGGCATGGCTTTTTTCCCTTGAAATATAATTTAATAAAAGTATATTTTTGCTATATTTCATAAACATTTTGCAAAACCTATTAGTTAAAGTTTCTTTTGGAGATTATGTTGATATCCAAAATCACTACCGGAATCCGCTTCGGCAAAGAAGGCTTTGCCGAGTGTTTTTTATTTGGCTCTCGACAAAGCCTCTGCACTCGGCAAAGAAGGCTTTGCCGAGTGTCAAAAAAACACTCGACAAAGGCTTCTTTGCCGAGTGCCAAAGTAAAACACTCGGCAAAGCAATTTTTCAAACCATGTTTTGGTGCCCTAAATGAATTCAAATTAAAAAGTTTTCAACTACAAAGTTTCATAACTTCTCATGATCTACAAACTTTATATTGGTCATTTCTTCATTCAACAAAGTAATAATTACGTTGTTCACAAAATATATATGTCTCTCATGTAGTTTCATGAAACTACAAGAGAGATATATAAGATTTGTGAACAATGTTAGCACCATAATTTCGAATGGAAAAACTTCCTAAATGAAGTTTGCAGATCTCGAAAGGTTATGAAACATTGTAGTTGACCACTTTTTAATTTGAATTCATCTTGTCATGCAAATCTACGTTTGAAATTTAAAATTCTAAAATTTTAAAATTCGAATTTTTCAAAAGACCTCGGATGGAAAAACTTCCTAAATAAAGTTTGTAGATCTCAAAAAGTTATGAAACACTGTAGTTGACCACTTTTCATTTGAATTCATCTTTTTATGCAAAACTACGTTTGAAATTCAAAATTTTAAAATTCGAATTTTTCAAAAGACCTCGGATGGAAAAACTTCCTAAATGAAGTTTGTAGATCTTGAAATGTTATGAAACATTGTAGTTGACCACTTTTTCATTTGAATTAATCTTGTCATGCAAAACTACATTTGAAATTCAAAATTTTAAAATTTGAATTTTTCAAAAGACCTCGGATGGAAAAACTTTATATATGAAAAATGTAGTGCTCGAAAAGTTATGAAACTTTGTAGTTGACAACTTTTTGATTTGAATTCGTTTAGGGCCTCAAACAATCAATTTTCACTTGGTTTAGTATAATATTTGAGTAACCGAAACGGCATATAGACGCATGTGAGTGTGCAGTGCAGGTGGCAGAGGAGGTATCGCGTGAAGAAGAGGTCACGAGTTTGAATCCCGCCGACCACGTAGCCACGAATTTTGCGCGAAAATGCCGCGACTTACGACTTCGATGGAGACGGGCGGGCGCTGGCCAGTGGGCCCCTGGCCCGATAAAAAAATTCAGGTTTTTTTTCGCATTTTTTTATTTCGCGCTTTGTTGCCGATCGGATTTTTGCCGAGGGCGCTTTGCCGAGAGCTGCGCTCGGCAAAAGCTTTGCCGAGGGCCTTAAAGGCTTTGCCGAGAGCCTGGGGCCCTCCCCAAAGCAGCCGGCTCCGGCAGCGAATATCACTCATATGTGACTGAAGGAAGCGCTATATATCCTTGTATAAATAAGCACTCATGGGCCACCCCTAGTTCTCTTATTTTTTTTCAAAGGTACTTATAACACATTTATATATCTATTTACATTCTGCTAAGAAAAATATATCTATTTACATATGCATACAATAAAAATCAGACACATACGTAGATAGTAGACTCTATCCTTGTATACTATTGCAAGACACGGAGACCATTGTAGACTTCTTCAACTACAACTAATGGAACAACACCGCTAGGGTTAACGACAAATCTAAAAAGTATTCAAATAACGAAATTTCAGCCATGCATATGCGACCGAGGAACAGAGAAAGAGAGAGATACCAGAACCTCAGCTACAAAGGTGCACATCCAGAGTGGCACTGTGACTTGGTTCCAGCTACCTAGAGTCTCAGCTCAAGGTTGAGATCCAGATGCTCACCCTGGTCAGAAGTGTAGGCGCTGGTGGCCGCAGGTGCAGCGGAGGCCCTGACCCAATTGAGCAAGTCGATCGTGCCATCGCAACCAGCCAGCGTGCCATCAGCCACCACCAATGTCCATCTCTAGTGGCCTGATGTTTACCGGTGCGAATAGCATGGCCCGCCTTCGCAGCATTCTCGCTCGAAAGTTTTGGACGACGGCGGTGCCAGTGCCATTCCCGTCACGGCCACCGGCAGGCTCAGCACGCATGGCGCTGCCACGGTGAGACATCGATGGAATGGACAATAAGGCGGCAGCGCTGCTTACGCTGCTGACGATCGGCGACGACAAGGCTGGCTCAGCAATGGTGCCGGCGTGCTGGCCGTCGTAGATGTAGGGGTTCCAGCTGGCGCTCCGCTCCTTTTTGTGGGCATTCTGGTGGCCACCGAGCGCCTGCGACTTGAGGAACGTCTTGTCGCAGAAAAGACAAGGGTAAAGACGACGACGCACGTTCCGGCCGCCCACGTCGTCGCCGTCGCCGGAGCTGCTGCCGCAGGCCGCCGGTGCCAACGTCAGGGACAGGTCCGCCGCCGCTGCCCCCGCTCGTTGTGGAGCACTAGATGGTAAGCACTCCATGCGCGCAAAGGCGTTTCTGATGTATAAGCAATGCAATGTACCATGCGGCCGTGGGTTCTCTCTGCCTCGCTCTCCCGGTCTATCTATATATAAACATTATTGCATCTCAATCAAAATATATAACTTTGACGGCGACACATCACCCCCCACATGCATTCACCATTTTTCAAGCTGAAATTGTGCATGGTACATTATTGTTACTCGAGTCGAACCATGACTCAAGTGGAACCAAACAGGTACATTATTGTGCATGCATGTAAGCTGAAATTAAGCCATTTATGAGCTCAAAAGGTGCACAAAATGGAAGTCACGGCGTCAAACAGTGGAACCAAACAGGTATGCCCAATCATCACAAGCATCTCATACTCAATACCTTACATGCATGCACCAACAAGCAAACTTTTCTAACTAGTACATAGAAAATAATGTAGAAGTTTGCCTAACTTCCACCATGAACAAAATGCATGAAGATGAACATCTATCATGATTTCATCATAAGCACCCAAAGGATAGCCATGTATATCTATGCCGGTGGACCATCAGCTCTGTTTGTTAGAAATATCACAGATGTAAGGCGTTTAAACTCTTTAGGGAGGAAGAAATCCATTTTTTGCCATAAAACTTTAGCATTTTTTTTATATCAAACTTCAAAATCAAATAAATACGAACCCTCCCTAAAGAGTTTGAAGTTTAGCGAGAAAGATGCCAGGTCAAGAAGCACTTTTTATTTAGTCCTTATTGATGGTCATACATAACATAACCAATGCATGTAACCTATATGCCGCCCTTTAGTTCGGTGGGCCAAGGTCATCCATATGATAAGTAAAAGGTAACAGACATCAACATCATCCATTACTGATTAAGTAGGTATAATTTTGCCCATCACTCTTAATTGGACTAATGGTGATGGGCTTCCATTTTCATATGTCCCTTGGTGGTGCATTTTGAACCATTATTTGAATGCACTTTTAGGCCTTGTTTAGTTCCCCCAATTCTCCCCTAAATTTCACTATGCAAAAAGAAGATTCCGCGTCACATCAAAATGTCGGCAAATGTATGGAGTACTAAATGTTGATAAAATAAAAAACTAATTGCATAGTTTTGTTGTACTTTGCGAGACGAACATTTTAAGCCTAGTTAGTTAAAATTTGGATAATTTTTACCAAATACAAACGAAATGCTATAGGAATTCTGATACAGTGTTTTTCTTCCCAATTCTCTCATCTAAACGAGGCCCTAGTGATACGCTCCAGAGCAATGTCTTTAATGCGTTGACCATTCACTACTCCGGATCTATAGATCAATAACGAGTTTAAACCTGACATATCATTGCCGAAATGGATCTGGTAGATGGCATTTACCAGTGATGGGGTTTATCGACCATATCACAGCGCTGGTTCCCAGACAGTTTGGTGGATTCAAGTGGCAATGATAGTATCATACTCACTCATGGTTCAATGGATTCAACTATATAGCAACATTCATTTTTTCCATTTTGATAAATACTTTATTATTACATTTAAATAAAGGTTACTATCTCATATTGTACATAATATTTTAAATATGACCCAAGCATCTTTCTGTGTAGTCAAGGATTGATTAACGAAGGATTGTGAAACCTTCTATGGCACTTTATTATTGCAAGTTTGCGACCTTGGTAAAAATCTTGAAGCTCACGTTTAAAAGGCAAATTGATCTATATTGTTGAGCCTTGATCCCCTCTTGACACTTTGGTAATATATAGTGTAACAATCCCAAGTCAAAAAAGAAGTTTTCTGTTATAGAGTTTTCAATCTCAAGGGACATCTACATTTTTATTAATTTTTTTTTCTAAAATCATTTTTGTAATATTGACCATGAGTTAAATCCATATTTCTTTTGTAAAGGAGTAACTCTATTCATTGTGTAATTATTAGCTTACCAGGATTGAGACGGTAATGGGGTTAACTCATCCATTTGAATAGAAGCATACCTCATGTGTTGTTACGGGAATAGCAAATAAATTTTAGTAGATTGTGTGGTATGCTGACGTGGACAAATAAATGCATGTTTGTGGATATGTGGTTTGGTGACGTGGATATATAGTTTGCATAAACAGATATGTTGCTGATTTGGATGACTTGTATGTTGAGATAGACTTCTAGTGGGGTTTAGGATTAAGAGATATAGATAGATATAGATAAATCAAACAAAATGAAGTGCAAGCTATAGTTTCTTAAACAAACACCATATTGCAAAACAAACCAAATCGATCCTACTGTTCTAATAATGAGAACAAAATCGATCCCAAATAAGCAAAACGACAACCTCGCGTACGGAATTAATCAGCTAGATGCTAGAGCTTGGCTACACAGGAGGCCAATCTCAATGGAAGGTTTCACCTCTCAGTTTCCAAGACGTAAAACTTAACATGAAACGAGTCTCTCTCATGGCATAGTTTCATTGCACAGTTTCACTGGATTACTTTAGCCTAGCGTGGGTCCCACCAGTGTCTCTCTCCCTGTTTTCCCTCTCTTCCCCGCCTGCTTCCTTGCCCGCAAGACTTCGCCCACGGCGGAGCCCACGCCTGGAGCTTGCCAGCGCATGGAGACCTCGCCCGCACGCTGGAGCTCGCACCTGTGGCACGGCGGAGCTTGCGCTCGTGCCCGCACCCACAGCACGGCGGAGCAGATGAAGACGCCGCACGGCAGAGTAGCGGATGAACGCGGCTGGCGGAGCGTGCGGATGCGCGGCTGGAAGAGGTGGAGCCCGCCTTCCCCTCCGGCAGGGGCGAGGAGAGGCCCGGCTCGAAGGAAGAAGAACAAGTCGCACGAGATGAAACGTACCGAGGCTCTCGGTGCACGTTTCACGCGGTTTCCAACGTTTTGGAAATGCCGCTCACTCGTTTCGTCTCTATGAAACATTTTCCTTCTCTCTCCTCCTCGGTATATGTAAAAGGTCTACTGATGTGACACTCTATTTAATGTGTATGAAACCCCCCATGAAACCTGCATCGAGGCTGGCCTAACCAATGCCCTGCAGTTTTGGTATGTGGTGGAAGACACAGGTGGGCCAAATCAAACTGTCGAGGGGCTTTCCTACTGGCCGGTTCTTGGTCACTAAGATTCTCACCATCCAGAGCGGGTCGTGCATCCGTGCCGATAATTGGTGACACTTGACCGGTAGTGATTGGTGATACACATCAGGGAACCAAGCAAGTGGCCGTACATTCGCGCACGAGCTGTGTTTCCTCAATTATTCAGGAATAAACTATGGATTGACGTTCCATATTCATCCAAGATCGATGTGTGACGTATATGATACACACAACATATACAAATAATTCATTACAATAGCTTACGTTCGGCCACTTGTATTTCTTTTCTCACTTGTGATCATGTGTCATGTGTCAAAAGGAAAATTCAACCACATCTCACAGGAAACAGGCACTATGAAAAATGGAACCCCATTTTAACCAGTTCTCTATACGCCACATGTCATTCATCTATCAAAACAGAGGATACAAAGAAAACAAATCCACTATAAGTTGTCTTCCAACACTAATTTAAACATTTAGTATTGACATATACCTAAACTAACTAACTAAAATTAAAATAAACCTAAACATAATAACTAACATTCTATACTAATCATAAAACACATGCACCTACATGTACACGTACAAATCGAGGGAAGAACCTAAACACGGGTTTGTAAACGTAATCGATCTACCTAAACAACTTTGCACATCCACCAAAATCAACTTTGCTTCAAACCCTAGCTACCTAGCTAACTAGGGTTTGCAAAATACACCAAACTAGATCAAATCAGTGCGTATAAATTGAGGAGGAGAGGGTGGATACCTTGCTCTCGAAGATATACGAATCAAATCCATGTTTTAAAGGTCGAATCAAGAGATTAGAGATGGTAGGACGGATTGGGGGGAGAGAGAGAGGGTGGGGGGTGGGAGAGGGGAGGCAACAAAAGAAGTGTGCCTCTCGGTCAGGAAATTAGCTGTGGGCTTATGGTTTATAGCCCGATGCTATGGGACATGGTACCGAGCTAAGCGCCAAGATCTCCGGTGCCGGGCTCGGTGCCATGGACCATGGTGGCCGAGCATTAGCGACGTCATTGTCACAAAGGCATCCATGCCAACTCTGACCTCTGATCTCGACGTCCTGGGTCATGGCGCCGAGGCTGGTTACCTTAGTGTCATGGGTCACGGCGCTGATCCCAGGGTCTAAAAGCGAGTTTAGGACTCCTAGTTGTATAAACGTGAGTTTTTTTTAAAAAGATTAAATTAAAAAATGGGGAAAGGTGAGGCTGGTGCTATTCATGCTTCAAATTGTTGATTTGC
Source organism: Saccharum officinarum (assembly GCA_020631735.1). Classification (NCBI taxonomy): domain Eukaryota; kingdom Viridiplantae; phylum Streptophyta; class Magnoliopsida; order Poales; family Poaceae; genus Saccharum; species Saccharum officinarum. Next base: position 7,076,362 of record CM036165.1, on the reverse strand, counting down.
AGTATTGCATCCCTCTATGGCCCACAGTGAAAGAGACAGCAGTTCGTACGGGCCTCGATGCAAGCCATAGAAGAGCTATGGCCGGCGGCGTCTGGCGGCAAGAGGAGCAGGGCTTAAATTAAAGGCGCACGTGGTCGGCGATCGCACCGTGACTAATTCTACATGAACCATCCATAGGTGCAGGTCGGAAAAGGATGTTTCGGAAATCCGATTTATTCTAACGTGGATAGCGAGTGGATGTATCCGAATTCGTTTTTCAGTATTTTTCTTTCTCCATGACTAGTGACTAATTATTTAATTTTAATATTACTAATAATGTATTGAAACTATTTAGTAGTATATCTATAAGTAACTTTTAATATTAATTTTAATACTATTACATAAATATTAAATTAATTTTAGTATTTTTCTAATTTAGTTTGAACCTAATGTACTCCCTCCGTTTTTGTTTAATTAACACCAGTGACCAAAACACAAAAACCAAGTGGGACATCTGTCCTATTCAAAATTACCATAATACCCCTTGTCCTATTATTCATACACGTAAGCACCTTCTGGACGTTTCAGGTCCCGCTCGTTTCAACTCCCGCCTTACAGGATGTCGTTCAAAATTTGAAATGAGTGGCGGACTAGCCCAAATACTTGAAGCAGTTCTCCATTCTTCCTGAAGCCAACTCCTTCGCGATGCTCCAGACTCCGATTGATGCTAGAGCCTTCATGGACGTGGTGGGCGTGGATGGCCTCCATCAGCGCTGGTGGAGGAGGCACGCCGGGGTGGAGGAGGCGCGCCGGACTTGGTGGAGAGGAGCGCTCCGCCGCCGGATTGGGAATGAGAAGGTGCTCCATGGCCGCCATCGAGGTGGAGGGAGGGCGTGCCCGTGGTGGGAGGCCCGCTGGGTAGAGGAGCTGCGCCGAGGGTGGGAGGCACACCGGGGTGGAGGAGCCGCGCCGGGGGTGGGAGGTGCGCCGCCGCACGTCCGCGCGCCCGCGGTCTGGATGTCGGGATGGGGAGGGAGATGATGGAACTGTCAGAAAATAGCCTGCCGGCGGCATCGTGCAATCGCAGAGACGAGAAACAGGGGCGCACGGGAAACAGAGGTGGAGCCGTGGAGGGCAACGAACCTCTAGAAATTTCACTAACTTTTTCACATGGCCCACAGAAGGTAAACTTGGAATAATAAAATTCGGTGACAAGTATTACCAAATCAAACAAGTGGTCATGGGTGTCAAATAAACAAAAACGGAGGGAAGTATTTTTTATTGCAAATTATTTTAATACTTTAATTTATTTTTTGCTGATATAAATTATTTTATATAATTAATAATTTTATGATAAATATTAAACATATAATGATTGATTAATTGATATATTTAGTTATTAAATATTTATTGATAACTATATTGTGGTGTATCATTTTTTGTCCATGTCCTGTTCATAAACTTTAAAATTACATTTCTAAGTCGTTTAACTTGTTAAGTGCTGCATCGTAGGTCATACTATTTTGTTAGCATTTTTTTTGTTGATGTGATATATGCTAGCATGGTATGTATTTTTTTATTCTCCCACTTGTCTTTCCTCTACTTTTCTCTTTCCTTCTCCTTATCCTAGCTCTATGCCCTCTTCCCGTTCTCTCCCCCTTGTCCATTCTTGCTGATGTACCTTGTCCATCCTTGCTGATGCCAACATCAACACCCCAACACCTAAGCATCACCAGCAACCCAAACCCTGCATCACCTTCGTCGTCAACACCACCTGCCCAGCCCCGCATCGCTATGCCGTTGCCCCATGGCAAGCCACCTCAGGTCAGTGTCCGCTTTGAAGGACGAGAAGGAAGCACGCGGCACACGAGGGAGAGTCTAACCTTTCTGGATGATTATATGATTATGTCATTTCATATTCTGTGACACCGAAAATCTGTGTGTTGGAATGTTGCGGATCCTAACCTATCTAGATTAGTTTATGGGTGATTTTAACGAGATTTTTTGAACCCGTTGAAACCTAAGGTGTTGTTTGATTCAAGTCTGGGTAAGAGGGAACGAATCAGCTACTGGCGTTACCTATTCTAGGGAACTAAAATGTCATTTGTTTGGTTCCCTTTAGGGGTGCTTTTCATTTTCATTACACTGCTTGGTAGGCAACAAACAGAACTACACTAATCAGTGCTCAGGGCTAGGGATGTACGTATCACAGAGCAAGCCTCGAGGACTCCATGTAGATGACCCTGATGTTGATAGCCCGCTCAACGACGAGTGTGGGCAGCCGACGATGTACCTCTCCCCATGCCCGGTTAGGTGCAGCTCCTGCAGGCCGAGCATCGTGGCATGAATGCTGGTGCCATGGAACCGTAGCACGGAGCTGTGCACCACGCCAAACCAAACCTCCCTACGGGAACCATATCGATGGCGTGTGTTATAACCATAGGATCCCAAAGTAGTAGATCAGCGGGGTTCATCTTTAGCATTTCATGATAAACATGGTGTCCTAGTACAAGTTCTACTAGAGAGAAATAGAAAGAGAAAGCAGGGAGAGAGAAGAGTGAGGCAGCATGTACAGACCATTAGAGGGAGGAGTGGGAACGCTGCAGCTGGAGCCGGTGGCCACCATCACGAACGTTGATGGAGGCTGTGCACGGGTAGCGACGGTTAGGGAAGAGGTGACGCAGTGAAGTCCAGTGAGGAAGACGGGGCGATGCCGTGGCGGCGGAGGTGCTTCCCGTCACTTGGCTGCGCACCCTCTATGGATCAGAACTAGGGTTTGTCGGTGGGGAGTGCGGCTCAAGCGAACCTCGTGCTTTGAGCCACCGGCCCCCACCTCTCTTTATAGAGCAGGGTGACGGGGGCCCTCCAGCCATAGATGGGCTGGGCGCCCCCGATCAGGGCATGAGTCAAGGCCCAAGAAGACCGTTGGGCCTTCTGTGGTTAGGAGATCATTCTAATATTCTCCCCTTGATCTCAACATTTACTTTAATCTTCAAACTTTGATCGACTGGTTTATGTGTCAATTTTGACAAATCTATCATTGTACCAATTAACGTTTCAAGTGAGAAGATGGAAATCTTGGCTGGTACCCTAGGATGCAAAATTGGGTCCTTTCCCTTTTCCTACCTTGGGCTACCACTTGGAACAACTAAGCCAAGAATGGAAGACTTTTCTCCCCTATTGGATAAGGTAGGAAGAAAGTTATCAGCATGCTCTACTCTTTTGTCTTACTCTAGAAGAGTTGAGTACATAAACACAGTACTTACTCCCATTGTAACCTATGCTATGTGTACATTCAAGCTGCACAAGGATGTGATTCAGGATATTGATAGAATAAGAAAGCAATGTCTATGGAGAGGTAATTCAGAGAGGAAAAGAGGAGGTAATTTAGTTGCTTGGCCACTAGCACAAAGACCTAAGATAAAAGGTGGTGTGGGTATTAAGAATCTACTGCTACAGAATGATGCCTTGCTAATAAAACAGCTCCATAAGTTCTACTCAAAAGCTGATGTTCCTTGGGTTCAACAATTGTGGTTTAGATACTATGATGGTAAAGTTCCTCATATTCAAAGGGAGGTTGGTTCCTTCTGGTGGAGAGACATCTTCTGGCTCAAGAATTTATATGGCTTCATCACTTCCTATTAGCTTGGCAATGGCTCCACTGTTCTCTTTTAGAAGGATGATTGGGCTGGTGAGTGTCTTGATGAGCTCCTCCCCAACATTGCTAGTTTTGCTAGATCCCCTGACATATCTGTCAAGGAAGTTTGTGAAGCCACATGTCTAGAGGACCTGTTTGTGATCCCTATATCACAAGCTACTGCAATGGAATTAGAAGACCTCAGAAGACTAGTGCAATCTTTCTCTCTAACCGATGGTCCTGATCAGTGCATTTTCTATTAGGGAAACGACAAGTATACTATGGCTAAACTAACAAGTTGGCCTTCCTCACTATGCCATCGCCAGCTGGCTTTCATTTGGTTTGGAAATCAAAAGTGACTCCTAGAGTTAAATTTTTTGCCTGGTTGATTCTCCTGGACAGATTGAACACTAATAGTATGCTCGCTAGAAGGCATTTCAATGTTCAACCCAACTGCTACTGCGTTATGTGTGATGATGCAGAGGAGGAAACAATTTTGCACCTGTTCTTTGAGTGTAGTTTTGCGAAGAAATGTTAGGACAAGCTAGGGATTACTTGGTCTCATGAAGCTGATATACATAGGAGGATTGTCACCACCAGGCAACTGGCTAGGCTCCCATATTTTATGGAGATCTTTCTTTTTGCGGCCTGGGAATTATGGAAAGTCAGAATAGACTAGTCTTTGATGGAATCCATGCTACTTATAGTACATGGTTCAGGAATTTCAAAGAGGAAGCCTCTCTCCAAGCTCACCGACTTAAAGATGATGATAGAGTTTTAGTAAACTTTTGGCTTGATATCTTGTAATTCCTGTTTTATGTTCCCTTGCTCTTCTCTGTTGGGTTGTAAAGCTCCACCTCCCTCCCCCACTTTCTCTCCCCCTCTTTGTAAGTATCTCTTTCTTGTAACTGTAACTCTTGTTTCTTTTGTTGCTTTATAAAAGTTTTAGAACACCTTGGGGAACTCCCCCACGCTTTTTGCGTCAAAAAAATCTTCAAACTTTGACTTTAACACTTTTCACTTTACTCGTTCCATTACAGATAAGTGCATAGAGCATCTTTTTAGTGCATAGAGCATGTTTCATCGTCACGGTCAATCGCCGATAGATTTGGTAGCTACAATACACATCTCTGATCTGAAATAGTTACTTTAACTTTTGGGCCCTTAATAGTTCAGGAGCCATAGGCTTTTCCTTAAACCCATGCCGGCTACATGTTCTCTGAACACGTTGGGTGGTAAGCCTTTTGTAAGCGGATCTGTGAGCATCTTTTCAGTACTTATATGCTCAAGATTTATAATTTGATCCTGGACTTTATCCTTCACAACATAATATTTTATGTCAATGTGTTTGGCAGCATCACTTGACCTATTGTTGTGAGCGTACTGTGTTGCTGGATTATTACCGCAGTATAACTTTAGTGGTTTATGTATGTTGTCGACTACCTTAAATCGGGTATAAACTTCTTTAGCCATTTCATCTACCCCATTGCCTCATAACACGCTACAAACTCGGCATACATTGTGGACGATGTAGTGACGGTTTATTTTGAGCTTTTCCATGAAATAGCTCCTCCTGCGAGAGTGAACACATATCCTGACGTGGATTTTCTATCATCTCCTGCATAATCAGAATCCGAATACCCCACTATTTGGAGAGAATCTGATTTTCTATACGTCAACATGAGGCCTTTCATACCTTGCAAATATCACAAGACTTTCTTTACCAATTTCCAGTGTTCAATCCCTGGATTACATTGAAATCTGCCAAGCAACCCGGTAACAAAAGCTAAGTCAGGGCGCGTGAACACTTGAGCATACTATAGGCTTCCGACAGCAGAAGCATATGGAACCACTTTCATTTGATTGAGCTCGTATGGGTTCCTAGGGCATTGAAAATCCCTATATTTGTTGCCCTTGACTATGGGTGCAGGTGAGGCACTACATTTATGCATACTGAATTTCTTTAAAACTTTTCTTTGTATGCATTTTGTGATAGTCCAAATACCCCTTTACTTCTATCTCGGTGAATTTCTATACCCAAAACAAAGGATGCTTCACCAAGATCTTTCATATCAAATTTTGAGGATAAAAACTTCTTTGTCTCCAGTAGTAGACTGACATCACTACTAGTAAGTAAGATATTATCTACATACAGGATTAGGAAGATATACTTTCTATTCTTAAACTTTACATAAACACAATTGTCCTCAACATTTTCTTTAAACCCAAAATTCTTTATTATTCTGTCAAACTTCAAGTACCACTATCTTGAAGCTTGCTTTAACCCATAAATTGATTTCTTTAGGCGGCATCCCATTCGTTCTTTTTCTTCGATGACAAAACCTTTCAGTTGTGCCATGTAAACATTTTCCTCCAGATCCCCATTGTGGAATGCCATTTTTACATCCATCTGATGTAGCCCTATATCATAGTGTAATGCCATTATAATTCTGAAGGAATCCTTAAATGAGAGTGGAGAAAACATCTCATTGTAATCAATTCGTTCTCTTTGCATGAAATCTTTTGCCACAAGTTGCGCTTTAAACCTTTCAATATTCTCTTGGGAGTCATGTTTTGTCTTGTAGACCCATTTACAGCCTACTGGCTTGGCTCCTTTAGGAATAGGTTCTAAGTCTCAAACTTTGTTGGTACTCATTGACTTTATTTCATCTTCTATGGCCTCAAGTCACTTTGATGAATTATCGCTTCTCATGGCTTCTTCAAATGAAGTGGGATCACCCTCCATTTGAAATTCTTCAGTGTTATACACCTCATAATCATTAGAAATAGCTGATCTTCTAACTCTTTGAGACCTTCTCGGGGCTTCCACATTTGACACATCTTCTATTTGAGGCTGTTGTTGCTCCCCCTCATCTGTGGCATCAGTTTCAATAGGATCCTGAGGGACAGGTTCCTCATCATTATTCATTGTCACCACAGGAGAACTGACAATAGGTGTTGGCACTATAGTGTCCTGCACTATTGGTGCAATAGGAACAGGTAGTTTAAAGAATGGTTCTTGAATCATCAGAGTGGGCACACATACCCGCTTCTCCTCAAGATCAATTTCTCGAGCTACCATGCTCTCCCTGATGATCTCATCCTCTAAGAAAACAGCATGTCTTGTTTCTACAAACTTTGTATATCTATCTAGACAGTAGAAACAAAAATCTTTTGACTTTTTAGGGTAGCTAATAAAATGGTAACTTACTGTTTTGGGATCTAGCTTCCCAATATTTGGGTTGAACACTTTGGCCTCAGCAGGACTCCCCCACACACGTAAGTGTTTTAGTGAGGGTACTCTTCCTGTCCACAACTCAAACGGTGTTTTGGGCAACGATTTACTTGGTACTCTATTGAGGATATGAATGGCGGTTTTTAACGCCTCCATCCATAGACTCAATGGTAAGTTAGAGTAACTCATCATGCTACGCACCATATCCATCAGGGTACGGTTATGTCTTTCAGCTACTCCATTCTGTTGAGGTTCGCCCAGTGTAGAATACTGGGCTACTATGTCATTCTCCTGTAGGAACCTTGTAAAGGGTCTAGGAACTTGGCCATATGGGGTATGTCAACTATAGTACTCCCCCATAGTCGGATTGGACTAACTTTATCTTTAAATTATGCTAATTTTCAACTTCAGCCTTAAATATTTTAAATTTATCCAACGCTTTTGTTCTTTCTTTAATTAGATAAATATAGCCAAACCAGGAGTAATCATCTATGAATGTTATAAACAAGTCATAACCATCCACACTTTTCACGGGAAAAGGACCACAAATGTCTGTGTGGATTATCTATAGAATTCATGTGCTTTGTTTAGCATTCTTTTTTATTTTCTTTGTATACTTTCCTTTAATGCCTTCTCTGTATTGTTCTCAGTCTGAGAACTCTAATGGAGGAAGAATTTTATTCTTAACTAGTCTCTCTATTCTCCCCCTCAAATTATGGCCTAAACAACAGTGCCATAATTTCCATGACGCATCTTGAGTTCTCTTTCATTTTCTATTCGTATTCACAAATGAGGATACGTTCTCATTCGCATCACATACGAAATTCATATTTTCATGAAGTGATAACAAATAAAGATCCTCCTTTCGAAAAGCAAGACTAACACATTCATTATTACACAATATCTCACATTTGCCATCTCTAAAATGGCAATCAAGACCATCATTGTCCAAACATGATACACTAATCAAATTTCTCTGTAATGAAGGAACATAAAGAACATCTCTAAGTGAAAGAATGAAGCCATCAGCAATCTCTAGAGAAAACATCACCAACAGCTTCGACATCTGCTTGGACTCTATTTACGATTTTAACGTGTCTTTCGCTTCTTTGCGTAGTCCTCGTCGAACGGAATTCCTATAACGAATTAGCAACATGGACAGTTGCCCCTAAGTTAATCCACCAAGTAGATTTAGAATATTGTACATATAGGGATTCATTTATGAATGTAATAATGTTCTCACCTCTTTTTGCCATGAACATCTTTAAGAATTCAGGACAATCTTTCTTGTAATATCCCTGCTTCTTGCAGTAGAGGCACTGATCTTTGTTTACTACAAACTTGTTCTGCTGAACCTAATGTTGCATGGGACCCTTGCCCTTTGGCTTTGAGGAAGAGTTGGCATTGGTATTAACATTCTTTTTCTTATTATCTTTGACAAAGCTAAGAGTACCACCAATAGCAGCCTTTATTCTCTCTTCCTCTTGCACATACATTGCCATACAATGTTCTAGATCCCATTTTCGGGCTGAATGTTGTAATTGACAACAAATGTGTCAAACTCCTTTGGTAAAGAAGCAAAAACCACATGGACAAGAAACTCTTCCTTGAGAGCCAAATCCATTCATTTCAGCTTGTCATTCAAATGATTTATTTTTGATATGTACTCTCTTATGCCAGTGCCATTGCCACCTCCAGAGTACTTTTCTGTCATCAGCTGCTTTATCAGCTGAGTAGTATGTCTTTGAAGAGCTATAGAACTAACTCTTTATTCTTTCTAGGTACTCTGTGACAGTGTCACACTCTTGGATTGAGCCCATTATGGTAGGCTCAATTGTATTCTTTATAACAGCAACATACTTTTTATTGGCATTGACCCACTTTTGCTTTTGCAGGTCATATGCCATGTGTTCGGAAGCATGGTCCATCTCTCTCTTTTGACAAGCAGCATCAGACTCATTAGCCACTCTCACCAAATGTCACAGGCTCAGTGGGGCATGGTGTGGTGACTACCCAGTCCACCTCAGCCAAGACAAAAGCAACATCAATCTTCTTCTTCCACTCGGTGTAGTTATCACCTTTGAGTGGAGGAATGTCTTTGATGAAGCCCATCAAGGAGTAACCTCTTGAAACAGAAATCATGTAAAGTGATAACATAATTACAAAATAATTGCATGCTTTAGTTCCAACAGTGGTCAAAATTAAAACATATAATTTATCTTTTTACACTAATTCCACATCACCGTTGGGCAGAAATAGAATTAATGCATGACAAAACACCATAATAATATTATAATATTGCCATTAATAAATGTTGGTTAGAATAATAACAATATTATAATAATCTAAAAAACATATCAATTTTCAAAATTAAATTCTCCTGTTGGTTCGAATTTAATAATGAAACAACAATTTTAAATACGTAGCAGAAACTTTAAATAAACAATAATTATCTACTTTTCAGAAGCATTCTTTACTGATCTATTCTCTAAACAATATGCATGTTAGTGCAAAATTGAATAGGGATCAAAAATTAAGACAAATTTCATCAAAATATCATTCAAATATGCTTTTGAAAAAAAATAAAACAAAATTTAAAGCATCCCTGTGCATCTGTCCATTTCAGCCCGCCCAACGCCCTCGGCCATGGCCCAGCAAGGCGCTCCTTCACAGCCAGTGCTACTGGCCGGCCCAATGGTGTGGCCCAGCTCCACAAGCCGCTCTCCCGTTCCTGCCCAGGCCGCAACCTGGGCCTGGGCCAGGAAAGTCTTTCCCCGCCTAGGCCAAAACCTGGCCCGAGTGATCTCGTCCGTCCATTGGCATGTCCATCGATTTCACAAGATCAAAACAATAGCCGATCAAAAATTCCCCAAACCCTAATTCATTTCTTTCCTTTCTCCACTTCGCCATAGCACACAGTGGCGGCCGCCTATGTTGGTAGCCCGTCGAGGGTGATGTGGTAGGGGACCGCCGGAGCAAGCTGCCAACGGGCTCCTATCCTCTTTCTCTATCTCCCTCCGTTTTCTTACTCGGCCCGTAGCGGCACCTGCAGCAGTGATACCCGCCCATGGGTATCCAAGAGGAAAAGGAGAGGTGGCACTGCCCTACGCCCTCTCATCGGCGTGCGTGCTCGCCTGAGGCTGAGCATGCCACCGTCAAGGGGCTGCATGGTGGTGCCCTGTTGCGGTGCCCGCGCGTGTGAGGTGCAGCGCGGCTCAGTGTTCTGTCCCACGTGCTGGCCATGAGCGGCACCATGGTCTTCTTTTCATGCGGTGGCAATGCCACCAACGGTGAGGAAGGCCCAGGTAGGCCCCCTATCTTTAGGGTTAGGGTTTGGATTCAGATTCTTTTCTGATTTGAAATCGGTTCTGCTTTTCTTTCTATTTCTTTTCCCTAATCTAGATCTACATCTATACAAGGCGTCTGATACCATTGTTATAACCAATCACAAAGTAGTAGATCAGTGGGGTTCATCTTTAGCATTTCGTGATAAACATGGTGTCCTAGTACAAGTTGTACTAGAGAGAAACAGAGAGAGAAAGCAGGGAGAGAAGAGTGAGGTGGCATGTACAGACCATCCAAGGGAGGAGCGGGAGCGTTGGAGCTAGAGACGGTGGCCTCCATCATGAACGTTGATAGAGGCTATGCATGGGCAGCGACGGTTGGGTAAGAGGTGACGCAGTGAAGTCCGGTGAGGAAGACGGGGCGATGTAGTGGCGGCGGAGGTGCTTCCCGTCACTTGGCTATGTACCCTCTATGGATCAGAACTAGGGTTTGTCGGTGGGGAGTGCAGCTCAGGTGAACCTCGTGCTTTGAGCCGCTAGCCCCCACCTCTCTTTATAGCGCTGGGTGACTGGGCCCTCTAGCCATAGATGGGATGGGTGCCCCCAATTAGGGTGCGAGTCAAGGCCCAAGAAGGTCGTTGGGCCTTCTATGGTTAGGAGATCATTCTAACAGCGTGCATCGCCATCATAGGTCATGATGGGAGACCTGCTCAGGGAGGACATTGAGGCCTATGGCCATGGAGGTGACGTGGTCCATTTCACCAATTGATTCAGAGTCCCTCTTGCAGAGTGCGCCCTCTTCAATAATCTTTGCCCTGCTAGTGTGCGTGTGGACGATGCCAATTGTGTCTTTTGCATGCATCCTCCTTTCTGTGCCTTTAAAGAGAGAAATTACCATATGATCCTTAGACATAGCAGCCTACTAGGGCACAAAAGAAACATGCATGGTACAGGGGGTTGGACGCGGTGACTAGCTTGCTGCCTTTTCAGGTGAGCCAAAGTAGCTGACACTAGCTTGCCTTTGTCAGCTGGTATTTTTTTTATTATTACCATATGGCACTAGTCGCCAAAGACCTAGGAGTAAGTGATGATACCGTACGGTACAGTCATAGCTCAAAGGTTAAGGGGATAAGCAAGTCCAAGCCTAGCCCATGGAAGGCCAAGCCCAACTCAACCATGAAGCAAATGTGCTCAGCATTGTTGTTCTTGCGCTATAGTTGTCCGTACAAACATAAGAACACAAGGGCCCACCCCTAGATGAACTGCTTGCCCTTGCAGAGAGTCACAAATAGCAACAAGGACTGATGATAGCAGTGCACCAGCCTGAGCTGAACTATGAATTCCATGTGCGGACCTCACCTCAATTTTTCTTAAAGTAAAGTAGACTGATCCAGGTGCCACTCCCCATTCGAAACTGCCACTTGCTGAATAGTGGCGGACTAGCTGGTCACTGGCCAGTCTAGCCACTCAATTGCTATTAGAATTTATGGGTCTGTTTGGTTACCTGGTTTTCTTCACTACTATAGAATGGATTTGTACCAACATGGCCTTTTTTGTAGGGGCAGCTCCATCAGCAGCTGCCCCTATAGTGGTCTTTCCTGGGCCCCGCTAGGCGAGCTGCCCCTACAAATCCAACAGTAGAGGCGGCTGGTGATAAGAGCCGCTCCTACAAATGGGTCGATTTGTAGGGGTGGCTCATTCACCAACTGCCCCTATTATTTGATTTGTAGGGGCGGCTAGTGATTCAGCCACCCCTACAAATCCCTAGGTATTCAAGGCCGACGCCCCCCTTCTTCCTCCTCGGGCCAGTTGCTGTAGCCCAAGAAAGGAAGGAAGGGGGCCTTAGGCACCTCCCAAAAATTGCTCTTACAAGGGGGATGTTTTGATCTCATTTCCTTTGGTGAAGAGGTTGTATAAGGCAAGAAAATGCTATTCCAAACATTTTTTGGAAGTTTTATTGTCGGTTAGTGAGTAATTAGGGTTATGCTTTTCTCTCTCTTCTATGGTGCTTGAGGCATTTATGAAGCAAATTAGACCAAAGTTTTGAAGGTTCTAGTGTAAATTAGTTAGTGGAATAAGATTACACCCTTATTTAGTGGTTCTTGCTTGATTTTATTGGTATATTAGTCAGTTCATGGGATGTGTCATGTAGATCTAGATCTAGAGCTAGGGTTTGTTTTTTATTATTAATTACATTTTTTGCATGAAGGATTATGTGTAAAATATTAATTATTGCTATATATTATCTTTGAAATTGTTTGTTATTATAAACATGATATTTTAGTGGAGAATTAAATATATATTTTAAATTAGGTCAATAATTGTTCTGTAGAATTGTTGCTAGTTATATATCTATGAATAATTAGTCCTTTATTTTTTCTTTGATAGCTCCTGTATAAGATGGAGTACAGGCAGTCTTGGATGTATGGTGCATTAAGGTACAAGCTAGGTTTCCATGATGAAGTGGATAAATTTATCGAAGCCACAGAGAACCATGCAAAGACCTTGAAAGAGAATAAAGATTCAATTATTTGTCCATGTAGAGATTGCAATAATCATCTAGCATCCAAAGATGTGACGACAATCAGATCACACTTGATTATGCGAGGATTTGTTAATAACTACATAGTGTGGATTCATCATGGTGAAACGGTTGTTGACGAAGTTGCTCCAGAAGAAGATGACGCCGAAACCCTAGGTTACCTGAACCAATATGTAGCAGAGCTTTGTGCCCAAATGGCTAATGAGGAAGGTGGCAGTGCTGGTGGTTGGGATGATAACGTCGAAGGTGCTAGAAATAATGATGGCGAAGCATGTGTTAGTGATGAAGATGATGATGATGATTTGGACAAAATGCTTCGGTCCCTTGGACTAGAGATTTTACTAAGGAGCCCAAAAGGTCTAGAAAATGTGGAAAGGGTGACAAAAGCATCGAAGGAGACTATGTATGATGTTTAAAAGGGTTGTTCAACACATTGGACACTTCTAGGATTTGTGCTTGAGCTACACATCTAAAGGCTAAGTATGGCTGGTCAGACTATAGTTTCAATGATCTATTGCATCTCCTTTCATGGTTGCTGCCAAAGACAAACTCAGTTCCTGCCAACACATACCAAGCGAAGAAGGTTATAAGTCCATTGACAATGGGGGTTGAAAAAATCCATGCATACCCGAACCACTGTATACTTTTTCATGGCAAAACATTCAAGTCACTAGATAAATGTCCTAGGTGTGGGGCCAGTCGGTACAAGAACAATGACCTTTATGATGGGGAAGAAGCCTCTAGAGAGGGTAGGAAAAAGGTGGTACAAGATTCGCAACCCACAGAGGAGACTCCATTAGGCAACAATGCAAAGCAGAGAAGAATTCCGGCCTTGGTCATGTGGTACCTGCTAGTGGTAGACCGCTTGAGGCGTATCTTCCTAAACCCTAAGGAAGCTGCACTCATGACATGGTGGGACGACGAGCACAAGGTTGATGATGATGTGATTGCACACCCGGCCGATGGTACTCAGTGGCAAAACTTCGATGAGAAGCATAAAGATTTCAGCGTGAACCCAAGGAATGTACGGTTTGGCTTGAGCACCAATTGAATGAACCTGTTCAAGGAGATGAACAATGATCACAACACATGGCCAGTGATCTTGACCATGTACAACATCCCGACATATCTTTGTCAGAAGAAAAAGTACCTTCTCCTTACTATTCTCATTTCAGGCCCAAAACAACTAGGCATTGATATATATGTGTTCCTTGAGCCTTTGATGCAAGAAATGGAGAGGTTATGGAGGTATGGGGAGCCAATGTATGATGCATTTCGAAAGGACTTCATATGTAGAGCCATGATCTTTGTTAATACCAATGATTACCCCGCGTTGTTTGCTTTGTCTGGACTGATCAAAGGGAAGATAGGATGCTTAGTATGCTTGGATGGTACTACATGGGTGTACATGGATGCATCCAAAAAGACAGTCTACCTAAGGTACTGACACTTCTTAAAGACAACTCACAAATACCGCAGCAAGATATACTTCAGGTATTATGACAACAAGCTAGAGATTGAACCCCCTCTAGAGAGACGAAAAAAGGGCAACACGTGATCAAAATGGTGAAAAACATACGTGTTGTCCTCAGAAAGAAGAATTCAGTTGGGACGATGGAAGATAGAAGCACACCTCCTGTCGCCAGCGTACCTTTCAAGAAACAGTCGATCTTCTTTTAGTATTTGCCTCATTGGCCAGACTTGGAGGTCCCCATGCTATTGATGCTATGCACGTGTAGAATAATATCTTTGAGAGTCTCATTGCTACCTTGATGGACATAGGGAAGACAAACGATGGTCTGAAATCATGGAAAGACATGGTGCAGCTAAATGTGAAGAAAGGGCTTCACCCGGTACCTGAGGGTAATGGTAAATACACTTTGCCTGCAGCTAGCTTCAACCTGACCCTAGAAGAGAGGAGGGCGATATGCACTTACATGTTCTCTAGATGAAAATAGACATCATACAAGCATGCTTCCCCCCCAACACATTTGGAGGCCCAAAAGGGGAAATTGTATTTGACATTAATGACATGCAAATAGCCTTTCACCTCAGAGACTTGGAAACCAATCTAATTCACACATGGTGCCTGTAAGTCCTTGTCCCATTCATATCATATGATTGTAATCTTCAATTTCTATTATAACTAACCCACGCCGTGATTTGTAGAATGCAAGTGCACAATTCAAAACAAATGCCAAGTGTGCAAGATGGGTTCTTAGACCCTCAATGCATTGCACAGACAAGGTTTAATTATGCCAAAAATTGGGATTGGGATGGCAAAGAGCTAGCTACCGGAGAGACCATTGAGGAGAAAGAGAAAATCCGAAACCAGGAAATAAAGAAGGTGTCCCTTAAGGTTGCGGCATGCATTTCCCTAGCTTTCAAAAATATCCAACGCAGCACCAGTATATGGCTGCCATACAACTTTGAGTAAGTTCAGTTGTATACTTAAAGCTTTGTGAATACATATTGTTTTGTTCGATGCAGAATAACTTATCCATTTCTATGATTAAATTCATACAGCAACCACTGGATTGCTATAGGCGTCGCCCTCGGGATGGGCCTGGAGTGGGTCTTTGATTCAATAGATAAGGACCCGAACACATACAAAGACTTCATACTGATTCTAAAGACATATACATATCGACAGTCCTGCTATATGTTTCTATATATACTTGTAGCATTCACTTTTGGATACTAACAAGTTGTATTTGTTAAATTTATTTGAAACAGGGCGTACATGTTCTATGTTAACACATATAAAGGGAGGCATGATCCAAAAAGGAAGGACAACCTGTATGTCAAAACAAATTGTGTGGTAAGTGAAATTTACTTCAATACTTCCATTACATTGCTGCCAAAAGCATTACTTAACATTTTTATATGTGAAACACACATTGCCCCAAACAAAAGCCCGGGAGTGTACATTGTGGATATTACGTATGCAGTATTATAAGTAACACCACTAGCTACAGGAGACACCCCTGTAGGGTAAGCTTGAACCTCTTGACCCTTAGTATACAAACTTGGTACAAAACGCACATATATGTTACAAAATACTAAACCTAAACTTGTTTCCTTATAGTGGCAAGATGAGAAAGGTGTGAGATTGGATGCACACAGTGATGACAACCACTTGGACCTCGTCGACAACCTCTGCTGCTTCATAATGGATCAGATTGTGCACGTTAGAGGCACTTACCATGACCTAGAGTCCAAATTAGGTAAGAATCCTCAGTACCAACATCTTCATGAGTGGGAAAGGCTAGGCTTAGGCCTTTGATTGGAGTTATCAATGGATTATGATCGGACTTTGAAATGTGATCGGACTTGTGAACTTGTGAATGTGATTGGACTTGTGAACATGTGAATGTGATGCAATGATGAATTATATATGTTTGAACTTGTGAACATGAACTTGTGTATATATGTTGTTGGTCGATCTGAATATATATATATATATATATATATATATATATATATATATATATATATATATATATATATATATATATATATATATATATATATATATATATATATATATATATATATATATATATATATATATATATATGATCTGGTCAAATTTGATACTGATTATTTGAATTTTTTGGCGGGAAAAGCACTGTAGGGGCGGCTGTATATTTAAGTGCCCTACAAATGGGAATTATTGGAGCGGCTGGTATTCAAGCCGCCCCTACAAATCATTTTTGTAGAGGGGGCTTGTGTTACCAGCCGCCCCTACAAATATATTTCTAGGGGCGGTGTGGCAGAACCATCTGAATCATATGGCCCATATGTGCTTACGATTGTCTTTCAGACCTCCGGTAGTAGCACATGAGTGCCCTATAACTCGATAGTCTGTCGGGTGTCCTCGGGAAACCCGAATCATCCACGTTTCGTCTTTCGAGCAGGATCAATTACAGTAGCATTCCAGGATTACAACAGTTGTACAAATATACAAACTTATTACATTAGAGTACAGCGGAAGTCTTACAATATATAAGTTTACCAACTTGTAATAAGTTCTTATAAACCATAATTATTACAAACCATAGTTTTGCCGTACAGGCAGTGGGATAGCAAAAGAGGTACTTATATTACATCACCAAAAGAACTTCGCCCTGCCCAAGGGTGCACTTCAACACTCTCACTGCTGGGACTCTCCCTCAGGAACCAACATATAGCAGAGGCTATTGCCTACCTGCTCGTGTTGTTCACCTACAACAAGGGTTTAACAAACCCTGAGTACTGAGGGTACTCAACAAGACTTAACCGATGATAGGGAAAGACTCCAAGGATATGGAGGTAAGGGAAAATCAAGGTGAGTCTGTAGCAAGATCAAGAACACTCTTTGTGAAAAAATGCACTAGGGTTGATCCTTACTTTCAAAGTTTTATGCTTCCATTTAGCATTTAAGAGCATCTCTTTAGCACCTAATTTATTCCAAGCACTTCTTTATTCTCATCACAACATGATCTCACAGCTAAAGTTCTAGTGGATTAACTATGATGCAGCACAGTTGATCAAGTCTTCTTCACCAAGAAGCTGCGGCGATTTGAATCAGTTTGGCCCGACTGGGGTTTCCTTACCACACGACATATGCAGGGATAGGCCTAGACCCACACCTGCATACATCAACCCTCACTCGAATCCTCCAAAACAGGAACCGGTCTAGCACTACCCGAGAGCATGGTACCCACGTCTTTGCGTCATTCGTCCCTGATAGATTCATAGGAATGTGTACATGATACTCCCACCATCTCTCCACTCCTAGTGCGCGGTTATCGTTTCCCATAAAGGAATAGCCCAGGTGTTGGGCTTACCGGAGTATGTAGCCAGTACTACAAGTCATGATCACAGATAGCTCTACAACAATCAGTCCTTGATCGACACAGGTGGGGTCACTACGTCCAGACTCAAACTAGGTGCAAGCCAAGATTTCACCCGGTCTCAATTTAAAATCAAGATCATCCTCATACTTCAGGTTTACTTTAACTTAAAAAACCTACAACTAGCATTTATCATCTAAGCAAGACTAAGCATTTTTGCAAATATTACTTTAAATTAAGTACCATGGGTGAGTAAGGATAACAAGGTAGTCATGCATCAAAAGTTTATCATTCAACTCCTAATACTTAAATGCAACATTCATAGGACATCATGTGATAAACATTTTATAAAACATAATGAATGGTTTATGCTACGGGGCTTGCCTGCAGTGTCAAGGTTGTCAGCTGTGTCAAGATCAGCTCCACTCTCCAACCCAACTACCTCTGAGTGATAACCCGCCTCAGAGGTCTGCTCAACTAGCGGTTCTCCACACTCATTCACCATATGTTAAATACAGATGCATGCTTCAATGATGATGCTTAACATGGCACATAAAATAGGTACTAGGGTGATTTAATAAGTTATCTACTTGAGTACAACTTTCCTTCACTAATTAACAAGTTATTTACTTCATAAAGCAATATTCAACATTTCATGATTAAAAGGTGTTTATTTCATTTAAACATCATAATGTAACATGGTGCAAGATATCACTTAACCATTCAATAATAATGCCATGGAACAGCAAGGGTAAACATGTTCCATGGTCTACAATCAACCCAAAAACACATATCATCAATTTGAGATTTCATGGAAAGCATTTTCATATTTTATTAATCCATAAAATAGGTCTATTTAAGTGATCAAATCATTTTTTCTCCAAACAGTACCAAACTTTTTGTATGGATCCAAAACAGTAGGTTAAACTTGCTCATAAATTTTCATGAATTTTGGAGTTATACTTTAAACTATAAAAATCATGGAAGTTGCATTTCTTAATTAAAACATGTAATTTTTAAACATACCAAACTTACTGTTTTTCACTACTTCATATTTTTACCAGATTAAGCATATCATAAACAGCTCACACAATTATTTTCATAATTTTATCAGTCTTATTTATTTAGTTACAAATTTTAATAGGTTTTAAGAAAATAGAAAAGAAGAAAACCTTCTCTTTCTTTCATCCTCTTGGCCCGGCCCAATAGAAATAGGCAGCCCGCTCTCCTCTCTCTCTCTTTCTCAGCCAGGCCCAAGAGACAGGCGGTCCACCCGCTCCCTCCCGATCTCTGCTTCGTGCCGACCGTGGCACGACGGCGCTTCGGCCGAGCGCAGCTCACCACCGGTGAGCTTGCCGACATTGGGACCTCCCCCAATGGACTCTCCTCGCTCTCCCGCACCTACTGGTACCCTCCATAGCTCCGGTGGTTGACGATGTCGAACACGACGACGACGTCGGCGGATCAGGACTCCTCTGACATGGCGGCTCTAGTGATAGTCGGCCTCTCCGGTGATGACGTCGAGCTCTACACGTTCCTCACTACTCCGTGTATCCACCCAAGGGGATAATCGGGCAAATTCGAGTGCGGAGCTTGCTTCTCCTCGTTCATGGTGGCTCGACAAGTGACCGCTCACTGGCATGGCCGTGTTCCGAGCTCGACGGCTCGGTAGAGATTAACCTAAAGGTACTATCGCACTCAAGAGCACCTAACCTATGAAGCAGTGACTGATCGACACCAGGACGTGATGAAGTGGCATTGGCATCACGAATGGCGGCTCTAGTGGTGAACTCCGATGACCAAGCTCTGTTCCAGCGCGTCTAGTCCTTCACTATGAAATCCAAAGGGGCGATAAGCATCAAGGTGATAAGAGGAGCTGCAAACACACAACCAATTGAATGGAGAGACACGGTGGTGGCCTAGCCACAGTAAGGCGCTCGCAGCGGCACTACGGACGTCGCAGGGAACGAAGGTGTCATGCGAGCGGCTTAGGTGACTAGGGAGGGCACATGTTGGCTCAATCGGGGTGCAAGGTGATGCGGGCATGGTGGCGTAGCGAATTGGAAAGCGTTGGAGCAAAGGGGTTCAATTGCTCTGACGAGCTCCTCTTGATGGCGGTGATGGCGAACGAGAAAAGGAGGAGGTGACTGGCTTGGGCATTTGAAGATGAAGTCGAGCAACTTCCAGGTGGCCAGCTCGTTCTTGTGACGTGGCCAAGCTGCTGCTGCGTGTCTGAGCATGGCCGAGCAGTGGAGACAAGAGCGGTGGGTGGCAAGTACGAGGTGGCACTGGGAACAGAGGAGGAAACAGAGAGGGGTAGGGCATGCAACATTGCAACATGTTTCAATGTTTCAAAGTAAGAATAGCAGCTCCCCTTCTCAAATTGATCAAGAATTTGACCGAATTTGGAAAAGCTCCAAGAAGAGAAAATGATCCTCATGATCAGTGCTCCAACTTTCATTTAGACAAGAAGAGATGAAACTCAACAGAATGGGCGATAGCAGAAGAATTAGATGAACAAGGAGAATGAAACATCATGTTTCACTATTTGAAACATGGATCCAAGAACTAGGGTTTTTAAAAGTAATTAAATTAAATACTGTTATTATTTAGTTGGGAATTAATTAGTGATCACACCTAAACAAATCATGACGCCATCTTGATCTCACATTTAGATTTAAAAAATGGCACCATGACTTGAATCAAATTATTTCAAAAATTCATTTTAATAATTGTTCTCAAATTTGACCTAAATCTCAATCTCAATGCTTGACCCAAATGATCAAGTATTGAAATCAAGTTTCAAATTCAAACTTGAGATCCAAATTTTAATGGGTTGGACTTGATTTTATGCCCCACATTTATCACTAGCATGAAATAGACAATGTACACTTCAAACTTGTGAGGGCAAAATCTCAAGTAATTTAAATGTCATTCTAAAATAGAAGGTCACAGAGGGCCTTTAAAAGATTTTTGAGTTATAACACAAATAATCACATATGCATAACTTAGATATAAAATAACATTATTTTTAATGAGTGCAACACATGATGAGCTACTAACATGATGCATTATGCTTTATGATGACATGACAAGTTTTAGCTTTTGTAACACCTCAGGTGTTTGGCTTCTATAATTGCATTGCATTTCATAAGCATGAGCATCAATCATCTCATTCATGTCTTTATTTTGCTTGCAACATGAGTATGCAACATACCCTAATGTGCTTGTTTCACAATTTACTTGCTTATGAAATGTGAGTGGTGCAACTTGTAGATACAACATGGGATCTCATACTTCGAAACATGACAATGTTGTTAATATACTATGATAGGCTCAATTGATGCAACAAGGTCTTGAAACATGTGCAACATGATAATGCAACATTTTGGTGGAAATATTGTTTTGCTTGTTTCAACTTATGTGGCACTAGTAATTTTGGGTAACCAAGGTGTAGAGTGGCTAATAATATCTTATAACACCTTAATTACATTTAGGGTAAATAGTGGAGCAATGTTCATGTTGACCAAAATGACCAAAATGCCCTCCTAGGTGCTGATTGACCAATCCTTGACCCTAGAATGCTTTGGTTTGACCATTTAAAAAGTCTAGCTTAGAAATCTTTCATGGAGAAGCAGCCTTAAGAAAAGTTGTAGAGAAATTCATAAGGAACAAAAGTTCTAATATGGCCATCTCATGAAAATGACCAGAACCTGCTCAAAAGTCGCCCACAAGTGATTCTTAGAGGCTGTTTTGGGACTTAGCAATTTTGACTAAGTCTTAAACTGAAAACCGTTTCACAGTACCCTACTTTGGAAACCTATAACTCTCAAACCATGCCAAACCAGGTCAAGCCAGTATTGACAAAGTTATAGATCACATATCCATCTCCAACTTTGATGTTTATAGTTTGCACTAATTCGGTCTGGTCAGGGAGATCTTGGGCGTCAAAAATTGCCTATCAGTCGGTCACCGGCATCGTTGATTCAGTCAAGATTCAGTTTCATCAGCTCGGTGTGGCCGACCAGCCACAGGCCCGCGCCGACGCATGGATGTGCGGTGGTGGCCGTACGCCGGCCGTGGCCCCACCGGTCAGGCCGTGAGGTCCTCAAGTCGCCACGGTACGTCGGTGCTGCCTCCATTCCTTCTCCCTCCCTCTTTCATCTTCAAAGCGGAGAAACCGAGCCGCCATTGCCACCTCTACTCTGGTGAGCTCGCGCGCTCACCACTGCACCACTGTCCACCAAACCTCATCCACCGCTCTGCCTTGAACCCCTCTATCTCCTCCACCTCGTAGTTGGGTCAATCGCGTGGTGGTAAGGCCGCATTGCCGTATCCGCCACCGTCCGCCTCGGGCGTTTCTCGCCGGAGCACCACCGTGTCATGGCCGCACTCCTCTAGCATCTTACTGCCTCCCTTCTTGGGTGTTTTGAGTCCGCCTTGAGCCGCTGATGCTCACGGGACCGGCCAATAGGGCCGCGCCGACGTCTAGCTCACTGGAGTCGGCAAGCCGTGGCCGTGGGCCGCCATTGCCGTCACCAACCACCTTAGCTGCAACCATAGTCCTCTTAGGTTGTACCTTTAGGTTCACACCATTGAGGTGAACGCGTCGGTGCACTCGACCTCGCCGGAACCGCCACCGGCGGTGAGCTCTGACCACCGTTCCTCCTCCCCTGTCTCCTCTCTCCCTGACGGGCGGGCCCCGTCTGGCAGACGCCGCGCGGGCGGGACGGCCATAGCGGGCCACACACGTGGTTGGGCCGCGTCAACCGCGCGAAGCCGCGCGCAGGATAGTGGGCCATGCGTTGGGCGAGCCGGCCCAGTAGCAGTTAGGATTCATTTTCGTGTTTTTCTTTTATTTAATTCGCAGATCTATATGCTTTGTTGTAGATTTTATATCTCCCATTTTATAGATCCATTTGAGGTGATTCAAATTTTGTTGGACTCTGGTTGAAGTGTAGTATTTAGGAAAAATATCAAATATATATGTGATGTTTATTTTCTAGAAGATTTAATTAGGCCTTTGAAATGTGCTTGAGTTGTATTGTTCCAAAAATTATGAAATTTGGTGGGTAGGTTATTTTATGTATATGCTAACTCTGGTAAAAATTTGGGCACTAGTGCTTGAGTACTTTTCAAGTTATTATGCTATCATGTTATATTAGAAGATACTTGAATCAATTTTTGTAATTTTTCTATATGTGCAATGCTCATGACATTTTATGGAGACTGTCCTGGTACCCTAAGGTTGCTAAGAAAAATATGGTTTCTATTGTTTGATACTATTCAATGTGATTTATTATTTATGCAAAAATCAGCCTTTTTGGCTTGTGAATTTTGTGTAGGGAGTTTCTATGAATAACTTTAGTTAAAATTTTTACAGTAGACTCCTTGTAGGGCAGAGAGCCTCCTGTAATTTTTGTAGAATTTTCTAAGTAGCTTGCATATAAGTTTAATTTCCCACTTAATTAATTAAGTAAATTAAGAAAGGGGTTAAAATAAATGTTTTGGGTTCACACACCTTACTTTCTGGTGGTTTCATGACATGTGTGAACTATTAGTGTCATTAGTTTGGTCATAAGGGTAGTTTGACATATGAATAAATATTTAATTTGCACATTTCTAGGTTCTCTGGACAGCTGGTAGCATTTTTAGGTTTGAACCTTGATAAAAGTGTTTTCTGGGAAACTTGTGAATACCAAAGTGGTAGGAAACTTGTTAAAATAGCTTGTGTCAAACGTTGGTGGCATTTGGCCTAGTAGTCTAAAAGTTGTAGCTGTTTAAAGTGGCTGTCTAGAAATGGCTGCTCTCTGTTTGGGAGAGGATAGATTTCTGGAAATTTAGAATTTCGACTAGGTAAACTTTGGAATTAAGTGTTGAGGTCTGAAAGTGAATTGTAGAGCATTTTATAAGCTTTCCAGATTGTCTTGTATTATGCCTTTAGGATTTGGGAATCTACAGTTGTGATAGAAATACTTAGCTGCTGTCCAGAATGTGTTGTTGTGATATTTTGTGCTTGGTTGGTGGAAACCTAAGTAATGTTATTCTTGTGATTATTAGGTGTTAGGGCCTTAACTGAGGAGGAACATCTATACATTAGGCTATGTGGATTAGGTAAGTACTTCTCTACCAGAGAAGAGATTTGCACTTATTAGTGAAGTGATTTGAATAGAGCATTAGAAATTGTTGTAGTGCATTTCATCCCGAGCATGCTGCATTCCTTCTTATGTATCCATGAGATTTATTGTGCATTCATACAATAGGTGTACCGGAGGGAGTGACACTCCTCGAGTTCGAGGGAGCGATTCCGGACGAGGATCAGGAGCAGCCGAGGGAGCCCGAGGACCCAGCTGGCGAAGGAGTTCCTGTAGACGATGTACCTGAGTGCCCGGATCATCGCTCGTCCTCGTTCCTGAAAGGTAGGCCCCGTTGCATGCTGACCCATTTGTTTTATATATCAATCTTGAGTACTTTTACTTGTTTACTGCATTAAGTTGTAGGAGTTATGTGAAAACACTTGTTGCATTATACCTATCCTTGTCCAGATATCGTACTTAAATCCTAAATTAGGTTTAGACACATGTCAATGCTTAGCCCTACTTAGTCCGGTAGAAGTCAGATGATTTCTGGTCATCCACGAGATGTAGGAATGGGTCACGTGTGGCTATGTTGGCTATCGTGGATGGAACCATGCCTTAAAATGAATTTGAGACCAGGCGGGAGTTCGATAGTGCAGCCGCAAGACACTTCACGTCTTGGGTGAGGAGCTATGCCCGTCTAAGTCATTTAAGGACCGATTCGTTGTACGTCCTTGAGTCATGTTGAACGCAGTCTAACACTTAGTTGGATGGATAAGTTGTTCCGACTGCGAAGCCAAGTAATATGGTTCAGGCCAGGAATCGAATGGTAGGTCGCATCTTGGAGGTAGTAAGGATGTGCTTGGGGACATTGGCGTGAGACCAAGGGGGGTTAGAGTCCCTATCACCTGGTAGAGTGTTGTCCTTAGGGATGCGGCATCATTCGGACCCACGACTCCTGAATTGTATGAAAGGTGGCTTGTGCGACCCTGGTAGGGGCCTGCACGGTGAGTGTTAGAAATACCCCTCCAACTGGATAGGAATTCGATTCGAATCGCCGTCGCTCCCGGTTAGTGAGCACTTGACTTGAGCAGCGGCAACATAGATCTCATTAAATTGAACAGATGGTGAAATGACAGATATAATGATGCCACAATTTATACCTGCTATGGATATAATAAGATTATTGTTTGTTTATAATCAAGTGAATGTTTAGTACAGGTGCTAAGATAGATGACAGGTTAATGCTAAAAATAACTGCTAGTACAGGTTAAAAGAGTTTCAATTACTTATGCTTTTCCGCAAATGTGATGTCAGCTAGCTCCACTTATGAAAGCCTTGCATAATCCTTGGTGTCATCTTATTTTTGGTTTTTAACGGGTAAGTCTAGCTGAGTACATTCCAATACTCAGGGTTTATTTCCTCCTGTTGCAGATGACATGCTTTATCAGGGCTTCTGCAAGAATTGCCTCCACCCCGCGGGTGATGAGGACTAGATCACTCAGGCATGATCATCTGTTAGTTTACTTTCCTAAATGCTTTTGTGGGATGTCGATCTGTAAGACTGGTAGTAGTATTTGAACAATGTGCGTGTGTTATGCTTCCGCGACTTTATGAACTTGGTTTGTAATAATTTGCGACTCCGTGTGTTGTAAATGGATTTCTGAACTACTTGTGAAATGTAACATGTGATGTGTTATGTTGAATGATGCGGTCTTGGTTGTAAACGAGTTGGTTTGAAATCCTTCGTGGTTTTGATTGACTACCGGGATTATATGGGCTCAAGTTCAAAAATTTAAGCGTTTCGACTCTTGTTTTTGTACATGTGCTCTTATAATTTGGTCGGTTCTGTTACAGCTGGTACCGGAGCAGAATTCAATATTAAACACATCGTACGAGTATTTGAAAACAAAAGTATTTGTTTGCGAAAAGTGTTAAAACTCTAAAATTTATTTCTATAAGTATGTCAGTGATCACATCCCTTAGCCCAAATAAGGACTCTTAGGTGGCTTATTAAAAGACTAACTTGGGGGTCTTGTTTGTTTTTGTTTCGTCGTCCATATGGTGTGATATTGTATGGATGCCATCCACTTGGGTGGTAATGTATGGATCAAACACCTCGAAGTTCTAGTAAGTGTGAGTTGTGAGAGCATGATAGTCCAACCGGTGATCTAGGGGAGAGTAGTTGTGGTTACTTGCATACTTACATGTTCAAACCATGTAATTATGAAAGTACTTAATTGTGGGTATATCTGTCGGGTAGTTGTGATACTGAAGTATATACATCGAGGATGTGTATATGGAAAGTATTTAGTTTACTGCTTACTTGTGTGCTTATATTAGGAAACTGTTGGGCTGAAATGAGATTTTTCTACAGGTACACTAACAGCGCAAACGAGTAGACCGATAGTTTCGTCTATATGAGAGAGCGTATGTATGCCACCGCCTAGCGTTAGAAGTTTATGTTTCTACTAGGGTGAGAGGGCGTACGGAACGTGCATGCATCATGTTTAATTCATGTCATACATTTCATTTTACTCCCTCCTTAAAAATTTCGATGGTATCGACTAAATTAAATTTCGTATCCCCTAAATTATCCTCACTTTAAGTCATATCTTGTTGCTACAGATGGCACGCACCAAGAGGACCGCTCGCAAGTCAACTGGAGGTAGGGTCCCTCGCCACTAGCTCGCTCCACGTGAGCCCCGCCCTGAGCCCACTGAGGTGGAAAGGTTGAGGGCCGAGTTGGCTGAGGTGACTGCTGCAAGAAATGCAGCTCAGCAACAGCTGGAGCAAGTGATACATGACAGAGATCAGGAGACACTTGCGGTCCAGAGGTTGACTGTGGCCAATCGCAATTGTCAGCGCATGCTGGTCCACATGATGAACCAATGGGATGAAGCCTGGCATGAAGAGAACATCCTGAGAGCTCGTCAGGTGGAGCTTGAGCGACAATTAGAAGCTGCAGAAGAATACAATGACAATCTTCATGAGGAAGTGCACCGCCTAAACAATCAGCTCAATCCTCTGCTTCCTCATGACAATGATGAGGATGAGGAGATGGGCTCTGGAGTCTTCATGGCTGAAGGTGATGACGACGTGGAGGTCAATGGGCCACATGATGCCCCACTAGAAGAAGAAGAAGAAGATGAGGAGCTAGAGCCTGCTAGTGATGAGGATGGCAAGGAGATCTTCAACACTGACTCCGAGGATGATGCTTAGAGTAGTCATCGTATAGCTATGGCGCTAGAGTTATCTTTTGTGCCCTCCATGTGTGAGAGTGGGGCTTTGTAATAACTTAGCTTTTGGGATGTAACAGCGAACCCTATGTTATCCTAGATGTTAGTTTGAACATGTTAAATTTCGGTCACAAATGGATATCTCATTGTGTTGTGTTCGGTGATGGTGTGTGCCGCGATAAAACCGAGGGCCTCCTGTGGCGTGCGACATAAGGTTGTGTTGCTTGGCACGCGTTGGTATCGAGGTGGCTAGTCATGATCCACCATGGAACTCTACCAATGGGATGTCTCCTCGTGGTCATTTCTTGGTTAGCCTTTCCTATTTGGCTAGAACTTTAGATTGAATCTGGTCACCAATTATGTAAGGTTGAAATCCCGTTGATATCATTGTCGCCTGTTCAGTCACGTTTGTGCTCCCTACATGAGAGCCTTTAATAAATTCCATCTTTTCATCGAAAGATATCTTGTTTGTTATGTCCATCGCATAATTGCGTCAATTGGTGCACTTGATGAGGTTGTGTGGTTGTGATGAATTACTGTGCCTTGGTTGTTTGCGAATTCATTTCTAATGAAATCAGTTTGGCATATTTACACAATTCATCTACAAATTTCCCACATCGTCAGTGCTCATTGGCTATGCATTTTGCAGATGGCGTACAACCTCCGTCATGGTCGTGGCGTTGAGGATGAGGAACAGCCACCCCCTCTGCCACCCCCCCCCGACGAAACTGATGCAGACGGTGGTTGAAGGTCAGCGCCTCTTAGCAGACGCTATGCGCCAGCTAGTCAACCAGGATGCTCGGCACGGTCGTCAAGGACCAGAACCAAATCAGCATAGTGACTTCAAGGATTTCCTCGACACCAAACCCCCGCTCTTTAAGGAGGCGGAAGAACCTCTACAAGCTGATGAGTGGTTGAATACCATTAAGCAAAAGTTCCATCTACTTCGTCTGACTGAGGAGCTGAAGACCAAGTATGCTTCCTACCAACTGCATGGCTCGGCTGGTATTTGGTGGAGTCACTACCGCTCCACGTTTCCTCCTAATGTCCCGATCGCTTGGGACCAGTTTAAAGCGGCTTTCTGCGGGAATTACATTCCTCCAGGTTTGATGGTTATAAAGCACACGGAGTTCATGATATTAACCCAAGGCAATAAGAGTTTGATGGAATACCTGCAAGCCTTTAACAACCTTGCAAGGTATGCAACTGAGTTTGTGGATACTGATGCTAAGAAGATTGCTAGCTTCAAGCGTGGCCTCGGTCCAAAGCTGATGAAGACCATGGGCACTAGCAAATGTGCTACTTTCAATGATTTTATCAGTGATGCTCTAACCCAAGAGAACAATAATTCTATCTATGCTGCTTCTAAGAACCGCAAGAGGGCCCTTGAGGCGGGTGCTTCACAGTCCCGAGCTACGGCTGCACCGAGGGCTCCTCCTTGCCCTCCTGCCACAAGTGCTAAGTTTCATCCCCCGCAGAAGAAGGCTCCAGCTAAGACTGGGTTTCACAAAGCATATACAGTGTCTCTGCCAAAGGGTAGTTTAGGCCAAGGCAGCTCCAGCGTCCCTCCTAGCAACATGCCTTGCTAGAACTGCAACAAACCAGGTCATTGGTCTAGGAACTGTCCATATCCTAAGAAGAATGCAAATCAAGGTGGCCGTCAGGGGCATGTTCATTATAATAGTATTGAAGAAATTCCATCTGGTGAGGTAGTCACTGCTGGTAAGTTCCTAGTTGACCAACATTCTATAGTGGTGCTATTTAATTCAGGTGCTTCGCATTCCTTTATCAGTCCTATGTTTGCATCAAAGTTTGCACACAAATTACATACTGTTGAAGGTGGGGGTTATTGTATTAGAGCGGCAAGTGGGAATATTTCCACAAATCAAGTAGTAAGAGATCTAAAATTTGAAATAGAAGGGTAAAACTACTCGCTTACCTTAGTGGTTTTGCCTGGATTAGGCATAGATGTTATTTTGGGCATGAATTGGATGAGTAAGAATGGGGTACTCATTGATACATCCACCCGGGTAGTTATGCTCAGAGATCCTATTGATCAAAAAGGTTTTCTAGTGCAACTTCCTAGGAAAATTGATCTTTCTAGTGAAGTTCATGCAGTGCAAGTGAAGGCATTAGCTGATATTCCCGTAGTGAGTGAGTTTCCTGATGTGTTTTCCCGATGATTTGCCAGGACTACCTCCGGATCGGGATGTGGAGTTTAAAATCGAGTTGTTGCCTGGCACGGCACCCATCTCTAGAAGACCCTATAGGATGCCTCCGAATGAACTAGCTGAACTTAAGGTGCAGTTGAATGAACTTTTGTAGAAGGGGCTGATTCATCCTAGTTCGTCTCCGTGGGGATGTCCTGCTATCTTTGTAAAGAAGAAGGACCAGTCGTTGCGGATGTGCGTAGATTATAGGCCTCTGAATGCAGTCATTGTAAAAAATAAGTATCCTCTACCACGCATCGACATCTTGTTTGATCAGTTGTCTAAAGCTAAAGTCTTTTCCAAGATCGATCTGAGGTCTGGCTACCATCAAATTAAAATATGTCCGAAAGATGTTCCAAAAACAACTTTCTCTACAAGATACGGTCTTTATGAGTATCTTGTTATGTCCTTCGGCTTGACCAATGCCCCCGCACACTTCATGTACTTGATGAATTCGGTATTTATGCCCTAATTGGATAAGTTTGTGGTGGTATTTATTGATGACATCTTGAT
Source organism: Saccharum officinarum (assembly GCA_020631735.1). Taxonomy (NCBI): domain Eukaryota; kingdom Viridiplantae; phylum Streptophyta; class Magnoliopsida; order Poales; family Poaceae; genus Saccharum; species Saccharum officinarum. The sequence goes on along the minus strand of CM036165.1, from coordinate 7,046,808 downwards.
ATATTCTAAAAATGAGGAAGACCACGCTGAACATCTGCGTACAGTCCTCACAAGACTGCGTGAACATCAACTGTATGCAAAATTCAGTAAGTGCGAATTCTAGCTTCATGAAGTACCTTTCCTTGGGCATGTGTTGTCCGATGGGGGAATTATGGTGGATCCCGCCAAGGTACAAGAAGTACTGAACTAGAAGGCTCCTATCTCGGTTCACAAGGTCCGGAGTTTTCTTGGATTGTCTGGCTATTATCGTCGCTTCATCTCGGATTTCTCTAAAATAGCCAAGCCAATGACTCGGTTGCTGCAAAAAGACACTAGGTTTGTCTGGACTCCTGAGTGTGATGCGACTTTTCACAAACTGCGAACTCTCCTAATCTCAGCTCCAGTTTTGGCACAACTGAATATCGAGAAACCATTTGATGTGTATTGTGATGCCTCAGGCATAGGTTTGGGAGGTGTTCTGATGCAGGAAGACCGAGTAATTGCATATACCTCTTGACAACTTCAGAAGCATGAGGTGAATTATCTAACGCATGACTTAGAACTCGCTGCAGTTGTTCATGCTTTGAAAGCCTGGCGGCACTATCTGTTGGGCAATGTTTGCAATATCTATACTGACCATAAAAGCCTCAAATATATCTTCACCCAACTCAAGTTGAATATGTGTCAAAGAAGATGGCTTGAGTTGATTAAAGATTATAATCTTCAAGTGCACCATCATCCTGGCAAGGCAAATGTGGTTGCCGATGCTTTAAGCTGTAAGTCTCATTGCCACTCCTTATTTGAAAGTGATTTTCATCTGTATCGCCTTCTACACCCAGCAATTCTGTATAACATCACTGTAAGTTGCACTCTCAAGAGCAGAATTATTGAGCTCCAAAAGACTGACACTGGTATATTCCATATCAAGCGTAAGATGAAAGAGCAAGAAACTAAACATTTTGGGGTAGATGAAGAGGGTGTCCTATGGTTTAAGGATAGGTTAGTGGTGCCTAAGGACCGAGAGCTTAGAAATCAAATCCTATCTGAAGCACATTCCTCTAAGTTGTCCATCTATCTGGGTAGCAATAAGATGTATTACGATTTGAAGCCATACTATTGGTGGACCAAAATGCGGAAAGAAATAGCTGCATATGTTGCTAGGTGTGATACCTGCTGTAGGGTTAAGGCTGTGCACATGAAAGCTAGATTGCTTCAACCACTTTCTATCCTAGGTTGGAAATGGGAGGAGATAAGTATGGATTTCATTGTTGGACTTCCTCGTACTGTCATGAATCATAACTCTATCTGAGTAATTGTAGATCGCTTAACCAAGTTGGCTCACTTCATTCCTGTTCGAGTAGACTATCGTCCTACTGACTATGCCGAGTTGTACTTCAATCAGATAGTCCGGCTCCATGGGGTACCTCGTACTATCATTTCTGATCGTGGTCCCCAGTTCACTGCTTGTTTTTGGGAGCACTTGCATCATCTTCTGGGAACCTAGTTAGTGAGAAGTTCTGCTTATCACCCCCAGACGTCAGGTCAGACTGAACGAGTTAACCAAATCTTAGAGGATATGTTACGGGCTTGTGTTATTTCGTCCAAGGGTTCATGGGAGAAATGGTTGCCTCTAGCTGAGTTTTCGTATAATAATAGTTATCAAGGGAGCATTAGGATGGCCCCATTCGAAGCATTGTACGTTTGTAAGTGTAGAACCCTAGTAAATTGGATAGAAGCTGGCGAGAGAAGGTATTATGATATTGATTTTGTCAAGAAAGCTGAGGAACAAGTTCATACCATCAAAATACATATGGCTATAGCTCAATCTAGATAGAAAAGTTACGCTGATCGCCGTAGAAAACCGATCAAGTTTGAAGTTGGAGACTTCGTATATCTGAAAGTTTCCCCTATGAAGAGTGTACAACGTTTTGGTTTGAAGCAGAAGCTTGCACCGAGATACATGGGTCCTTTATAGATCATCGACAAGAGTGGAGCTGTCACGTATAAGATCCAGTTACCTCCTGAAATGAGCGCCATTTTCTATGTTTTCCATGTATCTCAGTTAAAGAAGTGTCTTCAGGTTCCTGAAGAAAGAGTTCCATTAGGGGATATCAGGCTAGAATCTGATCTAACTTACGAAGAAAAGCCAGTCCGTGTGATTGACACTCGAGGGCGGGTAACTAGAAGTCGAGTGGTTAAGTGGTATAAAGTAATGTGGAGTAATCAGGGTAGTGAGAGTGATGCTACGTGGGAGTGAGAAGACTATTTACGTGATGGTTATAAGGAATTCTATCAACAATGGTACGCTTTCCAAATCTCAGGATGAGATTTTTATAAGGGGAGAGGGCTGTACACCTCAGGTGTTTGGCTTCCATAATTGCATTGCATTTCATAAGCACGAGCATCAATCATCTCATTCATGTCTTTATTTTGCTTGCAACATGAGTATGCAACATACCCTAATGTGCTTGTTTCACAATTTACTTGCTTATGAAATGTGAGTGGTGCAACTTATAGATAGAACATGGGATCTCATACTTCAAAACATGACAATGTTGTTAGTATACCATGATAGGCTCAATTGATGCAACAAGGTCTTGAAACATGTGCAACATGATAATGCAACATTTTGGTGGAAATATTGTTTTGCTTGTTTCAACTTATGTGGCACTAGTAATTTTGGGTAACCAAGGTGTAGAGTGGCTAATTATATCTTATAACACCTTAATTACATTTAGGGTAAATAGTGGAGCAATGTTCATTTTGACCAAAATGACCAAAATGCCCTCCTAGGTGCTGATTGACCAATCCTTGACCCTAGAATGCTTTGGTTTGACTATTTAAAAGATCTAGCTTAGAAATCTTGCATGGAGAAGCAACCTTAAGCAAAGTTGTATAGAAATTCATAAGGAACAAAAGTTCTAATATGGTCATCTCATGAAAATGACTAGAACCTGCTCAAAAGTGGCCCACAAGTCATTCTTAGAGGCTGTTTTGGGACTTAGCAATTTTGACTAAGTCTTAAACTGAAAACCGTTTCACAGTACCCTACTTTGGAAACCTATAACTCTCAAACCATGCCAAACCAGGTCGAGCCAGTATTGACAAAGTTGTAGATCACATATCCATCTCCAACTTTGTTGTTTATAGTTTGCACTACTTCAGTCTGGTCAGGGAGATCTAGGGCGTCAAAAATTGCCTATCAGTCGGTCACCGGCATCGTTGATTCAGTCAAGATTCAGTTTCGTTAGCTCAGTGTGGCCGACCGGCCACAGGCCCACGCCGACGCGTGGACGTGCGGTGGTGGTCGTACGCCGGCCGTGGCCCCACCGGTCAGGCCGTGAGGTCCTCAAGTCGCCACGGTACGTCGGTGCTGCCTCCATTCCTTCTCCCTCCCTCTTTCATCTTCAAAGCAGAGAAACCAAGCCGCCATTGCCACCTCTACTCTGGCGAGCTCATGCGCTCACCACTGCACAACTGTCCACCAAACCTCGCCCACCACTCTGCCTTGAACCCATCTATCTCCTCCACCTCGTAGTTGGGTCAATCGCATGGAGGTAAGGCCGCATTGCCGTATCCGCCATCGTTCGCCTCGGGCGTTTCTCGCCGGAGCACCACCGTGTCATGGCCGCACTCCTCTAGCATCTTACTGCCTCCCTTCTTGGGTGTTTTGAGTCTGCCTTGAGCCGCTGATGCTCACGGGACCGGCCAATAGGGCCGCGCCGCCGTCTAGCTCACCGGAGTCGGTAAGCCGCGGCCGTGGGCCGCCATTGCCGTCACCGAACGCCTTAGCTACCGCCATAGTCCTCTTAGGTTGTACCTTTAGGTTCGCACCATTGAGGTGAACACGTCGATGCACTCGACCTCACCAGAACCGCCACCAGCAGCGAGCTCCGACCACCGTTCCTCCTCCCCTGTCTCCTCTCTCCCTGACAGGCGGGCCCCGTCTGGTAGACGTCGCGCGGGCGGGACGGCCATAGCGGGCCGCGCACGCGGTTGGGCCGCGTCAACTGTGCGAAGCCGCGCATGGGATAGCGGGCCGCGCGTTAGGCGAGCCGGCCCAGTAGCAGTTAGGGTTCATTTTCGTGGTTTTTATTTAATTCACAGATCTATATGCTTTGTTGTAGATTTTATATCTCCCATTTTATAGATCCATTTGAAGTGATTCAAATTTAATTGGACTCTGGTTGAAGTGTAGTATTTAGGAAAAATACAAATATATATGTGATGTTTATTTTCTAGAAGATTTAATTAGGCCTTTGAAATGTGTTTCAAATTGAATATAAACTTGTTAAATGGATAACTTGAGTTGTATTGTTCCAAAAATTATGAAATTTGGTGGATAGGTTATTTTATGTATATGCTAGCTCTAGTAAAAATTTGAGTACTAGTGTTTGAGTACTTTTCAAGTTATGATGCTATCATGTTATATTAGAAGATACTTGAATGAATTTTTGTAATTTTTCTATATGTGCAATGCTCATAAATTTTATGGAGAGTGTCCTGGTACCCTAAGGTTGCTAAAAAAATATGGTTTTTGTTGTTTGATACTTTTCAATATGATTTATTATTTATGAAAAAATTAGCCTTTTTGGCTTGTAAATTTTGTGTAGGGAGTTTCCTTGAATAACTTTAGTTCAAATATTTACAGTAGCCTCCTTGTAGGGCAGAGAGCCTCCTGTAATTTTTGTAGAATTTTCTAAGCAGCTTGCATATAAGTTAATTTTCTGACTTAATTAATTAAGTAAATTAAGAAATGGGTTAAAATAAATATTTTGGGTTGGCACACCTTACTTTCTGGTGGTTTCATGACATGTGTGAACTATTAGTATCATTAGTTTGGTCATAAGGGTAATTTGACACATGAATAAATATTTAATTTATACATTTCTAGGTTCTCTGGACAGCTGGTAGCATTTTTGGGTTTGAACCTTGATAAAAGTGTTTGCTGGGAAACTTGTGAATACCAAAGTGGTAGGAAACTTGTTAAACTAAATTGTGTCAAAAGTTGATGGCATTTGGCCTAGTAGTCTAGGAGTTATAGCTGTTTAAAGTGGCTGTCCAGAAATGACTGCTCTCTGTTTGGGAGAGGATAGATTTCTGGAAATTTAGAATTTCGACTAGGTAAACTTTGGAATTAAGTGTTGAGGTCTGAAAGTGAATTGTAGAGCATTTTATAAGCTTTCCAGATTGTCTTGTATCATGCCTTTAGGATTTGGAAATCTACAGTTGTGATGGACATACTTAGCTGCTGTCCAGAATGTGTTGTGATATTTTGTGCTTGGTTGGTGGAAACCTAAGTAATGTTGTTCTTGTGATTGTTAGGTGTTAGGGCCTTAACTGAGGAGGAACATCTATACATTAGGTTATGTAGATTAGGTAAGTACTTCTCTACCGGAGAAGAGATTTGCAGTTATTATTGAAGTGATTTAAATAGAGCATTAGGAATTGTTGTAGTGCATTTCATCCCAAGCATGCTGCATTCCTTCTTATGCATCCATGAGATTTATTATGCATTTATATAATAGGTGTACCGGAGGGAGTGACACTCCTCGAGTTCGAGGGAGCGATTCTGGAGGAGGATCAGGAGCAGCCGAGGGAGCCCGAGGACCCAGCCGGCGAAGGAGTTCCTGTAGATGATCTACCTGAGTGTCCGGATCATTGCCTGTCCTCGTTCCTGAAAGGCAAGCCTCGGTGCATGCTGACCTATTTGTTTTATATATCAATCTTGAGTACTTTTACTTGTTTACTGTATTAAGTTATAGGAGTTGTGTGAAAACACTTGTTGCATTATATCTATCTTTTGTCCAGATATCGTACTTAAATCCTAAATTAGGTTTAGGCATGTGTCAATGCTTAGCCCTGCTTAGTCCGGTAGAAATCGGATGATTTCCGGTCATCCGTGAGATGTAGGAATGGGTCACGAGTGGCTATGTTGGCTATCGTGGATGGAACCATGCCTTAAAATAAATTTGAGACTGGGCTGGAGTTCGATAGTGCAGCCGCAAGACAATTCACGTCTTGGGTGCGGAGCTATGCCCGTCTGAGTCATTTAAGGACTGATTCGCTGTACGTCCTTGAGTCATGTTGAACGCAGTCTAACACTTAGTTGGGCGGATAAGTCATTCCGACCGTGAAGCCGAGTAATACGGTTCAGGCCGGGAATCGAATGGTAGGTCGCATCTTGGAGGTAGTAATGATGTGCTTGGGGACATTGGTGTGAGACCAAGGGGGGTTAGAGTCCCTATCACCTGGCAGAGTGTTGCCCTTGGGGATGCGACATCATTCAGACCCACGACTCCTGAATTGTACAAAAGGTGGCTTGTGCGACCCTAGCAGGGGCCTGTGCGGTGAGTGTTAGAAATACCCCTCCAGCTGGATAGGAATTCGATTTGAATCGCCGTCGCTCCCGGTTAGTGAGCACTTGACTTGAGCAGCGGCAACGTAGATCTCATTAAATTGAACAGATGGTGAAATGACTGATATAATGATGCCGCAATTTATACCTGCTATGGATATAATAAGATTATTGTTTGTTTATAATCAAGTGAATGTTTAGTACAGGTGCTAAGATAGATGACAGGTTAATGCTAAAAATAACTGCTAGTATAGGTTAAAAGAGTTTTAATTACTTATGCTTTTCCGCAAATGTGATGTCAGCTAGCTCTACTTATGAAAGCCTTGCATAATCTTTGGTGTCATCTTATTTCTGGTTTTTGACGGGTAAGTCTAGCTGAGTATATTCCAGTACTCTGGGTTTATTCCCTCCTGTTGCAGATGACATGCTTTATCAGGGCTTCTGCAAGAACTGCCTCCACCCCGCGGGTGATGAGGACTAGATCACTCGGGCGTGATCGTCTGTTAGTTTACTTTCCTAAATGCTTTTATGGGATGTCGATCTGTAAGACTGGCAGTAGTATTTGAGCAATGTGCGTGTGTTATGCTTCCGCTACTTTATGAACTCGGATTGTAATAATTTACGACTCCGTGTGTGTAAATGGATTTCCGAACTACTTGTGAAATGTAACGTGTGATGTGTTATGTTAAATGATGCGATCTTAGTTGTAAACGAGTTGGTTTGAAATCCTTCGTGGTTTCGATTGACTACCGGGATTATATGGGCTTAAGTTCGAAAATTTGAGCGTTTCTGCGCTTGTTTTTGTACTTGTGCTCTTATAATTTGGTCGGTTCTGTTACAACTTTTTCTTAACACCTAGGGTGTTACAGGCGGCTGGCCTCTACAAATCGATTTATAGGGGCGGCTTGGGAACCGCCCCTACAAACCAGCCATTTGTAGCAACGGTTTGGTAGAGGCGGCTGGCCAAACCGCCCCTACAAACCCTCTTTAGCCGCCCCTAAAAATCTTTAGGGTAGTAGTGCTTCTAGATTGGTTAGTAAATATGTCAGGCTAGCCTAAGACTGCCTCCAGGCTCTAGCAAGCCAAGATGGACTTGTTTGGTTGCCTACACTATCTAAGCCTGTCTAGCATCTAGTTTGTTTTGGTTGGCTGGTTTGGCTTGTATAGAGTCACCTCTTCTTTGTGCAAGTAACTTCACTACATTTAAGGCAATTCGTCAAACACGTGGTGAGTGCCACTTCTCTGCGAATCGGAGCAAAGGAGATGCGTGGCCGATTCTGGGCGAAAGGGCATGTGCAAATCAGAGGAGAGCAAGTATTGGCCGAATCGGAGCAAGGATTGGCCAGGGCGAGGTGAGCAAAGGGAGCGGAGGAGAGCAGAGGGAGTGTGAGCAAGGCATGTGTCGGGGCATGCAACTGCGGCGAGCGCTCCTCGTCGAAGGCAGCGAGGTGGTCCAAGTTGGGCCGCTTCAGCCATGTTGTCTTGGAGCATGCAAGGAGCGAACGGACGAGGAATCTGTCCAAGTCCACTCGCACAAGGAGCATACGGGGATGAGCTCCCGTGCCCTGGCTCCGGCCGCCCCTGCCATGGCACCGGCGCCTGAGAAGCCGCCGCCCTAGTAGCCCTTGGTGCCAGTGGTGTCATCAGGCCCGAGAAGAAGCCACCCTAGCAGCCCCTGGTTTGCTTGGAACCGCTGCATCGCCGGTCACTGCCTCGTGCTCGTACCGTCAGGAGTGGGAGGGTGAGTCAGTAGAGAGGGAGGGGAGTGAGGGCTAACTGGTGGAGAGGGTGCACCGTTGCGAGAGGTAGCCCCGTAACTGCGAGGGAGCTGGTGAGCAGGACATGACCTAATGCTAAGCCAAGCCTGGCCAGCAAAAAAAAATGGCCACCCAGTGCGTTCTCTTGGAGGCAAGCTACAGGCTCAAAGTGGATTAGCGAGGCATGGGTTCGGCCTGTTTACATGCAACCAAATAGCTGGAAGGTAGTTTCTGAAGCCTAGTTGGAGTTAGCCACCCAACCAAACAGGCCCTGTATAGCCTTAACAAGATCTTAATAATTACATCTAGCTCAACATTAGAACACCTAGAACTTAGGGATTAGCGTTTTTTAGGTTTGTACCTTTGTTTGAATAAGACCAACGCCCGTCCAGTCGCTACCGTACGGCGTCAGCATGACGAAATGGAAGTCACGGTAGACTCAGCTCGTGGTACTCTGCCACCGGAAGGCAGTAGACTCAACATTGGGAGGAGAGATATGCCACTACAGGCAGCTGCAATGTATCGAGACGACCCTGAGTCTTAGCTAGGGTCCACGAACGATGAGACGCCATCTGTTATACTCTCTGCAATGTATAGAACTGGGGATGACTCCATGGCGGGAGTGGCAACTGCAGGAAAGAGAAGACGAGGTGAGAGATAAACATGATTTTTTTGTCTGGAACCAGGTTTCATAGATGGGAGCGGGTTCTCTATCGAGTCGAGCACACAGTGTGAAAGAACGGGTTCCATCTTCGCATTAAATGTATAGGTGCGGTACAGGAGCGCCCACTGCGGATGCTCTACTAGGGCCTTATTTAGATGCACCCTAAAAGTTAGAATTTTTTCACTCTCTCTATTAAATCAATCTTTAGACTCATGCATGAAGTAGTAAATGTAGCTAAAAAAATAACTAATTACACAGTTTAGTTGGAAATCACGAGATGAATCTTTTGAGCTTAGTTGGTTTACGATTGGACAATATTTACCAAATAAAACGAAAGTGGTACTAATTATCAGGTTCAAAAAAAATTTGCAATCTAAACGTGGCCTAGGACGGGCGGCGGCTGGCTTCTGATCTTTAGACCAATCCCGTGTTACCTAGATTGATTAGGTTAAACAGTGGAGAGGAGTTAATTAAGTTAATCACTTGGAGAGATGAGACCCAGGCGCCATTATTCTTACAGCACCGAACAAATTGGGACCAGGCCATCAGTTAATTGAATGGGCCCCGATCAGGACACTAGTAATGGGTTGTTGGAAAAGATTACATTCCTGTATATGTGTAAGAAGTTTACAATAGTGACAACAAAATTCAATCAAAATGGTAGAAAAGATTTGATTATGAAAAGTATTAATAGAGACGATAGAATTAGGATGCCTATCTCTATTAATAATGATTAACACAGGCGGACATTTTAGAGATACCACCTCTACTAAATGTTAACAGAGGCAGGTGTCCTGAGCCTTGCTGCCTCTATTACTGTTAAACAGAGGCGGGCATTCCAGACCCTTCTAGAAAGAGTTGAGACACAAACGATTTCCCAAAGACGGTTGGCTGCCCAAACGATTGCCTCCATTTAATGGTTCCAGCAGCAGTGAAATTTGAGTATCCAGATTTGGTAGGTAACAGGACAATGAGTATCTAGATTCAGATATAAACTCTGTTCAATATTTGACCCCTTAGATTCGAATACAATCTACCTATTTGGTCTCTTGCCCCTTTCGCACGGACGGTCTGATATAGTGATATTATCTATATTGAGCCGTTTGTTTTCAACGTCGTAACCTATACAACAACGTTTTAATAATGATGAAAAATCTAACATGCAGCCACTGTCACAACGTACGTCTGGTCCCTATACCTGGTGGGCTGGCACGCACGCATAGATCCGCGATGCTGTCGTCCTGTGCGTGGCCACGTGACGGGTGCTTGTCCACCAAGGAAAAGTCGGTCTTGATTTAAGGCTGGCAAGCTGCTTTGAGAAGTTAGAGCGGTCCACATGAGATCAGCGGTAACTATCTCTCGAGCTGACCGGTCACGATCCAATTTTATTCACAGTCGGTGGCAACATTAGAGCAACAAACAAGTAATTAATAACAAGCTCCAGCTCCAACCTGTGCGTGGGTACCTGACGTGCTTGTCCACAATTGCAAAAAACAAAAGTCACCAGATCTTAGTGTAAGGCTAGCAAGCTGCTTTGAAAAGTCAGACTGGCACATATGAGATGAGCAGCAGCTATCCCTAGAGCTGACAGGTCACGATCCAGTTTTATTCCCAGCCCGTGACAACAGTAGAGCAACAAGGGAGTAGTTAATAACAAGCTGTAGCTCCGACCTGTGCTAGCTAACTGCAAGCTACTCTTCTCCACTTGAAGCAATGATGTTGTACTACATAACGCACACGATGTTTTGATATATACTTCTTATCATATGTGCAATTTTTAGAAAGAAGAGTCCCTAAGCATTTTTTTTGCGAGGAGTCCCTAAGCAGTTCCTATAAATTATTCTGGCTTTTCGAGATCCAAAATAAGAGTAACTAGAAAAGCTTGAACGAATTTGAAATGAGGGAATACTACAAAAGAAAATGCAGGTAGTCAGGTAGATGACATTATCATCATCATCATCATATTATATTAAGGGTAAAGTACATTTTCAACCTCCAACTCACATTGAAGTATGATTTTCAACCTTCAACTATGAAACTCGGTAACAGACACCCTCCAACTGTCAAAACTGGACAAATTTGGTCCTTGGCAGGTTTCAAAAGAGGTTTTCTATTTTCTAATAATAATAAAAATCTGGTTCGATCTCTAGAAGTTCGTAATTAATTTATTTTTAAATTATAAAATTATGAAACTAGTTCACGTTTTCTTCTAAAAATGTTATATATATGTTGATGCTATACTTAAAATTTTTTGATCTTACTTGTTTTAAATAAATAACAAGCATGACAACGAGCAATAAAGCAATATGAACATAAATAAATGAATTCCAAATACCTATATATAGACCATAAACAAGTAGAGAACATTTTTAGGAAAAAAAGTACTAGTTTCATCTAAAATAAATGCCGGCGGGGGATAGCAATGCTACTGTATAATCCCTCTGTCATCCCCAAATAAATTAATTCATAGAATCTATGTCAGTCAAACTATTTTAAGTTTGACCAACTTTATAGAAAAGAGTAACAACATCTATGACATAAAATGAGCACATTATGACAATAATTCTGTGGTACATCTAATAATACTAGTTTGATATCATAAATCTTGATGTTTTTTCTACAAATATGGTCAAAGTTTAAAAAGTTTGAGTTAAGACAGCTTCAGGAATCTATTTATTCAGGGACTGAGGGAGTAGATTAATACAGGGCTTGGCGCTCGCAGCCTGCCTCTCAAGTTGTTTTCGGCCAAAAGCAAGGCTTGGCACCCGGTGCGCGTGAAGACAAAGGCAGGGAACTGTCATGTAAAAGAACGGAAAGAAAACAATTTAATTCGGTGCGCAATTAAATTTGTGAGAAATTTAAAACAATTTTTAATATAGCATCAACACATATACCATTTTTAGAACAAACATGAACTAGTTTCATATTTTTATAATTTAAATAAATTAATTACAAACCTCTAGAGATCAAACCAGATTTTATTATTATTAGAAAATAGAAACCGCTTTTGAAATCAGCGTAGGACAGAATTTGTCCAGTTTTGACAGTCGTAGCGTGTATGTTACCCGATTTCATGGTTGAAGGTTGAAAATCAAACTTCGATGCGAGTTGGAGGTTGAAAAATATACTTTACTCATATATTAATAGTGTACAGTATCAAAAAAGCATTCGGCCCGTACAAGCATATATCATGCAACAGGAGGCAAGAAAACAACAGGAGTACAGGACCGACAATGAGCACTGAGTAAGGACAACACAACTTCAGAGATGATAGACAACCACAACTTCAGTCGGGCTAGAGCCTCAGCTCGAGGTCGGGCTCTTCCGTCGTCCCCTTGGAGTAGGAGGCCTCCTCCGCCGGCGCCAGGGTACTCCTGGACCTGGTCCAGTTGAGCGCGTCGACATCGACAACGCTGTCGCCGCGGTCCAGCTGGTGCGCCGGCGCATGCTGGCCGCTCGACCTCTCCATCTCCCAGCGCAGCGCCGCGGTAGCCACAGCTCAGTGCGGCACCTCCCGAGACCTGTTGCAGGCGCCACCTGCGACCGCGCCGCCGCCGCAGTGCGGGGAGCCTGCCACGGGCGTCGACGACTTCGCGGCGAGCGCGCGTCTCGAGCTCGATCCCGGCGGCGTAGGAGTCGGAGCTGGCGTAGGAGTCGGAGCTGCCGACCACGCGCTCCTTCTTGTGCCCGCCGGGCGCCTGCGACTTGAGGAACGTCTTGTTGCAGAAGAGGCACGGGAACAGCCGGGCGCCGCTTGCGTAGTCGGAAGAAGCAGGCGGAGCCGCACCACGGGAAGACTCCATCGTGGACATATGCTATACAAGCATTCCGCTGATTAATGGCAAGGTGCTCTACAAGCATTATTCCGCTATATTGGGATGGGGAAATCAGCTGGTACCAAAGTGGAGGGGACAGAAATGACGCCGCCGGTGTACCAAAGGACAGCTAGTATTGTATTAGCAGTGCTCCGCTAATGGAACTTGTGGCTTTTACTACATTAGGATGGAATCCCTGTTTCCAACATCCAAGTGGATGGGCGACAGTGGGAGAGAAGGACGCTGCGAGTAGATGGATTGGGTGGATGGGGAGATAATGGATGGCAGCCATAATTGGAACGGGAAAAATATTCCATTCTGAGACTGTTTCGGTTTTTTTTCCCTCTCCTGCTGGAATGGAAAAATATTCCTGCACCGGCCTACCATTCTAGATTTGATCATAAAATTGTAAGATATAAGTACAGGTACATACACATAATACTAATACTAATAAAATGCTCCGACTAGTACAGTGGCTCCCATTTCTAATACAGACGGACAACTTAGAAAACCGCTCATGACTTTGGCGGGGACCAATGTAGCTAACAAACCATTGCTGAAAATCAATTTTCAGGGACGGTTCTATTAAGTAAACCGTCACTGAAAATATACCTATTTTCAAGCATGATCAGCATAAAAGAACCACAATTGAAAATAAGATTTTTAAGAATGGTTGCTATGTCAACCGTCTCTGAAAATGGGTGATTCCTAGGGACTGTTTTGTTTAGTCCACCATTCTTAAAAATCAATTTTCAAGGGCGGTTTACTGACACAATCGCTCTTAAAAATAGTTGTAGCACAAAATAGATTCATATCTTTTTCAAATGAAGTCGGATGAAGATAAAATTTATATCAAAATCGTAGAGCCCGATGAAATCTAAAACTTTGTATTTGATAATTTTTTATTTGAGATCATTTAAGGTTCCAAATATATAAATTATGTTCTTAGATTTTGAATTTCAATTTTTAAAATTTTTCAAATGACCTTGGATAGAGACACACTCTATATCAAAGTTGTAGTCCTCGATGAGATCTTAAACTTTGTAGTTCAAAATTCATCCTTTTAATATCATTTACGAGTTAAGATATTGATTACTAGATTCGTATATATTAGTACAAATAGATAGCATCATATGCGTAGACACAAGTGACGAGTAGAACATGCGAGGCGAGTGGTTGTGGCTGGAAAACCGGAGGACCGATCACAGCTTACAAGATTTAATTTTCGCTAGTTTTCAATAAGTGCTTCCGGCCACATTAAAATTAAATTTTCTTATTACTTCTAAATGATTTTTAAAAAATCCTGAAAATTATTTTTAGGGACAGTTGACTTAAGTCAACCGATCCTGAAAATTGATTTTTTAAGGATGGTTATCTTAAGAGAACCGTCCTTGAAAATCAATTTCTAGGAATAGTTTCAAACCACCCTTGGAAAACACTTATTTTGTACTGTCAGTGGCATAGTAGGGGTTTTTTAAACCAACTCTGAATATCATTTTTGACCGTTGGTAAAAATGACTTCTATACTAGTGTCCATGCTAATCCATATCAACATTGGATCTATTATGTTTATAAAAATATTAGACACCTTTGCCATTATACAAAATATATTAAGTAACCGACCTAGTTTTATATTTAAATTACCCACATCTTCCACTATAAAAGATAATCTAAAATATGCCCAAATTTTCTATCTAAATTATCCACCTTTATCATTATAAAAGATAGTTTAACATAAAACCCAATAGTTTTTTTTATAACTGACCCACATTTGCTATTATAAAAGATAAAAGCAAAGCAACCCCCCTAAGTTTTCATTCAAATTACCCATATATGTCATTATGAAAAAAATATAAAGTAGCATATTTTAATTTATATCTAAGTTATCCACCTAAGTCGTAATAAAAAATAAAAAATGTCTCTCAAATCTAAAATGAATACTAATTTAAGCCATCACAAAAATAACTCAATATCCATAAAGTATGTTATAAATTACACACATCTACAACTGCTACCTAAAAGTAAGCATATTGTTATGTTCAATCATATATAAGAATTAAACATATATTTAGGATCAACGTTTATTTTAATATCTTATCAAGCATGGAAATTTATTTCTTAACAAACCACATAGCAATGACACTGGTAATTCAGTTTAAGTTTTATTAGTACTCTACGATAATAGATTTCATAAGTTGAATTATATATAAGTTTATACATTTGATTGAAACTAATAATAATTGTAATTTAATTTTAAGCACTCTATATTTTATAAAACAATACTACTACACATATAATTCTTTGATATAACAAATTTAGTATATATTTTGAGTACCCCGATGGAAGTTAAAATGATAATATGCCATTGTAAGAACCAAGAGGATAACCTAGGACCTGCAATATTTAATTAAATAAAAAGTAAAAATTTTGAATCAAAGGTCTAGTAAACACTAGAGTTTTAACGTAACGATTGGATAAAAAATTACAATAACTAGATCTAGTAAATCCTAGAAATTGTAAATAGATGTTCTTAATGGAGCTTCCATGTTAATCTTAGTGAGACCTGCTAGAAAAAATATAAATTCTAAAAATTCTCACAAAAGACAAAAGAATCTAGCCATCAATTCTGGTAACTCTAATCACCATTATTGATAACAATAGGTATTGGATCTATTCTATTTTCTATAAATACCACAATTCTATGATCATGTAAATCAACAAAAGGTAACCCATGAATCCATACTTTAATTACCCATCTATGACATTAAGAAATATGATCTAAAGTAAACTAAAATTTGCAACTAATTAAACACTTGATATTATGATAGATAGTCCATGTAATCCCTTAATTTTTTATCTAAACTACCACTTTTGTCATCACAAAAAATACTAAAATATCTTCTGAAACCTATAACTAAAAATGTTTAATAACCATAAAGCATATATATAAAATTTTCAATAAAGTAAACATGTGCCATCATGCAGACCAAGTAAAACTGCATGTTTGAGAGGTAAATATATATGTTATGTTTCATCAATTATAAAAAATTATTTCCCTAATGACTCATATACTAATAATACTAACAAATTATTTTAAGTTATATTATAAGCAATGGCATAAAATATATATAAATTTTTATAGATTATTTATTATATATATACATGTTAACTAAAATCCTAGCCTTTTAAATTCTTTTTGGTGTAAATAGTCATTATTACAATAGTTAAATTTTAATATCATCTTTGAATTAGCACAACTACCCATCCTAGATGTTTTTTTAAAACTCTACTCCCTTCGTCCCAAAATAGATTATGTTTTTAGCTTTTAGATATCATGTTTAACCATTTGTCTTATTCAATTGTGCAAATAATAAAACAAATAAGTCATTGTTTAAAAATCTCTAATGATAAAATAAGTCATAACAAAATAAATAATATTTATATAAAAAAATTGAATAAGACGAGCAGCCAAACAAGATGTTTAAAAGTAAAAAACGTCATCTATTTTGGGACACAGGGAGTACCTCTAATCTTTGTCAATAGGGAATTCCACATGGGGATCAACTCCCCATAACCGTCCTTGTGAGCATGAAACTTGACATGTCCCCACACTACAATAGAAATGTTTTTTCCTTACAACATTTTTAGCTCTGGTTCTATTAAAACCGATGTGAAAATATATCACCACCAGTTTGTAATAGAACTGGTGGCAAAATTCATTTTCATCGCTGTTTATTGGCTTGAACCGGTGGTGAAAATCAGAACAGTTTTCATCACCGCCAATTGAAGCCACAAACCAGCAATGAAAACCATCCCCAAATATATGTACAACAAACTCTAACTGACCGGCCCTCTCTCTCTCCTCAGTCACCCACACTCACTCCCTTCCTTCTCCCACATAGCCACCACTGCCCCGTCCTCCAACTACCATATACCGGTGGCCGTCCTCCATCCTCCCCCATCGGCATCCGTCTTCATCCTTCCTCACTGCCTCCTCCTCCTCCTTCTGCCCTGCCAGCAGTGTAGATCTAGGTTGCCCCCTCCTCCCTCCCCTCGCTCGTGCCCATTTTCTTTCACTATCGCTGACTATCCATAGGGCAAGGCACAACAACACTTCTTCCCAACCAATGTTCCCATATCACCCGCAATGGTGGCTAGATCTACATCGCGCCCTTCTTCACCTCGATGGTAGGTCTCCTCCTCCTCCTCCTCTAGTGTGGCTAGATCTGCATGGGCCCTCCATCCACCTGCCCACACCCGTCCTTCTCCCACGACATGGCTAGATCTGTGATGTGGCTTGACGGTGACAATGCGAGCTCGCGCGGCTGCAAACAGCGGTGGGTGCAAATGGGGTGGCAACATATGCGGTCATGTTTTTGTTTTGAAATAGACAGTCATGACATCACCGCCGACTATCACCGCTAATTCACGAAATCGGTGGTGATGGCGGTTTCTGAGCCGATGTGGAGTGGTGTCATCCCCGGCCATCTGTGTAGCAGTGGCAACCCGTGCCCCTGGTGCCGGGTTACAATAGCCCAACGCCTAATTCTAACTAACTCTCCACTACTGATTACACCCCAAGTCCGGCCAATGTACACTTTTATTTGGTACAAATAAATTAAATGTTGGACACATTTATATCAGTAAGTTGTATGTGCAAAACTAAAAAGGATACATGCAAGGAGCTAGAGTGGTGCTCGTGTGACGTGTCTCACTGTGGGACGCAATTAGGTAAGCTGGCGTAGGCAACTGTGGTAATTAACACAATGCTAACCATATACTCCTGTACTATTGATGATGAGGGTTTGAGCGGCCTACTTAGCGCTAGCTAATATGCAGGCTCTGGCGTGTCGACACGTGTGTCCCCCGTGCTGCCGCTAGACGCTACATAATCCTATGATGTACGGCCGGAATGAGACGGGACGCCGGGGGCCTACTGCCTGCAATCAGTACGCCGGAAGACTCAAAACCGACGACGCCCCGCAAGTGTGCCACCTGGCAGCTGTTGCCTGCCCGTACTTCGCTGTTCTTTGTTCAATTCCTCCGACGACCCATCGCTCCCAGTGAGTCCCTGTTGCCGCTAGCCACCCATCCTCGTCATTGGCGGCACGCCCGTTATTCTTGTTGTCGTACTCCAGATTCACAATTTCACATCTGTCGCCGTCGTCGTCCGTTTTCATCCGATCCCATTATATT
>CM036165.1:6959636-7028939 GCA_020631735.1 Saccharum officinarum | reverse complement strand
GCTGCTGATCCTTTAGAGGCAGATGATTGGGTGAGGGCAGTGGAGAAAACAACTAATATAGCCAATGCAATGATATGGAGAAGGTGTTGTATGCATCTGGTCAGTTACAGGGACAGCTCAGACTTGGTGGGAGTCGTATCAAGCTGCACGCCCTGACAATTCCTCTATCACTTGGAATGAGTTTGTTAGAGATTTTCGAGCTCGTCATATCCTGAAGGTATATTGAGCTGAAGCAGGAAGAATTCAGAAACCTTAGGATGGACAGATGAGCGTTAGCGAATATCATGACAGATTTACCCAGTTGGGCTCGCTATGCTCCTAATGAAGTGAGAGAGATGCAGACAGACAACGTCTTCTTGAAGGAATTTATTATGATCTTCGCTTGCAGTTGAAGGGGAACAACTATGCTAGTTTTTCAAGAGCTGGTAAATAAGCTATCGTGCTTGATAATGAGCGCAGAGAGATGGACAGGAAGAGGAAGATGAAGGTACAAAAGCTCAGGAAAGCAACAACCGTCAGCGCATAATTCTCAGCATGGTTTTCTCAGAAGTTTCAGGACCGGTTAGTCAATGGAATCGCATCGAATCAGAGATGGTCCCAGAATTGCAAGTAATCAGTCACAACAGCGTTCATCATATCCACAACGTCAACAGTATCAGCAGACTGGGCAACAGACTCCTCGCACTGGGAATTCCAATGTTACCCCCATGAAGAATAGTGCTCCCAGCACTCCTACTAGATGCTTTGTCTGTGGTAAAGAGGGGCATATGTCTTACCATTGTCCTGAGAAGCAGAATCAGCAGACTCCTCAGGCCAGAAGAGCAACCAGAAGCAATCTGGTACTGGAAGGGTGAATCACGTGTCTTCTGATACAGTTCATGATGCCCAGAAGTTATGATTGGTACGTTCAATGTACATTCCACTCCCGCAACTGTTCTTTTTGACTCTGGAGCATCTCATACATTCATATCCAACATTTTTGTTAAAATGCATAGTATACCCATGCTAGCTATGAAAGAATCTCTCTTAGTAAATTCACCTGGAGGTACCATGCAAACCAGTAATCGTTGTCTTCCAATTAGTATGGTATTAAGGGGGGTAGAGTTTAAGATAACTCCTATAGTGTTGAGGACATCTGGTATTGATGTATATTGGGTATGGACTGGATGAAGCAAAATCAGGTAGAGATTCAGTGTCAGCAGAAAGTGGTAGTTGTGAATGCACCTAATGGAGATAAAATCAATGTGAATGTAGCAGTGCAGAAGCAACAACCGCTGTGGTAAATCAGCTTGAAGATACTATTAAGGAGAATTCAGTGATTGAGAAATTTCCGGATGTCTTCCTGATGAATTGCCAGGTATGCCACCTGACGAGACATTGAATTTCTTATTGAATACTTCCTGGAACTGCACCTATAGCCAAACGACCATATAGGATGGGAGTAGATGAATTAGAAGAACTTAAGAAACAAATTAAGAATTACAAGAAAAAGGTTTTATTAGACCTAGTTCATCACCTTGGGGAGCACCAGTTATTTTTGTTGATAAGAAAGATGGTGGTCAGAGGATGTGTGTTGATTACCGGTCACTAAATGAGGTAACTATCAAGAATAAGTATCCTTTGCCCAGGATTGATGACTTGTTTGATCAGTTGAGAGGTGCTTGTGTGTTCTCTAAGATTGATTTACGTTCTGGATATCATCAGTTGAAGATTCGTGTTCTGATATTCCAAAGACAGCTTTACTACAAGGTATGGATTGTATGAGTATACTGTTATGTCATTTGGATTGACCAATGCACCTGCATACTTTATGTACATGATGAATAAGGTGTTCATGGAATATTTGGATAAGTTTGTGGTAGTGTTTATTGATGATATACTGGTATTTTCCAAGACAGAGGTAGAGCATGCTGAACATTTGAGGTTGGTATTGCAGAAACTTAGAGAGCATAAACTGTATGCGAAGCGAAGTAAATGTGAGTTTTGGTTGAAGGAGTTTCTTTCCTTGGTCATATTGTTTCTAATGGAGGGATATCAGTGGATCCAGGTAAAGTAAAGGATGTATTAAATTGGAAACCACCTATTGATGTTATCGAGATTCGTAGTTTCTTGGGATTAGCTGGATATTACAGACGGTTCATTGAAGGGTTTTCTAAACTTGCTAAACCTATGACATCTCTGTTAGAGAAGAATGCCAAGTTTGTGTGGTCAGATAAATGTCAAGCTAGTTTTGAGGAGTTGAAAAAAGAGTTGACTACAGCGCCTGTTTTGGTTTTGCCAGATTTGAGTAAGAAGTTTTCTATTTATTGTGATGCTTCTCGTCAAGGTTTGGGATGTGTTCTTATGCAAGAAGGCAGAGTTGTGGCTTATGCATCTAGGCAGTTGAGAAAGCATGAGTTGAATTATCCTACACATGATTTGGAATTAGCAGCTGTAGTTCATGCTTTAAAGATTTGGAGACATTATTTGATTGGACATAAGAGTGATATATACACTGATCATAAGAGTTTGAAGTATATTTTCACTCAGTCAGATCTGAATTTGAGGCAACGCAGATGGTTAGAGTTGATTAAGGATTATGATATTGAGATACACTATCATCCTGGTAAGGCTAATGTAGTAGCTGATGCTCTTAGTAGGAAAAGCTATGTCAATAAGATACAGACATTGACTATGACTAGGAGTTATGTGCTGAATTTGAATATTTGAATTTGGGAATTGTTACTAATACAATGGAATTAGTGATAGAGCCTACTTAGAGCAAGAAATTTACAAGGGGCAGTTGAAGGATGAGAAACTAAAGAAGATAGCGGAAGATATAGTGATTGGTAAGTCACCAGGCTTTCGAATGGATGATAATGGAATTTTGTGGTTTGGAAAGAGGCTGTGTGTACCTGAGGATCAAACTGTTAGACAGGCAATTCTTCGCGAAGCTCATGAGTCAGCTTATTCTATTCATCCTGGTAGTACTAAGATGTATTTGGATCTGAAACAGAAATATTGGTGGGTTGGATTAAAGCGAGATGTGGCTGAGTATGTGGCATTGTGTGACACTTGTCAGAGAGTGAAAGCAGAGCATCAGAGACCTGCTGGATTGTTACAACCAATGAAGATTCCTGAATGGAAGTGGGAGGAAGTTGGTATGGATTTTATAGTAGGGTTACCTCTTACTCAGAAAGGTTATGACTCTATTTGGGTGATAGTAGATCGGTTAACCAAAGTTGCTCATTTTATACCAGTTAAGACTACTTACCATGGACCAAATTGGCAGAGTTGTATATGGAGAGAATAGTCTGTTTGCATGGAGTACCAAAGAAGATTGTATCTGATCGAGGATCGCAGTTTACGTCGCATTTTTGGAAAGCTGTGCATGAATCATTGGGAACAAAATTGAATTTTAGTACAGCATATCATCCACAGACAGATGGACAGACTGAAAGGACCAACCAGGTATTAGAGGATATGTTGAGAGCTTGTGCATTGCAATATGGAACTAGTTGGGATAAGAGTTTGCCTTATGCAGAATTCTCTTACAATAATAGTTATCAGCAGAGTCTTAAGATGGCACCGTTTGAAGCTTTGTATGGACGCAAGTGTAGAACTCCATTGTTTTGGATCAGACAGGTGAATCTCAGGTGTTTGGTACAGATGTTCTTAGAAACGCAGAAGATCAAGTGCGAGTGATTCGTGAGAATTTGAGAGTAGCACAGTCTCGTCAGAAGAGTTATGCTGACAATAGAAGAAGAGATTTAGTTTTTGAGGTAGGTGATTATGTTTATTTGAAGGTGTCACCTATGAAAAGTGTGAAGAGGTTTAACATGAAAGGTAAAATAGCACCAAGGTATGTTGGACCATTTAAAGTTATTACTAGACGTGGGGAAGTTGCTTATCAATTAGAGTTGCCTGAGAATTTATCTGGAGTACATGATGTGTTCCATGTTTCACAACTTAAGAAGTGTTTGCGTGTGCCTGAGGAGCAGATACCTTTAGAAGAGTTGACTGTTAAGGAAGATCTTACATATGAAGAGTTTCCGATCAAGATTTTAGAAACTGCTGAGAGAGTTACTCGAAGTCGGATTATTAAGATGTGCAAGGTGCAGTGGAATCGATATTCAGAGGCAGAGACAACTTGGGAAAGAGAGGATGAATTGAGAAAATCATATCCGCAGTTATTTGAGTAAGCAGTTCAATCTCGAGGACGAGATTCTTTTAAGGGGGGTAGAATTTGTAACACCCAAATTTTAGAGTTAATAAATTTTAAATAATTTAGATAACAATTAATGAGAATTAAAAATTTAAAAACTATTTGGTGATGCATTCATGTTGTTGCATTTATTTATTTGTGGTGTGGATATATTTGTTTTATTTGATTTGGTTTAGAAAATTTGATTTGAAAATGTGTTTGGAAAATTAGAAAAGAAAAGAAACAAAAGAAAAAAAAGAAAACAACTTACCTTCTTACCTATTCGGCCTGGAAGCCCGCTCGGCCGGCCTCCTCTCCCTTGGGCCGTCGGGTCGGAAGCCTGCTCGCCAGCGCCGCAGCGGCCCAGCAGCCGAGTCCAGCAGCCGAGCCGACCGCGCGCGCCTTTCCTCTCTTTCGGTCGCTGACAGGTGGGGCCCTGATGTCAGTCGTCTCCTTCCTTCCATCGTAACCGAGCCGGTCACCACCCCATCAACGAACGGCAACCGAATCCGCGTATCCAGGAGTTCCTTTCCAAATTGATCACGTCAATACCCTATATAAGCTAGAACCGCACCCACCATACCCTTTTTATTCGGATTTTGTGCTGTAGTTGCCCTAGCCGCGCCTTGGAACCCTAGAAGCCGCGGTGGAGGCAAATTCGTCGGCCACTTCGTGTTCTAGCCATTGTAAGATGTTCTATTAGCTTTAGCTCGTTGTTGTGACTCAATTTGTACTAACAATTTGAAGATAATGTCGTGTTGCGTTTTTACCGTGTGAAGGAGCTAAGCCGCCCGCCTTTTGGAGCCGCCGTCGTTTTCGTGCCGCGATTGATTGTCTTGGAGCCCTAGGTGAGATCGCAATGAGCTTTTCGTTCGATTGGTACCACCCGCGCATGTTTTGGTGAAGTGTAGGGCGGGTTTGGCATGTCCGGCGAGCTGCGGCCATGGCGCCGCCGTGTGTTGGGGCGGGCGGCGGAAGCGCCGCCGGCCTCCTCTGGAAGAGATGCGAGCCGTCCGTTCTTAGATGGACGCACGAGATTAGAAGATACCCCTTCGCGGGTAAAATTTATAAAGAGCCCCTAGACTTTTTCAGATTAGAACCCGCGTCCTTAGCGTATTGTCTGAAATACGTTTTCGTGTTTTGAAAGCGTATTCTCTTCCGGATAAGTCAAAATACGTTTTCAGGTATTTACAGTTTTGCCACTAGGATTGTTTTGGTCATAAAATCTTCGTTTTAACTCCGATTTGATCCGTTCAAGTTGCGTTAGGTTCGTATTTGCGAGCTCTACATGTTAGTGTAGTTGTACAGTTAGTTTTGATAATTTATTTTTCGAGGTTATAATTAAGTATTTATTTATCTATAGGAAATCTTAGAAAATTCATAACTTTCACGTTTTAACTCCGAATTTGGTGATCTTTGCGTCTGTGTGATCGAAGAAACGTGTAGAAGAGTTTTATAAGCTTTTATTACTGTTTTTTACTGTTGGTGTACTGTTCTAATTATATCTCTTTGTTTGCTTCGTGTATGTTTGATTGGATGCATGTGTGTGTTGATTGATGATCGAATATAGAAGGTGAGCTGTATTTGGACGATTCGGAGTATTACTTTGAGCCAAGTCAGCAGTATCACTTGGAGAGCTTTGATCAAGGCAAGTATAACACAGGACTATCCTTGTTACCTATACATTGAATTATCATACATATGCATGTGCTTACCTTGACAACCTTAGAGATTATAACTTAGTGATTGTTATCTTGATTCCTTGTCAACCTTGAGAATGCATATGGGTAGCTACTGCTAGTGCTTAAACTAAGAACAATGATCTTGTAATTTGATTAATGGATTAAGCAATCAACTATTAAGATGATTTCATTGTTGTTAAAAGGGGGCTAGAGCTGTGAGGGCTATATGGCTCTGGCTTTAGTTGTTCAAGAGACCTTTTCTAGCTTGTTAGAGGTTACCTTAAATGGCGTAAGAATGGCTTGCCATGTTGGGTGTAGTCCGAGCCCCTGGCTAGTGTGTATAGGCTGCGGTTGTTGTGCCACAGGGAAGGGGTTCTACATCTGCCTGCCGAGTGAAATCTAATGGCCCTAACTTGTTAGACGAACTTTTGAGTGGCTTTATATGGTTCTCGGGTGTTTGGGCTTGATCTCCCCACTCATTTGGAAATCATGACTTACAGTGAAAGTGTACACCTCTGCGCAGAGTTAAAAACTGGTATACTAGCCGTGCTCACGGATATGAGGCCTTGGGATTCTTATGGAATAGTTGATCATAACTGTTATATCATGCTTAATTATTGTTGATTATTATTATGCTCATGTTAATGCTATTCATTATCCTTATTACAATTGATCATTGGTTCTTTAATGGGAAGTGGTTTATCTTGATGCTACTCAATTGCTAATGTATGATTAAAAAGCTAAACGCAGTTAAACAGTGTCTAGCCTTTTTGAGCCTCATGAACCCTGTGTTATATTTGTGGAGTTCGACATGAACTCACCCTTGCTATTTCCACCATAACAGATGAAGATATAGAGGAAGATTATCGGAATGAGTACTAGTCTTGGTGTCAACCAGTCAACCGTGTCCCTGTGTGGAGTTTCCGCTGAAGAATTACTATTAGTTATTATTACCTATCGTTCAAGACTATGTCTTAAATACTTATTCGTTATGTAATAAGCACTGTGATGATACTTTGTAATTTGTCAACTTATGTGTGCGACTGGTTCCTGGGGCGCACATGAGTCTTTTATACATCCTATTTTTGTCCTTAAAAATGGGTGTGACACTCCTCCTCCTCCTCACGTGATGTCATAGGAACCATACGAGCAAACGAGGTGTGTACACTGAATCCATGCTAATAAAGATGTGTTTTTTTAACAAATGAGAAAGATTTTATATGAGGATGAAAGATCTGATCAATATATTGACATGAACTGACACTACAAGAAATGTGTTGGTTTATGACAAAACGTGCGTCATAAACCATGCGCCTTATTCCATGGTTTGTAACGTTTATATGTTCATAGAATGTCAGAGAAAATGTTCTCTGACATTCTATGAATAAGGCGCATGGTTTATGACGCACGTTTTGTCATAAACCGACACATTTCTTGTAGTGTGACTCAGGCAATGTCAAGGGTAGGCACTCTAGCTAATGTTAAGATGAACACGCATTGTAGATGGAATATGAGTAGTTGGCTACACCGTGGTGTTCAGAGACAGGACAATAAGGCATGAGGTGAAATGACTTCCCTGTGTTGTCTTGCACATTGAATGTAAATGCCCTAGGGTACGGTCTGAACTTCTCAGATCCACTCCATGCATTTGGTGAACCATATACTCACATCAACTCATAGAGTCTAAACTATTGCTCTGTTAGGATCCACTTTACACATTGAGTGGACCACACACTTCCACCAACTCACTTACATTTTAGTAATCTCACTTCACGTAAAACGGTTATCAGGTTGATGATACGGGCTCTAGTAAATTTATATTTTAGTCTAACCCACCATTGATTAGGAATGAAGATGGGATTAAATTGAAGCAATCTTACATGCGCACACACATGGGCCACCATGGTCCTAATCCAAACTGAGCTGGATATCACATATATTCTACTCTAAGGGAAAGGCATACCTCTAATTAAGTTTGACATGTTGCCTATCAGTGATTTCATTATCAAAAGTATTGATCTTGTCCATTGGAAGAATGTAGCATTAAATTCTCTTATTTAACTTCTTCTACTCTATTATTCAACATAGCTGCCAACGACTAATATTTGTGACATGCGTGACTGTATGTTTGAATTTATTACATATCAAAACGTAGATATTTGTTGAATGCAACTTAGATTAGTTTCCAACACATTACATTTGATATGATTGACACATTTAATGAACTATATGTCTAAAGTAATTCTGGCATAGCACCAAAAATTAAGCCTTTATTTTTACAAATAGGGGCACCCTATCAGGATCCCATCTCTATATTCTCTTAGCGACTCAAACGACTTATCATATTTGCCTCTATTTACTCTTCATCTTTGTTTGAGCCTACAGACCTGTTAGTTTTTGGGATAAGAAGTAATCAACAAAGGGAGACATAAAAAGTGGCATCATTGGTCTTTTCACTCACATATATATGTCGTGATGCACAATGGTGTATGGTAGAAAAATCACCATAATTGAGATCCCAAGAATAGGTCAATACTGCAAAGAAGACTTTTAGAGGTGCTTCTAACTTTTTTAGAGTGATGCTGCACGTGAGATGGCTGAGTGACATAGAGGGTGGATTGATCGATGAGTATATGATGATCTAGTGAATATATGATGATCTAGTGAGGATGCCTTGCATGTGGGGGGCTGGTATGATGAGTGGCTCTCAAAGTATGAATAAAAGGTCTGTTAAAAGCTACTTCTTTTACCTCTAATGCAGTCCTAAAATTGTGTGTGTAGAGAGAGAATGCAATATGAGCAGTAAGGGATCAGACCAAACCTACTCCTTAATGCAGGATAGGTGATGATCTCGGAGGAGCGACCTCCATATGTGATGGGCCGATGAGATGATGTGTGTGTGAGAGAGAGAGGGAGGGACAGAAAGAGAAGAATACAAGATGAGCAATAGGGATGGGGCCAAACCTACTCCTCAATGCCACCTCGGCTACTGCAATGGGTGCACAGAACCCTGCTTCCGTCCGTACGATGTGCAAGCATATAGTGGGTAGTGACATGCACTCCAACCCAAAAAAGGGAACACTCAGCAAGCCTTAATTGTAAGGTTGCCTAGCTTTGAAGTGTCAGCGCAACAAACATACACACTATATAAAATGTGTGTGTGAGAGAGAGAGAAAATATGAAACTTAGCAAGTGCTTAGCAAGCTGAAGCCTTTGGTCAGTGTGGTCGTACAAGTTGGTAAATATGAATCCCGTGCTATATATGTCATCGGCAGAAGTAGGAAAAAATGGTACTAAAATGGAGACGGACCCCACCAACATCATCATATTAATATATAGTGTACAGTATCAAGTTATATCAACGCTGGTAGGCAAGCATGCACATCATGCAACAGCCAACAAAAAACCAACATCACTGACAGACAACGGTAGAGCCTCAGCTCAAACAGCAACAGAGGAGAGGAGTAGGGTACACACGCTCATCAATCCTCAGCTCGAGGTCGGGCTCGTCGCTGCCCCACGCCGTCCCAGTGTGCCGGTCTACGTGCTCCGGGTCCAGTTGAGCATGTCGCCATCGACCAGGCCGGCACCGCGGTCGTGGTCCGCGCCGACGTCCACGGCCACCGACGTGTGGGCGTGGCCACCAGCCCATCTCTCCAGCTCCAAGCGCAGCGTGGCAACCGCGGAACTGTACGCCTCTCAAGCCTGGGCGCAACACGATCTTGGATTTTAGTCCAGAGTTTCTAACCCGATCTTGATACATGACCATATATTTAACTACCAATACGTAAATAAGCGTTCTAACAAGGTATTACAGTAAACTATGCTCAATAGGGTCCCGGTAGCGATTAAATGCAAGTATGCAACTGACGACGCATTAATCTAGTCTTACCTTGTACTAAGCGTGAACATAAGTTTAAAACGAACATAAATATTGTTAGCCATTGGATCAAGTGGGAGAATGATATAATCTCGGCTAATACAGAGGTTCTTGCATGTCGACACGTGTCCCCCGCGTGCTGCCACGAGATGCTACATGTTATGATGTATGGACCCAGACGCGGACGGCAGGAAGGAGATGGGACGCCGGGGGCCTGATGCTTGAATCAGTAGGCCGGAAGACTCAACGACAACGCCCCACAAGTGTGCCGCCCAGAAGCTGTCATAGGGGACCATGGTCCTAATCCAAACTGAGTTGGAGATCACAAATGTCCTACTCTAAATGACAAGTATTGATCATCTTGTCCATTGCAAAAAATACCATTAAATTTGCTTGTTGAGCTTCTTCTATTATTCAACATAGTTGTAACCTTATAGGCATGTAAGCTTCGCTGGCGACTTACATTGTGACATGTGTGACTGTACATTTGAATTTATTGCTTATTATAGTATCAAAACAAGTATATTTGTTCAATCTAACATATATTCCATTCCGACACATCACATTTGATCAATTCCCTAACACCAAGCAATTCTCACCAAGCCCTAAAACTTAAGCCTTATTCTTGCAGAAATAGGAGGATCCCTATCAGGATCTCACCTCTATTCTCTTTGCAACTCAAATGACTTCTCATAATTGCCTCCCTATACTCTTCTCCTTTATTTGAGCCTACAGCCACGTTTGTTGGTATTTTTGGACACAGAGTAAAGAACAAAGGGAGACAGAGAAAGTGGCATCACCGGTATTTTTCACTCACATATCTTTGAAAATATTTTTAGAGAGTTGCTTCTTACTTTTTTAGAGTGGGACTGCACAGGAAATAGGGCGAGTGTCATATAAGATGGATCTACCGATGAATAGATGATGATCTAGTGGGGGCGCCCTTCATGTGAGGGGCTAGGGAGATGGTAAGTGGTTCTCAAAATATGAATAAGTTAAAAGGCTTGTTGGATAGCTAGAAGTATGTGCCGTCTTTTTTGTTTTTAGCCCTTTTTTAGAAAGATTTTCTCAAATACATCCCTGACGGAAAGATTTCAGAAAATGGACCCAGGGCTTGGCGCCATCCACGCTGACGCCAAGATAACACAGCTTGGCGCCGTTAACGTTGGCGCCAAGCCCCCATGCCACTTGGCCGACGACGCTGAGCTGGCGCTGACGTGGCAGCACCTTGGCGCCGTCACCATTGGCGCCAAGCTTGGCGCCATCGTCATTGGCGTCAAGCCTGGCGCCACAGATCAAATCACCATGTATATCATTTTTTATCCTAAGTATTTCCAGGTTGTTCTAAGTGATCAAACAGAAAGTCACTGTAAAAACTCTAGAGTTAGTCATATTTCTCAATATCCAAGTCATTGTAAAATTTCAAATTTGTAAATGTCCAAGTCATGTTAAAAAAGTCATTTTTCCATATGTCTACAACATGGTAGTCGGTATTCTAACATATCCAAGTCGTAGAAAAAAATCCAGATTTATTTGGCTAAGTCTTTAAATTTACTATGGGATGGGAATGGAAATATGGCTAAGTCTGGATTTTTACTATGATTTGGACATTGACAAATTTAAAATTTTATCATGACTTGGATATTGAAAAAAGGCTTCATGTTAAGTCATGGAATTAGGATCCAAGTCATGGTAAAATTTTAAATATCCAAATTCAAGATTTAGCCCAATTCTAAATTATTCATGTTTTGAATTTGGGTCCAAGTCATGGTAAAATTTTATAGTAAAATTAACATGAACCCCTAATTCCATAACTTAACATGAAGCCCTTTTTACCATGACTTAAAATTCCATCTTATAGTAAAATTATGGTCCAAGTCATGGTAAAATTTTAAATATCCTAGTCCAAAACATGAAGCCCCTTTTCAATATGAAGTCATGGTAAAATTTTAAATTTGTCAATGTCCAAATCATAGAAAAAATCCAGACTTAGCCAAATTCTAACATAGTCAAGTCATAGTAAAATTCAAGACTTAGCCAATTTCTAGGTTGGCCATCATATAGTAAATATCAAGACTTCGCCAAAATTTTATATATCCATCTCATAGAAAAATTAGGGTCCAAGTTTTTTTAGAGCTTTGTATGTCCATCTCACGGTAAAATTAGGTAGTCAGGATTTTTGCTGCGGCCTGGATATGTTAGAATACGAACTACCATGCGATAGCATCAAATTTGTCAATGTCATGGTAAAATTCCAGACTTAACCAATTCCAACATGTCCCATCTCATGGTAAATTTATAGACTTAACAAATTTTTATATGTCCATCTCATGATAAAATTCCAAACTTAAGAAATTCCAACAGCTCGACGCCAAGATCCATGGCGCCAGGCTTGGTGCCAATGACGATGGTGCCAAGCTTGGCACCAATGGTGACGGTGCCAAGGCGCTGTCACGTTAGCGCCAGCTCAGCGTCGTCGGCCAAGTGGCATGGGGGCTTGGCGCCAATGTTAACGGCGCCAAGCTGTGTTACCTTGGCGCCAGTCCATTTTCTGAAATCTTTCCGTCAGGAGCATATTTGAGAAAATCTTTCGAAAAAAGGGCTAAAAAGACGGGAAGTATGTGTATAGAGAGAGAATACAAGATGAGCAATAGCGGACCAGACCAAACGTACTGCTGAATGATGCTAGATAGGTGATGATCTAGTAGGGGCAACCTGCATGTGAGGAGTCTGTGAGATGATGAGAGGCTCTATAATATGAATAATGTAATAATTCGGTTGGAAGCTAGTTCTATCACCTTCAGCTCCAAAAGTGTGTAGAGATGATACAGAGAGAATACAGGACGAGCAATAGCAGACCGGATCGGACCGAACCTACTCCTCAATGCACATATTGAGATATATATAATCTCGTCAGTGGATCGTCATCAAGACATCAATAAAAAGTTAATCTGGAGTCTGAATCTGATATTCGTGGGGCTGGCCCACCATATTTGAGCAATTTAGCATGCAGGATCTCCATGTCTCTTCTCTCTGGCCGGATCCAAGCAGGCAAGGTTTCTCTTCGGTACGATGTGTGCGCATCCATGCATGCACATACAGGCTATGCATGCACGTATGGGCCAGGCCGGGTGCATCTACGTACAAACCCCCGGGTGCATCTACGTACAAGCGAACAAGGTGCAAGCCAGGAGGCCGTGCTGGCCGCCAGGGGCGTGGCGCTGTGATGATGCATCTACCACGCCGGGCACAAGTCTTCATCAACTTCTACAAGTACAACTCCACGTGATCAAGTTCCACGGCGTACCACGACGATGCTACCGAAGAAGTCCGAGGCGATCCATGCTACACCAAGCATGCAAGTGCGACTGCGATGATACCATGCGCCGTTCGACACCGACAAGACGAACAATGCAGGCGGGCATGGCTGATATTCTAGCCATGTTGTACCGGCTCATGGACCAACGAGGCCCTTACAACGACGTCACCAACGTCTACACACTACTACAGATTCAATCATCAGTGCCGGCCACATCACTGCCGAAATTAGGACAACCGGCAGTGATGACCCTTCACTGCTGGTTCTAGGCTCTGACAACCAGAAAATAATTGGGGGGTGCGAGAACCGGCAGTGATGACAACTATCACTGCCGGTTTGTGCCTCCCGCCGGCAGTGATGACAACTCCACTTATCACTACCGGTTCAAGCCAAGAACCGACAGTGATGAGCCTGACAGCACAAAAAGGTTGTAGCCGTCATCTTCTTCCTCCACTGTTTTATCCCGAGAACAGAGGCGCGCGTTTGGGCCACTCCCAAATCCGTGAAGCTACCACTTGGATTTGGAAGAATGGCTTGATCTTTTTGCTTTAAGGTTAGTAACCAGCCTCCATTCCTTCGATTTTGTTGCTTAATTAGCTTTGTTTTGA
The DNA here is from genome assembly GCA_020631735.1 of Saccharum officinarum. Taxonomy (NCBI): domain Eukaryota; kingdom Viridiplantae; phylum Streptophyta; class Magnoliopsida; order Poales; family Poaceae; genus Saccharum; species Saccharum officinarum. The sequence continues at coordinate 7,015,267 of CM036165.1, read as the reverse complement.
TGGCTATAATGCTTGATTCTCATTCTTATTTCTCCATTCTTCTACAGAGCACTTTTCTAATTCATGGCTATAATGCATTGTTAGTATGTGATGTTATAATTGGTTCTTAGGAGTAGAGTAGATTCTTTTTCAATGTTGATGAGCAAATTAACCCATGTGTCACCAAACAATGCATTGTTTGGAGCAGTAGTGGCGGATCTACAGGGGGCTGGGTGGGCTCCAGCCCCCCTAATGACTTGATTTACTACTAGAAACACTATAGCAAAAATCTCAAATCACCATTAAATCTTCATGCAAATCAACATCTCCATTGTTTTTAGCCCCCTCTTGATTATCATCCTGCATCCGCCACATGTTTGGAGCTACATTGTTGTTCATGATCATGTCTCCAATTTTAGTATTTTTTTAAATTAATGTCTCTATTTTTATGTGGCATGGAGTAGAATAATTGTTCTACAATATTGTGCAATAATTATTTTTTATGGGGCTGCGATTTTTAATTTATATGGGCATTGTTTGGAGCTACATTGTTATTCGTGATCATGTCTCCAAATTTAGTCTTTTTTAAATTAGTGTCTCCATTTTTATGTTGCATGGAGTAGAATAATTGTTCTTCAATATTGTGCAATAATTGTTTCTTATTAAAACTTTCCTATGTTTCCTCTGCCCGGCCCATTTTACCTGTGCAGACATGGATCGAGGGTGGATGTACGATCTGTCATGTACAGACCAACGGTACTTGATGGGCATCGACGATTTCATCAAGCTCGCTAGAGCCAATGCTGGGGACTCACAGCCTGTATTCTGTCCATATAAAGATTGCAAGAATACGAGAAAATGGGGCGACGTGGAGCATATACGATTGCACTTGATTACCAGGGGGTTCATGAGAGACTACACGATTTGGACTTTGCATGGGGAGGTTGGTCAAAATGTTGCACAAGAAAACAATGATGATGTGCCCATGCCTAGCGTATCCCTAAACGCATTTCTGCCTATTGATGATTACCAATGCTACACAGTACCTGTGCCTACCAACGATAATGTGTTTAGGAATACATTAGTTGACGACACAGAGGAAAATGATGGCATTTCACAGTTTCTATAAGAACATCGGTGGAGAGGTAAGGCATCTTTGATAGGTTTGAGCACAGATGGGATGAATCCATTTGACTAGGTTAGAAGCAATCATAGCACTTGGCTAGTGACGCTATGTATATACAACCTTCCACCCTGGCTTTGTATGAAACGGTCATACATCCAGATGTCACTACTAATCCAAGGGCCAAAACAACCTGGTAATGATATCGATGTGCTTCTACAACCAGTGATCGATGAACTACTACAGATGTGGGAGACGGGTGTGAAGGATGTTTGGGATGAGTACAAAAAAGAACATGTCACGATAAAGGCTATACTTATCGCTACAATCACTGACCTGCCAGGGCGAGGTTGCTTGTCTGGAGAGAAGACAAAAGGATACACTGGGTGTGTCGAGTGCTTGGACGAGACTGATGCTATACATCTACCAGAAAACAAGAAGATGGTCTATATGGGACACCGTAGGTTCCTACGAAGGGATCACCCTTACCGCTGGAATAGAAAAGATTTTAATGGGACTACTGAGAAACATGGACCTCCAAAGTATCGAGACGGGAAACAGATACTTAAACAAGTAAGCAAACTCACAGATGTTTTCCTTGGGAAGGGGGAAGGTGTAGTACCAGCGCCAGCCGGTAGTATCTGGAAGAAAAAATCAATCTTTTGGGAACTACCTTATTGGCCACTTTTGAGTGTACGTCACTGTCTTGATCCAATGCACATAACTAAAAACGTGTGCGGTAACACACTTAACATGTTGATGAACACCGGGGGAACAACAAATGATTCTCTCGCGACACGCTTGGACATGCAACACCTGGGCCTCAGGAAGGAGTTGCACCCAATAACTCTTGAGGATGACCACTTGAAACTTCCGGTGGCATCATGGACACTGAAAAAGGAAGAAAAGGCCATGCTTATTTCTTTCTTCAATGATCTCAAAGTGCCAACTAGCTACTGTGCGAACCCAAAGAGGCTAGTTAACATGAGAGAACTTAAGTTTAACTATGGTTGTATGAAGGCCCATGACTGTCATGTTATTATGACTCAGCTGCTCCTAGTTGCCCTGCGAGGTATCCTCCCTGACAAGGTCCGTGCCCCAATCATAAAGTTGTGTTCGTTCTTCAACGCGATCTCTAAAAAGGTCATTGAAGGGGCCAAGCTAGACCAGCTGAAGCAGGAGATAACTGAGATTCTATGCAGGCTTGAGATGCATTTCCCACCGACTTACTTCGACATATCAGTGCATCTACTTGTTCATCTTGTGGACCAAATTAAAGCCCTTGGCCCAATGTACCTACACCAGATGTTTCCTTTTGAGAGGTTGAAGAAAGTTTTCAGGCGGTATGTTAGGAATAGATTCAGACCAGAAGGGAGCATGGTAGAAGGATGGACAACGGAGGAGGCCATTGAGTTCTGCATATATTATATGGACATCAATCGGGTCGGAGTTCCAGTATCTCGTCACGATGGAAGACTAGGGGGAAAAGGAACGATAGGTGAGAAAGCTGTCAAAATAGTCGAAGTGGTTTCCTTCAGACAAGCACACTTCACTGTTCTCCAGCAGGCCGACAGTGTGATGGCATACATTAATGAGCACAAGCAGTTACTGCAAAGTAAGCACATCGGTAGGTCACAGGCTTGGCTTGAGAAAAAACATAAGGAGGATTTCGGTGACTAGTTTCGACGCCGCAGGCTAGGAATGGTGACGGGATGTCAGCTAGATCTCTTAGCTCCCGGACCTTCGACTACGGTGATGATGTACCAAGGTTATGATATAAATGGTTTTACATTTTACACAAAAAAACAGGATGGAAAGAGCACCAACCAAAATAGTGTTGTTCGTTTCGACGCCCACGATGAATACGGCATGGTGGAGGCAACATACTATGGTTTCATAGATGAGATATGGGAGCTAGACTATGGACGACAGTTGAAGGTCGCTCTTTTCCGTTGCTAGTGGGTCCGGCTAGATGAAATCAACACCGACAATGATGGGTTCACTACCGTTGATCTATCCAAGACCGCATACAGAGATGACCCCTTCGTCCTTGCAAAGGACGTTTTGCAAATCTTCTATGCAAGGGATAACAATACAAAGGGAAGACTACAAGTAGTCATGCATGGCAAAAGGAAGATTGTCGGTGTTGAAGGAGTGACGGACGAAGAAGAGTACAAAGGTTATCAAGAAATGGCTCCTTTTGGGGCAGGCATTACCCTACCTATCCTTGAAGAGGGTGACGAACCTGCTTACCTCTGGAGTGATCACGATGAGGCCATCATAGTTAGAATATCATAAACTATGTAATCCTTAATGAAATGTTGTTTTAGTAATTTGCATCGAATTTGAGATCATATGGAGTTGTAGAGATTGATGAGTTCTACCACTATTATTTTGGAACTTTGTTGATATAATGGATGCCATGTTTCCAACAAAGTGACATAACTTTGTGTGAGACAGAGCACTTTATGAGACATGCCTAATAAAACTTTCTCAAATTGAGAAATGACTAAAATAAAAGTTGTAGACATTCATGAGTTCCACAACTTTGTTGTTTACAACTTTTCCATTTGAGATCAATTGGGGACCCAAAATGTTTAAAAATAATCAATATCACTGCCGGTTCTAATAACCACTCGGCAGTGATGTCCCATATCACTGCCGGGTGGTTATTAGAATCGGCAGTGATATGGGACATCACTGCCGGGTGGTTATTAGAACCGGCAGTGATATGGGACATCACTGTCGGGTGGTTATTAGAACCGGCAGTGATATGGGACATCACTGTCGGGTGGTTATTAGAACCGGTAGTGATATAGGACATCACTGCCGGTTCTAATAACCACCCGGCAGTGATGCGTGGGTTATATAAGGCCCTGGCGCGCTCCAAGGTAGCACGACATTTTACGCGCTTGACGCTGTTCGCCAGTGCACGCCGCCGCCGCCCGACGCGCACTGCACGACGTCGCAGCCCGACGCCGCCCTTCACGACGCCATCCCCTACCGCTTCCTCAACGCCGCCGTCCCCTACAGCTACGCCAACGCCGCGAGGAGCTCCTCCACGTCGCTGTTGAGCGCGCCACCCCTGCTTACTCGGTGAGTGCCCATAAGGTGTTCGATAGAATGCCCACCTCACATTGTCTTTTTTTCCTTCTTCCTGGTTGTGTGTGGGTGAACTTGTGCATGTGTGTGCTTGTTGCTCGTATTCATGATCTCTAGTACCGAGAAATGATTGTTCGGTTGAGACAGGTAGTTTTAATCTTGTCGAACTTTTGTTCTTTTTCCTTTCTTTTTAGAAATGAACACTTCCTTGAAATATTACTCTATCAGGATATGTATTCTTGGGGTGTGTGTGTGTGCTGATAATGGATAGATTAGAATGGGACATTCTGTAGCTTCCAAGAAATGTATTTTAGTTGTCAAGTTTTTACTTACTTCAGTACTTATTGCAAGCTTTTCCCCTATTCTCGTCCTGGTTACTAAGGTTTCTAACAAAAAAATGCAGTCCTTGAATAGATTGCCAGCAGGCTTACCATATGCCTACATGGAAGGATAGTAGTATCCCTCGGCTCTGAGAGGCAAATAAGGTTTCTATTTTTTAATTGTCTGTCGAAATGCATGTCCAGAAACATGACTCGTCATCGCCAATTCACCACCCGTCGCCGAACTACTGATACCCCACAAGCAGAGAGCACTGCGACAGGAGCGCCGCAGGATCCAACTAATGGTGGTGGTAACAATCAGGACGATTGGAGCCCTAGCCATTATCTGCAGCTTGACCAAGGAGACGAGGTAATAACTTAGGTCATACCTAATAACGCGATAGTAAGAAATCACGCTAGATAAGTTTGATGGGAACTTATTTATGAATTTTGAAGCAGGTTCCGCCGCAAGAGCCAAGTGGTGAGGGTACCAGTAGGACTAAGCATGGTGCAACAAAGCTTCCTCAAACAAGTAAACATTGGCACATCTCTGAGTTCGACCAAGTAGGGGAGCCGGTGGAGCCTCTTAAAGCATTAGGCCCATATAAGAGTGTCATCGGGGCACTTGTAAGAGACTTTATCCCGATCAAATACAGGAAATGGACTAGTCGTGAGGATGACCCATGGAGGGTTCTAGAAAGTGAGAAGGAGCTAGTTTGGAATAAGTTGAAAGGGTATTTCACTTTTCCTAATGACTATGACGAGGCGACAATCAAGAAGAAGGCCAATGAAATCATGGGTCGCTCGTTCAATACTTTCAAGGGAACCTTGTACAAGTTAATCAAGGAGGACAGAGAACCGAATTTTGAGGGAGGTCAATACAACAAGCAGAGAGACTTCTGGGAGGAGTTCAAGGCTTACAAGCTATCCGAAGAGGCCAAGGCATCAAGCGAAAGAAATAGAGCAAACTCGCTTAAGGTAAAGGATCCTCATCGCCTAGGATCGCATGGCTATGTAAGGAAGATTCCGGAATGGGAAATGGAAGTCCAGAAACTAGAGCAGCGCGGCGTTAGGCCTCAGACAAGCGATTGGTAGCCCAGATCAGTAAACTACCTACTCGCAAGGGGGGCACAATACAATAGTGACGGGAGCCTTAATGCCAGTAGTGAACCCGTCAGCAATCTCCTCCAGAGGATTTCAACCTTAACTGAGGAAGTGAATAGAGGTAACCGCAAGTCCGATAGAGAAAATGACGTGCTCACACAAGCACTTGGAAACAAGGAGCACCCCGGTCGCACTAGAGGAGCCGGGAATGTTCCTTGGGTGAAAGCATTTGAAGGTGAATCTTCATCCTATAGGAGCCGAGCGAGGGCTAGAACGCAAAGAGAAGAAGAGCTCCAAAGGTTTCGAAAGGAAATCGAAGATAGCATGGAAGCACGGATAGCTGCTCAAGTTGATGCACGAGTTATGTCAGCTATGCAATCCATGTGTTCGACACAACCGCAGCCTATCCTGACTTTGAATAGCCCAGTGCCCAAGGGTCGCAGTAGCTGCGGCTCAACCCCTATGCTTGACGAAGAAGAGGTCAATGCTCCTCATCCGGTGGACAACATCACTGGACCTATTAGTGTCAGGTTGTACATCCGTCAGCAGTGGACAAAAGACAAGGTGGCGGTCGGACAAGCATTTCCAAGAGGAGACAGCATCATTCATGGTAAGCCAATGCCACCCGGGTATGCCAGGGTCAGTATTGATAAGATCTTGGATAAGAAGTACAATAAGATACACATTGATTTCCCAGTGGATGAAGATAGGCCGCGTCTTGTTCACAACTTGGGCACTCATGTGGCTTGGCGCAAACGCTTCATCAAGCTGGATGAGCAGCCATCTTCGGATGATGAGGATGACAGTGAATCATCGGCATCGCCACCGCCAAGAGGTTTCTCTTCTCTGCAAGATCCTCATTCTCTCTCTCCTGCCTCGAAAGAGAAGACACCTCCTCCACCGCCAAAGGAGAAAACACCTCCTCTACCTCCTCCCCCGCCAAAGGAGAAAACACCTCTTCTACCTCCTCCACCTCCTCCACAGCCAAAGGAGAAGACACCTCCTCCTCCTCCGCGAAAATCCAAAGTGCGATCAGGTTTGACCTCGCAACACAAGAGGTCATCAGTTTCGGTTGGTAATGCTCCCTAGACAAGTAAAAAGAAGGTGGATGCTAGCATTACGAGTAAGATGAAGGACCCGACTGTGGAGCCTCCAAGCAAGAAAGCCACCGTTGCCTTCTTTAATCGAATAGCCAGTCTACCTAAGTGGAGACAACAAACCGAATTTGAAATGCAACACAACAAAGAGAGTAATCAAATCAGAGCTAGAGAAATACACACCAAAGAATTGCTAGAGATACAGAACTTGGCCAACAACATGGGCATATCCATGGAGAGGGCCACGGAGTTGTATTACAGAACGAGAGATTTTGAAAAAGCCACGGTCGCATACAAGTATTCAAGAGGCAATCCTTTGGTCGCCACCGAACAAGAGTATAGAGATTTGCCAACATACATGCGACAGTTGCATGATTATTACTCCCTGGATACTATCAACGGAGACTGTGTCGGTTTTGAAGTTTGCATCCCTCCCGGAATGGTTTTTAATCATCCTAAAGAAATGGTGCATATTATTTATTATGAACACCTCTTTCAGCTCTTCCAACGGCGCTCGCTCGATACGTAGATTTTGATGATATGGTCTATGTAAGTACCCTACCCTCACAACGTTATAATAAACTACGTGATTTGCATTTGAATATATCATATGTTTATTATGCAGGTGTATGGCAAAATGGTGCCTAAAGAAGCAATTGAGCAATATAGACTTCTTGGATCCCATATTTGTAAATGAGACAACATGCACCGCCCCTGGTGAAGATGACTATGTACCAACAAGTTTGAAGATTGAGTTTGAAAGGATGTTTAGAAACAACAAAACAAACGTACTCCTACCCTACAACTGCGAGTATGTGTTCTCGACCCTTATTTTAGTGTTTCTTTTCTTGATATGTCATTCAATAACATGGACTTTGTGATTGCAGCAACCATTTCATCCTCGTAGATATCTATCTTGAAGATTCACATATCGAGGTGTGGGACTCAAAGAAAAAGCCACTTTCTCTTATCGACCCCCTAGTCAAAGTGTTGAATAAGTAAGTGAACCCAATATCACAACACTTTCTAATCACATAGGATATTGTAATGTCCTCGGTCTTCACACTTCATTTACAATGTAACATAGAATGAAGGCATTACCTAATTGGAAAAATCTCAATAGCAAGATGCAAAAGCAATGGAGTGCCCCATTCAGTGTAAAGTATATGGAGGATCTCAAGACCCTAGATCAACCGATGGGGAACAACGAATGCAGGTTCTATGTGATGTGGGCAATGCTAAAATACTTTGGCGCAAAAACAAATAAGGGAGATGACATGGTATGTAGGCATCCCATTTCTATTGTTTTGTCTTACGTTTGTGCATCTCAATATCATCTTGCTTCAATTACAGCGCAAAGCAAACAATCACAACCAGTTGCTAGATTTTGAGATGAGAGGAATTCAAGAGGAGATAGCAAGGTTTGTGATGGACGAGATATTGACCAAGAAAGGATCATTCTCCATTGCGAGGACTAAGAAGTACAAGGTGCAGTACGGAAGAGACCACATTGATAGGCTATTGTAATGCGACTCTTAATTCGATACTTAAAGTTTTTTTTTGAAACTTTTGTAATATAAATGTTGATGGGTTTGTATTGTCGCTGATCAACAACCACCTTCACATCGATATCAAATTGATCGATAGCAACCACCTCCACCTCCCTGACCTCCCACCCCACCACCTCCCCTCAAAATGAAAATAAAACAATTATTAAAATGCAAATTGTGAAAAGTATATCACTACCGGTTCAAAGAAAACCGGCAGTGATAATATAATCTACACAACCGGTTGGTTAAAACAACCAGCAGTGATGGCTCAAGTATCACTGACGGTTTGTAACACGAACCGGCAGTGATACATGAGCTATCACTGCCGGTTTGGCATAACCGGCAGTGATGTGATCAGCTCATCACTGCCGAGTTGGTTATGGCGGTTCAAAATCCGCCAGTGAAGGGGGGTTTTGAACCGCCAGTGATGTCCTTCTCTACTGTAGTGACACCAACACCATGTATGGAGACGTGATGCAAAGATCGAAGATGATGACCACAGTAGCAGAATCGGAGATACTCTATGAGCTAGCTCATGAGGGTAATTAATTGGAAGCCTTCTGAGGCCCTAGAAACCATGAAGACCACTATCGCCCATGTCAGTTTGCTGCTAGCTGGCTATGTAGCATGCACATTAGGAATTTGTATATTTGTTAAACTTGTGATAGTTAATAAAATACATGTTCTTGTCTTTTTATTCTGTGTTCTTAGTACACTGGCACGCCCGCACTTTTCCCACACGAGAAGCCGCTTGAGGCGGATTTTCTGGTGTCCAAACAAAATCGACGGAGCAGAGATTTTGTCAAAGATTCTGAATTTTGACCAAATATATGTAGAGGAGTATGATGCGTAATAAGTATTTTATACAACATAAAACAATGAGCTTAATCAATAATCCTCTTCACTGAAGTCCAAGAGGAATCTCTGCACTGCCGGGTCAAGATACATAGACAAATCTCTGACCGAACCACTTGGTGATGCACTTGCGGTGGAATGCGTGGCCGCATTCGGGCATTTCCACAGCATGGCTGGCCGCAGGATTAGATGTTTTGTCCTGTAGGTAGATGCTGTAGTCCCGACACCCCGCTGGCGCCACCTCCACCTCCGCGCAAAGCATAAAGAGCACGTTGGACGCGATGAACATTAACTGTTCATCGACCCAAAGCTCAAGCGTGGCATGGGCGATGCAGCCATCCCAGCAGCCCTCGCGCGCTAGGGTCACGAGTTTAGGAACCTCGGGCTCAGGAAGGATGTCCTCCCACTGCTCATCAGTGAGGTTGAGTTGGTGCAGCTGTGTGAATGTCCTCATCAAGCCGCAGAGGACATCATAGACACCTTCCTGGTCACCGGGATGCCCACGGCTTGATTCACCTTCAAGATCCTGGTGGCGCTGCCTCCTTCATACAGGAGGTACACCGGATACCAGTGAACGCTGTCTTTGAGGGTGTTGGTCACCATGTATTCCAAGGTCACAGAGAATGATGCTTCAAGGATGCTCCCGCCAGATGGATCCTTGATGGTGAAGATGTTCTTCGACATCGTTCTACACTTGACATGGTGTTTGAAAGTGGAAAAGTGGGCAACAGGATCTCCAAGGGAGCTCATGGCAATGGCTACTCTATGGGTCTAGTGGCTTAGTTTGTAGCTATGATTCGAATTGGTTTGGAGTTGGAGTAAGGATGGTTTAAAGGGAACCCGGTGTTAAATAGCTACGGGATGAACGGGGGATAGTGTTAGTATTTCTTAACGCATACAGAAATAATCTACAAGCACACATAATTGCTATTGTAGCATTTCACCCAGAAGTATTCAGGGTATTGTATTTCCATGAGGAACGGATGTGTAAATGTCTCTTAGCTGGTTCACCTAGGGTAACAAGAAGAAAGATAGCTCAGGTAGCGAGGTTTTCTAGGGATAGAGATCCTAAGCTAAGATAGCTTTGCCACTACAAACTTGCTTTAGACACTGGATAACACTTGGTCTACCAAGTGTTGTCGGCCTACGGCTCTACGCCGAACCACCACGTGGGGGATTACAAGGGACAAACAGAGCTATCACCACTTGCCGCCTACCCCTCAACCATATGGCACGAGGCAAATTAAGGTAGCCTCTAGCCTGAATACCATGTCTACGCTATCGACTACTACTCTAGTGCCGTACAGGGTTATCCATCTTTATCAGGAGCCCTCCACTAGAGTATCTGCCATGGGGACGGATGATGAACCCACAATAAATAGTAAACAAGACTAACTTAAAGTAAGAGCTCAACACTGTAGATGAACACAAACCTTTATACTCCAAATAGTACTAGATTCGCCGAGGTACAAGTGAAGAGGGAGCCGACATTTCTGGCATTCCTTCGCTAAGTGTACACGGGGACCCGAGTACACAAGAGGACGTAGCTGACAACTCCGCTACTTCTCCACTTTTACTCACTCACTCCCTACTACAACTAGCTAGAGACCTAAGATATGAAATGGAGCTCTACTCTTCTTCTAGCTACAGTGTGTCTCCTTATGCTTTGCTCTTCCTTGATGATGAATGAATGAATTATGAGAGGGGAGCTCCTTTTATAGGTGGAGAAGGGAAGGATCCTAAGGATTATGCTTGATCTCCATATGGAAGGAGCAAACCGCCATGTAGGTATGCTGAATCTGGCAAGCACCTGTGCAACCATCATTGCAAAGGTGGTATCAAGCAACTGACCAAAGCTCGGGCCAAACGGGGCCAGTGGGGGTGCGGCTGCACCCTTGGCTGGGTTGCCTTGGCACCGCCTTTGCCTAGTGGTCTGCTAGATGGACTTGGATCAAGCCCATGTAGGTGCTTCACCTAAATTCTTTGAGTAGGTTGGGCCTTCTTCTCATTTCTTGGCATAAAATCAGCTTTACGCTTTGTTTGAAGGTGCACTTTGATCACATTTTACATGTATTCCATGTTTATGCCCTACAAATGCACAACTCACCAAAACCTATGGAAATCATTAGTTTAAAGCCCTATTTTTTTGGTTTGGTGTTGTTTTTGATGAATTTTATACAAATGTCGGTGGTATAAAATAGTAGTTAAGGACCGCCAACAGACAGTTACGAGATGGAATTTGAAGTGAATCGCTTCGAATGTAGAGGACCTTAGACAACTTCCAGTAAATGCCATCTTGGATTCTAGGGGTTAGTCGAATAGTTTCCAATACTGGACGTTTGGGAATATTTTAGTAGAACATAAGATGTTGAAAGCCCAAGTTTGGTTTTGGTAATTAATGATACCAAGTTGCTAGTGCCATGTGTTAAGTGGTTTAAGTTAGGCATAAGAAACACATGTGATGAAGGTGCATGTGGCATGGAGTGGTGGCCACAAGATCACAAAGAGATGGTGCATGGACATGAAATGATGGTCTTGGTGATCAAGCATGAGGAGATGGACATGGAACAAAGTGATCAAGGCTAAGGTATAATCATAGGGTTTGCTTTTGCCAGTCCAAGATGAGTAGTGAAGTGATTGACTAGGTTTAGGATTGATAGCCGACTATCAAGAGGGGCAATCACAGTTAGCTTGTGAATCAAGTGCTACTAGGTCATCATCTTGAGCATATGTATTAGGATCTAGTACAGAGCTAACGTAACGCCTTGAAAAATGATTGTGAAAATGCTAACACATATGCACATGGTGTTTTACACATGATGGTGTTGGCATATTTGCGAAGGCGGCGGTGTTTGAGCAGTAGTGAGGGGTTTGGGGTTCGCTCTCCCTCCCGCAGAGCTTGTGAGCGTGGGATTCAGGCGTTTTCGGGGAAATGAAATGCCTATTTTCCATTGTGCCGGTGGTTGAAAAAGTGGTGAAAGCACGGAAGTGTTTCATGAGCTAAAACATGTGCTTTAGTGATACACATATGGAAAGTAGCTCATAAGTGACAAGGGCAATCAAGCGGAATGAGAAAATGACGAAGTGTCGCTGAGATACACGCGATAGACATGCGAGCTGGGAGCAACAGACGCTGACGTTAGTATCTGTCAGGCCACCCTAGCTTGGCCTGTGCGCACGGGCGCGACAAACGCGCTGTCGCGAAGGTAACAGACGCGGCCTCATGCACTGTTCCAGCGTCTGACGCTGTGGAACTACGCGGGTGCGCGCGACCATGAGTGACAGACGCTCGATGCCGCGTCTAATGAACTCGGGCGAAAACATCATCACTGGACCACGTCTGTCGGGTGTACGGGTGTGTCTGTCGACCGGCGTCAGACGCGTCTGTCGCTACTATTCATGACCATTGGTTTTCGAATGAGCTAGACACATGGCGTCGCACGGAGTGATGGACGCGCCTATAGTGTCTGTCAGCTTGGCGATAGACGCTACTGTGCAGCGTCTGTTGCCCCCAAAATTTGCCCAATGAAGGGTATAATGGCTAGTGGCTTTTCTATTCGCTATAAATAAAGAGGTGGCCGGCCCTTGGGGGTTCACTCTTGCACATTTGAGATATTGAGGCACACTTTGAGCTATAGAACTTCCCCTCCACTTATCTCCTTGCTTGGTTGCATACTCCAGATAGATTGAGTGAGATTCAAGTGCATTGCATTGAGAGTTGCATCTAGTGGCACTTGATTCTTGAGTTTGTTGCGGATTGCTTGTTACTCTTGGGTGTTTCCTGACACCCTAGATGGCTTGGAGCAGCGGTGGTGTTGAGCTCGTGAATGGAGATTGTTTCGAGCCTCACCAAGCGATTGTGAGGGGTTCTTGAGCCTTCCCCGCGGGAGTTTGCGAATTGGCTACTCTAGTGGAGCTCATGGCTTGGAGGATCCCCATCTTGTGAGTGGATGTGCGGCACCCGCTGAGGGTTCAACTCTTGATAGTTGATTAGCTCACGATCCATCAAGTGGGTGCATCGCCACAACGAGGAGTAGCTTGCCGGGAAGCAAGTGAACCTCGGTAATAAATCTTGTATCATCTTATTGCCGAGGATTTCATTTGTGTATGTGATCACGTTGATTGATTGGTACATTGGACATATCTCTTCTCATCAACGTTGGTATATCTTTTCAAGCTTGCTCCTTTACTTATTGTTCTTTGCCTTGTTTAGCTTGAGTAGAATAGCTTATCAGTTAGGGGTAATTAGTTTAGAGATTTAGCGTTGTTGGTGTGAACTAGATATCATAGCCTTGCACTAGAATTGTTTTTGTGGCTTGCTTAAAAGTAGTTGAGCTAGTGCTAGAATTAGCTTTGCCATCTTATTTACTAACTTGTTGTTTAGTAAAGCTTGTAGAAAATTTAAATAGGCTATTCACCCCCCTTTAGCCTTTTGGACCTTACAAGTGGTATCGGAGCCGATCAGATTTACAATGCTCAGACTTTCTTGCGTGTGCTGTAAAATTTGAATAGCTATGTGGCTCCTCCGTTAGCCATTACATCGACGCGAGACTTGATCAGATGAATTCCGTTATGTTACCATACTACAGATAAGAAAGAACCAGAAAGAAACCTGTAGGCAAAACCAGCCAACAGGGTCATTTTGCTGTTGAATTTTACTGTGAACTGGAAAGTCCGGTCGCTGTATATTTGATCTCATAGGACACAGTATAAACGATTGTCAGTTTTGAATATTGTAGCAACCAGTCTGCCCCTCGACTATTGTGACTGGTTGGATTGGAGTCAAATAAAAGTACAGAAAAGACCCATCATAGCCACACCAGGGATTCAAGTCTCAAGCGTGTCATGGTGGTCAAAAGCTCCATTTCTCAAGTATAAAGTCATGTTAATCATCTGTTGTTAGAACTAGTATGTATTGGTAGTAGTTGGATGACATTGAGTAGTGGGATTGCACTGCTTTCCTCTTATTTGCATGTGTTAGATAAAATTTGTTGAACTTGCAAGAACCATGCAGCAATGATTTCATACAAGCAAGTCTCATTTTTTTCTCATTTTCCTGTGATGCTTGTTACTATGTTGTTTACAATTTTAAGTTTAGGACCTATTTTTAAATCTTGGTCGGCGCGCAGGATTGTCCGGCCGCTGAGAAACAACATGAACCAGACTTTAGTGCAGCATGCAACGTGACGTACATCGAATGGAACTTTGTTTACACCTCTGCTAATTTTCCAAGAACAAGGGAACATGGAGCCCCTGAACGAGCACCTCGCAAAATTGAAGCACCCCTAATCGAGTATGGAGCCCCTAAACAGGAGAGAACCAAATGATTATAGATCTTCTGTTAACACAAGATTTGCTATGATTCACTATCCTGAGACATGTTTACACAGACGCTTGGAACTCGAGTGAGGCACCGTTTGGTTCCTCGAGAAAGAACCATCGCATTGGACAATTCACTTCCTCGAGACACGTTTACACGGTATACGCGATCCTTCAAGAACGCAGAGTCTCTGCCTACATAAACTGTTGGCCCTATTTCCCTAGCGCTCTCCGCCTCATCGTAGTCACGCCTTCGTACTTCGCTCCAACATCGCATCCATCGTCGTTCATCGTGCGCACGCTTTGACTCTGCTTCTTCCTCAGCTATGTCGTGATGGATCAGCTCCCGATGGAGTTGGCCGCGGACATCACTGGCTGCATCGCTAAATAGTTATATGCCCCCATGGACTACCTTGCCAGCCTGCGGGCAACCTGCTCGTTCATGTGCATGGTGTGTGGCACCGCCAAAGTCAGCCGGAGCATACCACTACGCTAGGTGTTGTAGCGTCAAGGTTTTTGGGAGCGCCACTAGTATGACGATGACTATTGCGCCTTGCTCACCACCAGGCTGGCCAACGTGGGCAACCTAGAGGCCTACATCCTCACCGGCTTGCGTCTCATCTTCATGGAAGCCCATAGGTCGTTGACACCACTGATTGAATGGCTTGAGCACTCCTCCAAGGCAGGCCATAAACTTGGTATGTACATCTTCGCCCTCGTGCTCTATAGGTGCAATACCGGTGGCGGCAATGATGACATTGCCCGGTGCCTATTGAGGGAGCTCGAAGGTGCTGACGAAGCGGTGTCAGTTGCACTACCGTGAAAGAACCAGACCTAGACACGGTGTAGCAAAGACGTGTACTGGCGGTTGCAGAACATGGTGCCACAGCACGTAGAGCCCATTCTTTGTCGTGTTCTTCCTCGGATAGGCATTGCACAAGCGGTGGCTGCGGCGAGCTCATTGGATTTGAAGAATGGGACTTGTGGGCTAGGTTTTGCAGCGAGGAGTGTAGGATCTCAGGGAGTGCTATAAGTTATTCACATCATGTGGTAGATTAATTCTGAGTTAGTTCATGTTAAGTTGTGTTAAACATCTATGTATATATATCTGGTTGGTGACTTTATTTTAATTTGGCAACAACATCAACTATATATGTATCTCATTGTTCAAAGTCTGTTGGTGTTGATCGTATTTTTTTCGTACGAGCGTGCACCCCTACACGCGTCAGAAAGTCAGGCCTCTATACATTTGAACATGCCGGACAGTATCCTCCATAGTTTTTCCTCTTTTTCCTGTGATACTTGTTACTGTGTCGTTTACAATTTCAAGTTTGACTAACTTGATAGGAAATAGTAACCACATCTATGACATAAAAGATGATACCAATTTAAACATAATCTTATCTAATTTGTGCAAATGCAATCACATGAGTACAATCCAAAACATCACAAAAGATATCTCCGAATCATGCAAATAGAACCTGATAATGAGCTTAATCAAGAATCTTGATCCATAGTGCCCTTTGTGTATACATAAAGCCTATATAGTTCACAGCATACAGAAGGTATGCCCTATGTATACATAAAGCCTAGCCTCGCTCCCATTGTTTGATTCCACCTTGCATTGTGCAAAAAACCCTTGCCTCGCCTCGCAAAGTCCTGAACTCTGCCTCCTCATCACTTGCCACTAAGGTTGTGCACATGAAGCGCTACTCGATGAAGGGTCACCCAGCTCTGATCCCTGTTTCCTCCAGTGTACTGGCTCTCCCCGCTTTGGAGGAGGCGTGGCCAATGGTGTGCCTTGCTTCGGTGTCGGCGAAGGCGGCGTCGACGTCCAGTCACGGGAGACCGGTGTTCCTGTCGTGCTCCCGCCCACCGTCTCCTAGACTACCATTGCTCTACCCATCGCCCTCGATGACGACGCTGGCACCAGTGGCACCGGTGGTTAACTCGCCACTGCCACTCCTAGTGCATTCCACTTTACCATTGTCGCAGGCTGCGTGGACTCCTCTGTTCTTGCTGGCCCACGTCATGAGCAGGTCTCATGTATCCTCACGCTCCCACTCGGCATCCACCTAGGACATGTCCAAGTGCTCTCTAGGCTGCATTACGATAGACTCAGAGGACGATCATTGGCATGGGTACGCAACTCCTGCCCCTGAGAAACAAAAGCTAATGTTACATGCTAGTCGCTATGGCTTGCTGGTCTGCCCCCTTTGCCCAGAGAGTGCGCCCCATGGTTGGACACAGTCCGTCATCAGGGAGCATGTCCTCACTTGGGCCAACTGCCGCCCACACAAGACATACGCTATCGATAAAAAGATTGCCTAGCATTGCGCACTGGCAACGAACTGTTGGTATTTATTAACTTGACACTTGTTTTAGTAGTCACCTATTAATTACCTACACCTCTAGCTTACTTGTACCAGGTTGTCATCCCTAGTGTTGGAGCTAGAAATGCTTGTTGGCACTACCTAGCATTACTACTAAGTAGTTATCTTATTATTTCATGTGACTAGAAAGAATATAAAGATATGAATGAAAAGGTATCCGCAAGCGCACAGATAATTATACCATTGTAGCATTTTACCCGAGAGTATTTCAGGTATTGTTATTTATATTTTACCATTGGAAAGGGATGGCTATAGGAATATGATATTCACTTGTACATGTACTGGAGAGTTGACCATATCCAATCTCTCTACTCATAACAAGGATAAGTCACAAGATAAATGTATAATGAATGATAAATGGCAAGTCATAAATGATAAAAGCTCACTCAGAGTACTCCGTTCTATAGCATTAGCATGATTTAGGTAGAGTAGAGAAATATTCCTAAGTCATTCTTAATTACATGTCAAAGTATACTATGACTAGTGCAATTACACCTATCGATCATGGTAAGACAACTTCATATCTACATATAAGGGACATTACTAAGGAAGATCAAGAATAGAGCAAGTCTTCCTTCATAATCGGGTCCTACTTTTCCTATATTCGGGGAGTGGACTACAAAGGACTCAACGGGAGTGTCACATCCGCGATCTACCATATGGCCCGGAATATAGGGTGCATTCGCAGGTAAATAATGTATAAGCACCACATTTACACACTGTCAACCACTCACCCATTGTACTTCTAGGTGAGCACTATACGATCTTATGCTTGAATATAAATACAATCTAACTATACTAAGTATATAATCAAAGTAGACGATGAACAATATAATTGAGAACATGAGCAATATATAGAGTAATGTCAAATCCATTGTAGCTAACAAATAAATACAGAAAGATACAAGAGAGAGATGTTATAGAAGGCTTTACCAAGCCACGCTCTTGACACGATCCGGAATCCAAGCAAAGCTTGCCTCCCTCTAATTCTAGCCTAGGTAGCTATCCCTAGAATATGTGGAGCTCTAAGGAGGTTATGGTTTCTGGCTCTGATGACTTGATCAAATGACTTCAATTGCCTTTAACCTAGGGGGTAAGGGCTTGCTTATATAGGCCACTGGGATGAACTAGAGCCCTCGAATCAAACCGACCTAGATCAATGGCTTAGATGCAAACCCTAAGACGATGGAGGAACCAATGTAGAAGCGAGAGGATGACGAGTGGACCCTTGTTGGTGGTCCTTATCGACACATTTATACCGCCAATATAAGTCCAAAAAAGGAAAGAATTACATGTTTCTACACACAGATACCTTTGCTACTAACCGAATTCCACTTGTATTGGAAGAATCATCACTTTGTAGGAACCAACACCAAATACAAGGGATTCATACCAAAAAGGCGCCATTCAGAAAAGCGTAAACATCAAATCCATTAGGGAAAGGGGAAGAAGCCCACCAAAGGACCAAACCTAGGCCAACCCAAGGCGCCACCATAGCCCAGAGCCAGCCAGAGGCCTACCGCGCGAGGCAGTGCAGAGTAGGGCTGGCCTAGGTGTGGCCACGCCAGGGGCACGCCCGCACCACCCTTTCCACCTCTCAGGCCCACCTTGTGTAGGTCAGTGCCATTAAGGTAGAGGAGGATGGTGTGGTGCAGGATCCGGTAATATTCCCCCTAAACCGACCAATCCACCCTATATAAGGAGGGGGAAGGCTCCCTCACTCACACACACCACACACACCTTGATTTCCACTCTCCACCTCTCTCCTCCTCACTCTCTTAGCTTAGTAGAAGTAGTGTAGAGGAGTAGTAGAGCTACCTTGGAGGGCTTGGCTCCTTGGAGAATAATTTGGTGAGAAATAAAAAATATCTTTTCTCCAAAAGCCATGTCTACATCATATCAATATAGTTGTTGCTATGAAATAGAGTATAGTCATGTTGATATACTCGCGATATATGAACTAGAGTATAGTCCCTATGTCATGATCATATCACACTTGACTAGATGCTTTTATTGTTCATATTATGTTCATGAATAGATTTAGACTTATGTTGAGGTGGTGGTTCATCATGCTTTTGGGTACGCTCAAACCATTTACCTGTGGATCCATAGGGTCGAGGACCTAGGGGGTTTTGGATGGTTCCTATGTATGCGGGCGAGGTGCCCGAATATATAGGGGTGGGTGAATGCATTTCATGTCCTATGATTGAGGGGTAGGCGGCAGGTGGTGACAGCCCTGTCCGTCCTTCGTAATCCCCCACGTTCGGCCGTGGTGTAGGAGTACGTAAATTGTCACATGAGGTTGCTGGCAGACCAGTTCTCGGTTGCCTCCTGATCCATCTCACATAGGCCTAACTCTAGCTCATGTGCATGTATGATCCAACTTGTTCATAGCATATAACTGTATTAGGATATATCTACTCCTATTAGGTCATTCTTTCATTCTTTATTCTTTCATCTTTTGTTTATCCCCTTAAGTGGAGTATCAGATGTGTATGTGTGTCCACTATCTGCACTACAATTGTTTACCCCTATATGATCATTTGGTTAGTTATGCACGTATGTTTATCTTGCTCATATCCATCCATGCTAGAACTCTTACTACCAATGCCTTCCTACGAGAAAATATAAATAACAACCTAATAATACTTTTGGGTGAAATGCTACAACGATAGATACGTGCGCTTACGGATAACCTCTAGAAACATTATGACCTATCGGTTAACTTTCCTTAGTATTGCTGCTAGGATAAACTAATTCTAGTAGCAATGCTAGGGAATGCCAACAAGCACTTCTAACACCGTTACCGGGCATGGACTTAAGACCTCTATTCTTGGTGATCGTGTTAAGAAATGCCAACAAGCATTTCTGGTGCCGTTGCTAGGGAAGGCATTAGATAATAAGACTCTAGTAGGATGTGTTCATGATAACATGCATGTATGGTAGCCATTTTCTCATACAGGCTAATCTTCTTTGTTTTCTCTTGTTGTGGGTGAAAATAGGATAGTGCATGAGTGGCTTCGACTTGCTGGACAACTTCATTCTAGATCTGGAGGCACTCCTAAGAAGGAAAGGGTCCCGTGTCTCTTTTTCTTCTGCCACTCCATCGACAACCAAACCGCTCACCGTTGTACTAGCTGCTACCATTGCTATGGCCCAGGAATCACTCCGCGAGTTCTCCATCTCGGCTGTTGCCAACATGCCTACCGGGCCCGCTGTCAACATCGGTGACAATAATTTTGAACTTAGGACTAGGCTGATCACCATGGTGTAGGCCAGTCCATTATGTGGACTGCCAAGTGAGGACGCCAATGCTCACTTGCAGCACTTCCTTGAACTGTGTGACACCATCGTCATCAACGACATCGCACCTAAAGCTATGAGGCTCTGTCTGTTCCCCTTCTCCCTCGTGGGGAAGGCAAAACAGTGATTCTATAAGGACAAGGAAGTTGTTGACACATGGAGCAAATGCTCCACGGCATTTCTCATGAAATTCTTCCCTGTGGGCAAAACCAACGCCTTGCGAGGAAGAATCACCAATTTCTAGTAGACATCAATGGAACCCATCCCGGAGGCATGGGAGAGGCTACAAGAGTACACACAAGCATACCCTCACCACGGGATGGAGAACTGGCTGGTGCTCTAGAACTTCTACAATGGGTCAACACCCATGTCGAAGGGGCACCTAGACGCCGCTGCTGGTGGCACATTCTTATCGCTCACCACCAACGAGGCTATGGCCCTGATCAAAAAGATGGTGGCTAACCAGGGCTAGGGGGAGGACAGAACCCCAGCCAAAACACAAAAAGGCATGCACACTGTGAAGGAGACGGATATGCTTGCCACAAAAATAGACCTACTCCTGAAGAGGTTTGATGAGCGTGCCACTTAAGTCCCATAAGGCACCGTAAAAATCATGGACTCGCAGATGACGCGTGAGGTCTGTGGGAATGTTGGCCACTCAAGGAATGACTGCCATGAGACCCGTGAAGAAGCATCGTACATCAACAACGAGTACCGCTAGCAAGGAGGTAATAACAATGGCTGGAACAACCAATCCTGTCCACCATTCCAAGGTAATTCAAACTTTAACTCCAATTACAATTTGAATCAACCTTCACTTAAGGATTTGGTTCTAGGCCAAGCTAAAATAAATGAAAACCTTACTAAAAAGTTTCTTAATAATGACAAAATACTTGAAAATATTAACTTAAAAATAGAAGGTCTATCTTCCTCTGTCAAAAATCAATTGAGCTTTAATAAAATGATTGAAACATAACTAGCTCAAATAGCTGTTGTAATTCCTGTCAACCATGCGAGGAAAATCCTGAGGCAACTCGAGAATTCCCCCGAGTTTGTTCATGCAGCTACAGATGAATGAAGGAGGAAGAAGTCTTACCAACGCATTATAAATGTCAGGCCCTTGCTAATAGGATAATTGGTATTTATCTAAAAAAATATATTATATTCCAAAATATTTTATTACTATTTCATCAATAAAAACATACTATAATTTAAATTTCAAATCTTTGTTTAAGAAAATCAAGAAATACAATTTTAGAAAATAAAATAAAATAGAAATATTTTCAAAATCAAAAAATTTGAAAATTCACTTTTTAAATCAATAAAATTTTCTGTTATCATTTCTCATTTTTTAAAAAAATTTTGTTGGAAATTCAAAATTGGAAGGAGATTTTTGAACCAGCAGCAACCCCCAATAGTCACGAGCAGGAGGTGGTCGTTGGAGGCTACTAGCCCAAGGGGGTGCAGAGCTGGGCCCATAGGGGCACGGGCGCGCCAGGGTCGTGGCCACGCCTGTGTTGACGCCGCTGCTGGCCAGCTAGAGCCCAACAGCTCCTAGCCATTGCCCCTCCTCCAGCTGCTGCGCTTGGCTATAAAATGGCCAGAGGCCGGGAGTGAGCTCCATCTCACTCACACTCACACATTTTCACTCCCTCACTATCTCCCACCTTCACCACTCATATTTCCAACAAAGTTTGAGAGCCACCAAACCTCTGAAATTTTCCAGGCTCAAGCAAGCTCTCGGGTGCAAAATTTTCATTTTTCCACTCACCCTTTCCGCACCCGAGAAATTGCCATTTCCGCCTTGCTTTTGCCGACATGAGGAGAAGATTTGGGAAGCCGATAGCGGGAGTAAAGAGAGCCATGGGAGGAAGTTCCAAGCACTCCCATGAAAGCTCTAGCTCCCGCTATGTCACACCCGATGAGCCCAAAGAGACCCCGATGCAAGAAGATGAAGAAGGGGAAGAAGAGGAAGAAGAAGGTTCGCCGATGGGAGCCTCGCAAGTGCAGCATAGGGTGGACGATGCGGACGCACCCTACCTCGACTTGGAGGAAGATCGGGATATTCAAGCATACAACCTCGTCAAGAGCCGTGTGTTCTTCCACACGCCAATGTATGACCCCGACCTTCTCCAAAAGATAGGTATGGACACCGAATTCGCCACTATTTGGAGAGCTATTGGGTGGGAAAAGATTGATCCTATGGATGAAATGGGTTCTCGCCATTTAACAATTTAGTTTCTATGCTCACTAGTGGAAGATCAAGATGGGATCACTTTCCGTTTCTTTCAAAAAGAATATAATGTTTCTTGGAAGGATCTTAGCTTGCATCTAGGGTTCCATAGAAGATGCTCTATTGAAATAGATCATGCCCTCTTTGATTTTAACCATCATAAATTTTGGGGGGAAATTTCTGGTGAAATAGTTGTCGGTTCCTTCAAACCTCATAATACTCAAATTCAACATTCTATTTTGAGGTTCATGCATCGTTGGATTGCCATGACTCTTTTTCCTAGTCAAGACATAAGATGGATTAGAGCCATAGAACTAAAAATGCTCTACGCCGTGGTTAAAAAGATTAAAGTTGCTCCTATCAAAGAAATGTTTCATCATTGGTTAGATATTATCAAGAACTCTACTGCTATTACTTGTACCTCTCTTGTGACACATATTGCCGCCATTGTTGGTGCATTGGATGAGGGAGATGTTAATTATATTGAGATCCCATGCATCAGCATCGACGAGCACCACTTGATACAAGGGCATCATTTGAAAACCAATGCAGCTAGAGAGCTATTGTATAATTTCTCTAGCTGTACAAATGTAATTCAGTTACCTAACCTAGATCTGCGTTTGTACATGTGCCAGAAGCTAACCTTTGATCTTGAGACCACAGAGGAGGCTCACAAGAAAAGCATTTCTGGCAGGGTCACAAGGAGCAGGACTAGGAAAGAAGCCGCATCTAGTTCCTAGTAGCCACAGCAGGAGACACCCCACCCTACAGCCGTTCCACAAATGTGCCATACGGGATGGTCCCTGGTCGCAGATATGCCCAGATATGTTCTTGGGTACAATCTCGGCTGGAACCAACCCCCGCAATAGGTGGAGGGTGCGGGTTGGCAGGAGACTGACAATGCTCCATGGGCAAGCGAAACGCGATGGCGCAACTCCTTTGACTCCGACGGCTCACCTCCACCGGTCCCATCCCGACATTCCATCACGGGGCTAGACTCCATCAACACACGCCTTGGATGACTAGAAATTCAGCAAGGTGAGATGCAGCACACATTGAATACTCATGTGCAGAATACAACGGATTGGCAACAGCAGCAGCAGCAATGGCAGTTTCATCAATAGCAAGAAATGGCGCAAATCAACGCATTGTTGAAGCAGCAGCATGACCAGTAGTTGGCCTACTAGCGGTTCCATGGGTACAACCTAGGACCGTAGGCCTCGAGCTAGCTTGGGGGAGGACCCCCACAGAGGTATCTTGCATTGCATATTTCTTTTCTTGCATTTGTTTTATTTACTTGCATGTTTATTTATCTACCATTCATAAAAAATGCAAAAATATAAAAAGACCAAAAATATTTATTCCACTCTACATATTTGTGTTGCAGAAATGTTTAGTTCTATCCTTGTTGAGATGATGAATAGTCGCTCTATCTTATGCTTCAACTATGCCTAGTTTATAACTTAGTTTTGCCCAAGATTTGAGTTTATTGGCTAAAAATATCTCTTCCTAAAAACTTGAAACTTGTGGGTTGCAAATGCTTACTCTAGTCTAAGTAGTTGCTTGACATGATATAGTGCAACAAACTTTGCTATGACTTTGTTCTAAGAAGGACTAAACATCTAGAGTTTTATTTTCAAAATGCTAAAATCAAAAGTTCCTCAATGATAAAAGATTCCTACGAAAGCCATATGACACATTCTTTACAAACCCTTAGTCATATGCTGCTTGTTTCATGTTGAGCTTTGTCAAATTGTTGTGACCAATGTTGAGATTCTTTTCATGCACCCATGATCAAGATTCACGTACACCCACAAATAAAATGCTAACTCTTATACTAAGAGTTACGCAAAAACATGCCCTTCCATCCACCAAAATAAAAACTCCTTCACTTGTGTTATGAACCTCTCTCTCCCAAATTCCTCATTTTTGCCAAAAGAGAGTGTGGGCTATGAAAAAAAAATTTCCATGCCAAAGAGCATGAGAGAAAAAAGAAGAAAAGAAAGAAAAGATGCCATGCCAAAGAAACATGAGCCAAAAAATGAAATGAAATGAATAAAGATAGCCCATACTCTCAAAATTTCCAAAAGAGAGAGACATGACAAAGCAGTACAAAAAAACTTAGAAAAGCTTTCCACACACTTGCACATCTTGATCAAAGTGTATGACTAGTCTCTCCATAGGGTCTGGTTTTTGACTTAGCAACATGACATGATACTAGTATGCCACTTTCACACCTACCCAAAAGCTCCACATAAGCCTTATTAGTGGTAGGATGAAAGAAAGGCAAAGTCAAAAGCCTTTGGTAAGGAATTCTTACACAATTGAGCATCGAGTGTATTATTTGAGGAACTAGACTCTGTTTTACAAAACTTTCAAAACCTCTAGAAAGATGGTTGATCAAAGAACAAATGATAAGCAGGTCTGTTAATCTATTCCATCTTGCAACCACCCAAGGTTTGGAGAAGGCTAAAAAGCTCTACAGGTAACAAGAAAATAAAGGGTGGATAAAATGCCAATTTATTCAAACTGTGGAAGAAAACTTTGTTATAAACATGGCATCTTTGAAATGTAATCGGCGTAGTAGCAACTCCTAATCAACAACCAACGTCTTAGCTTTTGCTCGAGGATGAGCAAAGGGTAAGCTTGGGGGATTTTATTGGTGGTCCTTATCGACACATTTATACTGCCAATATAACTCCAAAAAAGGAATGAATTACATGTTTCTACACACATATACCTTTGCTACTAACCGAATTCCACTTGTATTGGAAGAATCATCACTTTGCAGGAACCAACACCAAATACAAGGGATTCGTACCAAAAAGGCGCCATTCAAAAAAGCGTAAACATCAAATCCATCAAGACAAGGGGAAGAAGCCTACCAAAGGACCAAACCTAGGCCAACCCATGGAGCCACCATAGCCCAGAGCCCTCCAGAGGCCTGCCAGCGTGAGGCAGTGTGGAGACGGGCTAGCCCAAGCGCGTCCGTGCTGGGGGCGCACCCATGCCCCCCTTGCCATCTCTCAGGACCACCTCGCGTAGGTCAGTGCCATTATGGCAGAGGAGGATAGTGTGGTGCGGGATCCGGGAATGTTCCCCCCAAACCAACCAATCCACCCTATATAAGGAGGGGAAGGCTCCCTCACTCACACACACCACACACACCTTGAGCTCCACTCTCCACCTCCCTCCTCCTTACTCTCTTAGCTTAGTAGAAGTAGTGTAAAGGAGTAGTAGAGCTACCTCGGAGGGCTCGGCTCCTTGGAGAATAATTTGGTGAGAAATAAAGAAATATCTTTTCTCCAAAAGTCATGTCTTCATCATGTCAATATAGTTGTTGCTATGAAATAGAGTATAGTCATGTTGATATACTCGGGATATATGAACTAGAATATAGTCCCTATGTCATGATCATATCACACATGACTAGATGCTTTATCATTCATATTATGTTCATGAATAGATTTAGACTTATGTTGAGGTGGTGGTTCATCATGCTTTCGGGTACGCCCAAACCCTTTACCTGTCGATCCGTAGGGTCAGGGAGCTAGGGGGTTTGGATGGTTCCTATGTATGTGGGTGAGGTGCTCGAATATATCAGGGCAAGTGAATGCATTTCATGTCCCATGGTTGAGGGGTAGGTGGTAGGTGGTGACAACCCTGTTCGTCCTTCATAATCCCCCACGTTCAGCCATGGTGTAGGAGTATGTAAATTGTCACATGAGGTTGCTGGTAGACCAATACTCGTGGCCTCCTGATCCATCTCACATAGGCCTAACTCTAGCTCATGTAATGTATGATCCAACTTGCTCATAGCATATAACTGTATTAGGATATATCTACTCCCATTAGGTCATTCTTTCATTCTTTATTCTTTCCTCTTCTATCTATCCCCTTAAGTGGAGTATCAGATGTGTATGTGTGTCCACTATCTACACTATAACTGTTTACCCCTGTATGATCATCTGGTTAGTTATGCATGTATGTCTATCTTGCTCATATCCATGCTTGGACTCTTACAACCATGCCTTCCTATGGGAAAATATAAATAACGATAGCCTGATAATACTTTTGGGTGAAATGCTACAACGATTGATCCATGCGCTTACGGATAACCTCTATAAACATTATGACCTATCGGTTGACATTTCTTAGTATTGCTGCTAGGATAAACCAATTCTAGTAGCGATGCTAGGGAATGCCAACAAGCATTTCTGACACTGTTACTGGGGATGGACTTAAGCATCCATTCTTGGTGATCGTGTTAAGAAATGCCAACAACCGCATGCCGGCCGGCCATGCCCACTGCCAAGTAGGCCCCTCCTTTAGGGGTTCATCTTCTCGTGTCTTCTAGATCCTTCCTATGTTGGTTCCCGCATAGGGTATGCTTTTTAACCTGACATGTGGGTCTTCTATGGCTCTTTTCCTGAGTAAACCCTGCAGAAACATAGATTCACCAAAACCTATGGAATTCTATTAGTTTAACCCCTAAGTCTATGTTGGAGATTGATTTATGCCCTTATTCGTGTTTGGTTGACAATTTATAATAGTAGTTAACTACCGTCAACACGAACTAGGGCTAGATCACCGATGGGGCAACCACTGGCGGTTCCGTCCCATGCGGTGCCGATTAGATTGGTTAATTGTTTGCCTTCTAAATCTGATCGCTCTTCCCCTTATTATTTGGGCTTGAACTTGTCTTGCATTGTGCAGCGGTTCCTCCATGGTGGCACCGGCCCCCATCATGGGGCTTCCCATTGGTGGTGCTGGTGAGTCATTCCATCGCTGTTCGCCGCTGCCAAGTCCGTCTGTCCCCACACAGCCCTCTAGTTTTGAAGTGGGGGAATCTTTAGGTGATGAAAAATGTCATAAGTTATTAAAGCATTACCACAAGGTCTGAGCATTGTTGTGTCTGTCTAGGCTACATGCTGACATGCTACTCAGTGACTTGGTTGCCGCACGCATTGCACTTGTCGCCTAGTAGGAAGCCGCTCAGGCATAAGAAGACAAGGCGGCTGTGGTGTCCGAAGCCGTTCGTCAAGTGGCTGCCATGGTGCTGGCCACTGCCCAACTTAAGTTTGGTGAGGCAGTGAACATCCGGGTGGTGGAGCAGGGTTTTTCGCCAGGATTGGACAACAATGAGATCGATGATCTCATCTAGATCCTCCGGCCAGCTGCCAATGGCATCTTAGTGAAGCTGAACGTAGAGCAGATTCTACACGCCCGCCTCGACCCTTGATCTATGGGATGTATCAGTAGTACTAGTAGTCATGACTAGGTTTGATCTATGGGACACCCTTGCAAATATGTGAACTCTTATTTGTATGTCTATGTGAACTTTTGCTGCACTTTGTATTAGGTGGGTTAAACTCTGTTGAGCAAGGTCTAGCCCTTCTTGGTTGCTTTTCGCTGCAAATTTCTTTTTGTAGAGTTCATACAAGAAAGTCTCATTTTTCTCGTTTTCCTATGATGCTTGTTACTGTATCATTTACAATTTTAAGTTTGGACCTTGTTTTTAAATTTGGGTCGGTGTGCAGGATTGTCCGACCACTAAGAAACAACACTGGCTAGACTTTAGTGCCACTGAGAAATAACACAACTAATTGACTAATTATTAGAAACTCTTGGAGATTGCTTTCTTTATTCCTTCCAATACTTTATTAGAAGTTGTAAAACTTCATGTTTTTGGGAAGAAAATATTGGTCACTCTTAGAGATGCTCTAAGCACCCAATCCTGAAGAACGAGCACCTATCAAACTTGAAGCACCCCCAATCGAGTATGGAGCCCTAGAACAGGAGAGAAACAGATGATTATAGATCTTCTGTTAACACAAGATCTGCAATCATCAAGGTCAAGCTCCTGTTCAATGGCAGCATCTTGCAAAGGATGGAGAAGGAGCACCTCACAAAACTTGCTCTAGTATCTCAGTGAGGCGCTTTATATTTCATAATCTTGCTACCTCTGAGGATCAACGGATGCAGATCTGCATCTTGATGCTCATATGCAACAAGATTATGGAATCTAAAGCACCCAATCTTGAAGGCCTTCTCCAAACATTAGCATCCCTATGAGGTGCTTTATCTCCATCTTGAACCTCTCACGGTCTCTAGGACGTAAGAGGTGAAAGGAGGAAGACAAAGCACCTCTAGGCGATGAAAAAGATGATTGCCTCATGAGTGTGTGGATTCAAGAGTGTGTGGATTGAGACGAATAGGTGGATCCAGACTGGGTTAAATAGGCCAGCCGATGATGGAGAAGTGCAAGTAATGGTGATGCAAGTAGTTAGGAATTAACTCGCGGTGACTTTACCACTAATAGACGAAATCTGACCGAGCCAGACACATCTTACTCTTCACTCTTCAGTCTGCCCCTTGACTGTTGTGACTGCTTGGATTGGAATCAAATAAGTACAGAAAAGACCTATCACAACAGCACCAGGCATTCAAGTATCAAGCATGTCAGAAGCTCTTTTTTTGATTCGCTTCTTGTGTCCAGCTTTCCTGCCGCATTCGCTTCACTCTAATATTTTACTACGCATGCAAGAAAGTTCAATGCGGCACATTTCATCTTGTCGGACACTATACAATACAGAGCTATGAGTAAAACTATTTCCTATGGAGTGCACTCGGTTGATTTGTATCAATTGTAGTAGTAGTCATGAGTGGCTTTGATCTATGTTGAACCCAACTCATCTTATTGTTGGCGGTGCTAAAGTCATATCATACCCAACATTTACATAAAATGATCACCAAACCTAGTGAATAGGGCTTTACACTAACATATTCCATAAGTTTTGGTGATTGTTCATTTGCAGGAGGACCTGTCGGGATTATATGGAAAATAACCTTACTGTATGCAAGAAATGCAACATGATAAACACCCAACATAAGCCCAATAGGAGAGAGCCCATTTACCAGAAATACAGGGCCTAGAACAAATGAAGGACAAGCCCAAACTAAAACCAAACTAGCTCAACTCCATGGGTACATGCCATGGGCCAAGTCCACAAGAGCAGTAGAGAACGCCACAAAAGATTGGACTCAAGGTGGGCCAAGGGGTGTGGGATCGCCCAAGGCGTGGCCACACCAGGGGTGCCTCCCCTTGAGCCCAACCTTGGCCTTCTGGCCAGTGCTAACAGGATCAAGGTAGTCACTAGCTGTGTCGGTACAATAAATGCAGTGCTGGCGGTTTGGGGCATTAGTGAGGGAATATTCCATGGAATTATCCCCCTCTCATCTCCTACTAATAGAGGCCCCCTCTCCCTCACTCACACACACCAGCAAGGAGCAAGAGCACCTCACTAAGAGTGAGCGCACCACTCTAAAAGGGGCTTAGGCCCTAGTGGCCTAGCCCTAGTAGCTAGTAGAGTAGGAAGAGGAGAGATGTAAAGGGAAGAGTTCGGGGAAGGAGTGCCGGGCTTGTTAGTAATCTTCCCCCGCTTGTACCTCGACGAACACCAGCTTTGTACCTCACCAGGTATTCTATAAGTGTTCATGATTCATATGGTTCTAAGTCTTTTGATTAGTTAATCTTGCTTGTACTTGTTGATGGGTGCTCTGGTAGAAGGACCCCACCTGATGGGTAAGCCTTGTTAACACACTAAGAGTAGTAGTCATTAGCGTAGATGTGGTGTCTAGGCCAGAGGCTACCTTTGTTTGCATCGTGTCCTACGGGTAAGGGGTAGGCAACAGGTGGTGACAGCCTTGTTCGTCCCTAGCATTCCCCCACATAAGGGCTCGGTGTATATCTATTGGCCAGAGGTACTTGGTAGACCAGGTATAAGCCAGTGCCCGAAGTAAACAAGTGGAAATAGGGTTTAGCTATCCTTAGACCCAAAAGCCATAGGAATCCATCTCTACCCTTTTCCAACTCTACCCTTGTGTTATCCTTAGACAAATTAGCTAGAAGAAGTACTACCGTTCCCTATGGAAATATGATACCCTAAATACCACCGAGTGAAAGCTACAACAGTAATTCCATATGCTTGTGGATTCATTTCTGTAAATGTTAAGAAATACCAACACTTATTTTCATGTATTTGATAAAATTTGTTGAACTTTCAAGAACCATGCATCAAAGATTATTTTTATTCAAAATTTTTATACTTCACAGGATCACACAAGGTCTAGACGTCTGAAATCTTGACTACCTGGCCGATGTGCTCCTGCATTCCCGCGCAGGCACAAGCGTGGGTGGCGTCATCAGCCTGTTATAGCAGGGGACGTCGCCTTCTAGCCTATCGCATTGACATGACAATGAAGCCCCACCGCCCACCCACGCAAACGTCTTGGTCATGGGATGGTCAACGACCCCCAAACTATAGCAGTAGAGACAAACAGCGAGAGGGAAGGTTATACACCTGCTGCTTTCTCTCTCCAAAGCTCCTAAAACTTAATTTGCTAAACATTCATGAGTGGCTTTGATCTTTGTTAAAGCCAACTCATGTCTTTCATAAAATTTGTTTAACTTGAAAGAACCAT
Organism: Saccharum officinarum; assembly: GCA_020631735.1. Lineage (NCBI taxonomy): Eukaryota > Viridiplantae > Streptophyta > Magnoliopsida > Poales > Poaceae > Saccharum > Saccharum officinarum. The sequence goes on along the minus strand of CM036165.1, from coordinate 6,984,405 downwards.
GCAACGAGGAGTATATTTGAACAAGTCTTACCTTGATCTAATGTAGAATGGAGGAGCCAAATATATTGACTTTTACTGCGAACGCAAGAAAGTTCAGCCGTTGCGTATTTGATCTCGTAGGATAGTAGAGTGTCGTAGCAACCAGTTTACCCCTTGACTGATGTGACTGCTTGGATTGCAGTGAAATAAGCATAGAAAAGACCTATCACAACTGCACCAGGCATGCAAGTCTCAAGCATGTCATGGTGGTCAAAAGCTCTTTTTCTTGATTCACTTCTTGTGTCCAACTTTCCTGCCACATTCGCTTCATTCTTATATTTTACTGCGCTTGCAAGAAAGTCTGAATGTAGCACATTTGATCTCGTCAGACACTATACACTACAGAGCTCCTCCATTAGGCATTACATCGATGCAAGACTTGATCGGATGAATTCCGTTATGCATGTTTATCATACTATAGATCAGAAAGAGAACCGGAAACAAACCTGCAGGCAAAACCAACCAACAGGGGCTAGAAACTGGCTACCAATTGACAAAAGGACCTAATCTACACCATGCTCGATAGAGTTTAACCCACCTAATACAAAGTTCAACAAAAGTAAACACAAACATGCAAATCAAACTTCTCAAATGAAAACATCTGTACATTTGAACGTGTCTGACATAAAATGTAAAGGAAGATATATAATATGGAAGAGTAACAACATAAGGCAAGAGTAACAACATGTACTCCATCTGTACTCTCAACATAAGGAAGATACATCAAATGGAACTTTATTTGCTCATCTACTCGTCATCAGTATCACTATCCTCATCCTCGTCCTCGTCGTTGGTACCAACGTCATCGTCATCCTCCTCCATAGCCATGAGGCCCTTTTGCTCATCAACGGTGATGCGACTAGCCACCTGCTCAGCATCGGCACGAACCAAGTTGCGCTAGTGCTTCTTGGTGTTGTGGGCGGTGCTGATTCCCTGTGTCATGATGCTAGTGTGAAAGCCATCTATTTGGCTCCGGTAGCTTGCGAGGATGTACTCCGCGTTGTCCACATGATTCTTGTTCAGGTAGGCTGGCAGTTCTTCTAGGACATCGGCAAGTTGGTGAAAAATGAAGACGTAATTGCTCACCTTTTCCTCCCGAGGCGGGTTGAGGGTGCCTAGACCGGTGTTCTATAGCACATGCCTAATCTTCAAGAAAGCCTTACTCATGATGCCAATGGCCCAATTATCGCTATCTCCGAAGAGATCCACTGGAGCTTCATCTTGATTCACCACGGGCATGACGTCATCCTCCTTCGCCACGGGCATGGCATCATCCCCCTCTCGTGCGTGCTTTGCAGAAGGCTCACCCTTCACCATGGCAGTGGCTAAGAGTGAAGTAGGTTTGGAGAAGGCAACTAAACATTCTTAGTGATTTGAGATCTGCAGTGGAAATAGGAGGGCTTAGGGAAGGAAGGAAAACAAACGAAGTTGTGGAAGACATCACGGTGGTTAATATATCATTACTACAGAGGAGCCATTGGTGTTTTTTGGGAACAAAGAGGAGCCATTGGTGTTGAAATGTCATTGCACATACAAGAAAGTCCAATCTCTGTAGGTTTGAATGCATCTGACACACTACATAGACCTTAGCTTACATTACAAACAAGTTAAAGTTACTGCAAATAATGATAATGTCGGGTATCAATGATCCCGATGCCCAAAGACGATGCTAAGAACTGGCCTTTCAAAATATCAGGAATGTGATCATGAACCTAGCTAGCCCTTTGGTGTGGGACCCCATCCTGTCCGACCATAAGGGAAGTCTTGCCTCGACCGACCCTAAGGACGTGGGCTCTGTCTCGCCCGACCCTCTAGGCTTGGGCTCTGCCTCACCTAAACCCTTAGGTGCGGGCCCAACCGTGTCTGACCCCCCATGGAAAGCCTTTGCCTCACCTGACCCTAGGGGTGCAGGATCCATCCCACCCAACCCCCTAGAGAGGATTCTGCTTCGCCTAACCTGAGGGTTGTGAAGTCGGCCTCTGGCGGGGCACGGGCTCCTGCGAGGTTCCCCACCGCCCCCAACCACCACGAACACGGGGTGTGGGCTGAAATCATGCCCCTAATGCTATGGAGGGGGCGGGCACATCTTGATGTGACTAGCAGCCACCATAGTCTATGCCGTCTCCAATAGTGTTAGGCGGATCAACATTGTGCTGCTCAATCCTCGTGTGAATCCAAACAAGGGGATCTATTGACCATACCGCACGCTAGGGAGAGATGAGGCACCATGGCTAAGCGGTGGTGTCTACCTATAGCACCAGTGTTGGACAGGGACATCATGACCAAGACAATGGTGCCCGCCTGTAGAGCCAGGGATGGACAAAGCCGCAACATGTGAACACCCTCATTGTCGTTTGTAGGACCCGCAAGACCCGCCTGCGGAGGAGAAGGGCAGCGTAGCCCCGAGGCTCTCTCCTTCTTTGTTCTTCTCTTTTTTTTCTTTTCCTCTTTCTCTCTCTCTCGTGTACCCTAGGTCCTTCCCTTGGTCAATGAAAGGGAAGGCTGGGCGCCCCATTCGGGGCTCTCTTTTTTCTAATGACTCAGAAAGCACATCACGACTCTAGGAGGACTTCAATTCTACTTCACCCTCACTAGAGACTTGGGAGCTCATCCCTCTCTCACCACTAAATGTAGGGATAATCCACCTGAACCAGTATACACCTTTATGTCCTCTTTGCACACCATCCGAGCCTAGATGCGCAATCCACAAAATTTACTAGTCGACGGTTTCTAAATACCGATAGTTCACGTGCCACGTAGGAGCCTTTTGCGCGTCTCGTCGCTTTCATTAGGCTTCAGATGGCTAGCCACGGCATTGATTGGACCCTGTGTGCACACATTCGCATCGAGAGTCTAGACTTCATTGTCACCATGGAGGGAGAGCTGATGTAGGCTCTTGGGCTCGTCTAGCCTCATCCCCCCACTAGCCTCGACGTGATCGTCGAGGATTTCGAGGAGGTACAACTAAATGCCCTAGAGGCTCGTGCCCCCAAGCGTGACCTTCTTCTTGACTTTTACTTTAGGAAATTAGAGCACTAGCCCACCATATACCTAGGACCTCACCCATCTTGGGAGGACTTGCGTGCTCTCACCATCTCCTTCATCAAAATCGTGATGCAGTTTGCCGATAGAGAGCCGCTCTCCCCGGACACTCTGATCTAGGGTGCCTCGATAGTGTTCCCTTATGGTTTGTGCAACACCGCACAAATTGTCGAGCACCATATGGCGCGATGCTTTCATCTACCACCCATGAACGATGAGTTTGTGGGTATGGCTGACTACATCATGGAATCAATCCACGATCTCCTCGTGAGTTATTCATAGTCAATCTTTGATTTTGCCTCTAGCCAGGGGAGCTACAACCCCTCGCGCGAGTGCTTCATGACTGACATCGTCGATGACCCTCACCATGAGGCGACCCTTGAGGGACACATCACGAGTGCCAATGATGGTGCCCCTCATGGGGGGAACAGGACTACCCCGCATCCTGCCAATGGGCACGGGGCTACAGTGGACACAGAAGTCCTACCCCACCCGCGTATGAACCAGCTGAGGGAGCAACAGCAAGAGCTCAAGACCATGTGACTCCATCTAGAGGAGAAGCGCGTGGCGCTTGAGCATGAGATTGCACAGCACCGTGACGAGATGTGTGTGCGTGCTCGCGATGCGCATTGGAGAATCATCGAGGATGATGACGGACTCCCACGCTTCACTAGGGCGAGTGTTGGTATGGATTAAATGTATACAAGATAATAAGGTTATCCGCAAGTGCATAGATAATATACCGATGTAGCACTTCACCTGGGAGTATTTTAGAGTATCATTATTTATATTTTACCACAGGGAGAAACATGTGAGAAACTAAGCCTCTGCTTAAACCCCTGAGAAGCAAGCAAGGACAAAGAGTATAGGGCTATAGAGAAGATCACTAAGGTCTCTAGTTCTAACCTTCACAAGCTATGTTATGATTGTTCCAATGGGGACCTTACTTAGGAAAAGACACCAGCAGAGGATGTTTTCCTTAGCAACCAGGTCCTACTAGTCCTACAAATGGAGGTGGACTATGGAAGATTCAACGAGGTAAACTCACCCTCATGAGCTACCACCAATCTAGAAAGTAGGGTGCATCTACGAGTAATCGATGTCTAAGCACCATGCTTACAATACGAATACTACTTTAATCAAGGAACTACCAAGATTAAAGCACTCAAAAGAGTCGCAAACCGAAAGAACAATAATAGCAATGTTACTTACTCCAATTAGAAGTTGAATACCAGAGAAATCTCAGAAGCAAGCTCTAATGAAACTTGATCCCATAGGTACAAGCTATAGAGAAGGCACTGACAAGCTAGCAACTCCTCCAAACTCTTCCCCAACACTCTATCTCTCTATCTCTAAATAACACTAGTCCTAATCTTTGGAAGACTAGAAGACTAATCTCCTCTTGAATGCTTGGCTCTTGATCCTATCTAGGGTTTCTTGATTATAGAGGAGGCTCAAGGTTTCTACCTAGGATTGAGGATGCTCTGACCTAGGGGGTAGGGTCCTTCTTATATAGGCCGGTAGCATGCATCGGAGCCCTCGAATCAAAACGACTTGAATCAACGACAAAGATGAAAATGCTAAGGCAATGAAGAACTAACTTGTGAAGGAAGCTGACAGGTGGGACCCACCTAGGTCAGTCGACCTCGGGTGGGGTCGGCTGGCCTGGGTGAATGCTAGGTGGGCCCCCCTTTGGTTGCTCGCCTTCTCGTGTAGAATCTTCTTGACTCAGGGTCACGGTTGTAACACCTCTGGTGTTATGGTAACTAAAATTGGCCATGTCATCATATGCATTGCAAAGCATCCATGTTTACATCAACCTTGATGTGCATCAACTAAAATAGGTTTACATTTCTTAGGTTGATTGAGTTCTTGTGATGTTTGACTTAATCCAAAAACCTTAATTTTGAATGTCATTTCAAATACTTGGATTATGCCCTATATAATTTGAGGTGTAAAGTTGTGCTTTACACTAGTGTCAAGTGTAGGGGATAAACTCAAGTGCAACCCTTAAAAATGATCTTCAAGTTTGGATTTGAATTTGGATTCCAAAACTTGCTCTAAGTTTTCCAATTCAAATTCAAATTCAAATTGGGAGGTTTATTAACATGAATTTATTAATTCAAATTTGGTTCAAACAAATGTGGCATTAGGTAGGTCAAGTGTGATTTGACTGAATGGTACATTTGGATGATAGTTGTGATCACTAATTAATCATCAATTAATGTAGAAACCAAATCAAGTTTGAATTTGATTTAAAACCCTGATTTCCGAAAAACCCTGTTTTACCCATTTTTGTGTAATTCAAAATTGAAAAAGAATTCAAGGGTGAGCCAAAAAGCAAAATTGTAGATCTTGTCAAGTTGTACAATTTTGGTTTTTTGAGTTTTCAAAGTTTAAGTATAAAATTTGGAGTAATTTTGAAAAGATTCAAATCTCAAATTTGACTCCTTTTCATTGCTCTACTCAAATTTCAAAATGGAGGCAGAATTTGAAAATGGTTCAAAAAGCAAAGTTGTAGGTCTTGTCAAGATGTACAACTTGGGTGTTTTGAGTTTCCAAAGTTTCAATGTAAAATTTAAAGTAATTTTGAATTTACCAAAATTCAGAAAATGTCTCCTTTTGATTTTAAATTCAAATTTCAAAAACTATACATAATTTGAAAAAGGTCCAAAAATCAAAAGTGTAGAGCTTGAAAAATTGAACAACTTTTGTATTTAGGGATTTTCAACTTCTTTAGAAAATTTTGGAGTAATTTGAAGTTTTCGGTCGGTGGCAGTTTTGTAATTTTTCAAAAATCGAGTTGCCACCTCATGCTTTCCGCCGATGAGCTTCGGTCGGCTTTCGAGCGCTCCTACAGTCACCACCTCCTGCTCAATGTGGCCAGGCACCCTCTGCAAGTCACCTCGCGCTCCCTCGGCCGCTCGATAACCTAGAGACGCTGGCCATCTCTCCTATTTTCCTCCTCTCTGCCATCGCCGTCGACCTTCCGCCCACCGGCGTTTAGCCTCGCAATCAGGTGTCATCCGCTGCAATTGGCTATGCAGTTGTGTGCGCCACTTCTTTGTGCCTCTCCTGACCCCGCTCGCGCCTTGCCTCTCCACTGGAAACACCCGGTGCATCGTTCTCTTCCTCGCTGCCGGCAGAACACCGCCACGAGCCACCTCGCCGTGGTCAGCCCACTCTGTTGAGCCTCGTGCTGCGTCGTCTCATGCTTTAGCTTCGCCTTTGGTCCTGTTGCTCATCGGCCTGTTCATTTCCTTAGAGGAGCTCATGGCACGCCGTAATGCCATCGCCGCCACCGGTTCAAGCCACCACCATCGCCCTCACCGCTGACCGAGCACCTCCGCCTTGTCTCCGCCTTGATCGACTAGCGCATTGTCTCCGCGGCGAGCTACTAAAGCTGTAGGTACCGCTCGCGTCGCCGGGGACCTCGCCGCCGGCAAGAAATCACTGGTCAAAGCCGTCGTTCGCTGTGGTCAGCGCGGGAGTAGAGGCCAACCACTGGGCCCGGCATATCAGTGGCACAACAGTGAAGAAAATGAATTTCTCTATTTCCAAAAATGTTTAAATAGTGCTAAAACTTGTTTATTTCATAATAAATTATTTAGAGCTCCAAAAATTCTGAAAATTTTTGGGTAGCCCCTCTGTGATGTGTACTACCTAGGAAAAATTTGAAACTTGAATTTTGAGTACTTTTTACATATGATAGAATTAGCTCAATTAATTAATAAATGCAGCTTCTATGAATTTTAGTAATTAAAATAAATGTCCAAAAATTATGAACATTGTTTTGCCACTTAGTCTTGATGTAAGCTACTTAGAATAAAAATTTGAGCTTAATTTGACAAAGTTGATTTTATACTTAATTTATGCTTTATTAATTAGTTAATTAATCAAGTAATTAGTGCTTAATGACTTAGGGTTTTGGTTTAACTTTGGAATTGATTGTTGACCTTGGGTCATTAACACATGGTGATCTTTGGCACCTTAATTAGTTGTTTGCGCTCATACCTAAATTATAATTAGTAAACCTTAATGACATTTCTTGTGATAACAAAGGTCATTAGTGAGTTAACTCGTCGAAACCCTAGATGTTAGTGTCAGTTGGTTTTGTTGGCTTCCAATTGTACCGTGAAGGAAAGTTGTACTCAAGTTCTTAATCTTGTCATACCATCATCAAGCATCATGTTTGTTACTTCATCATGTTGAAGCATGTCATGTTATCTCGTGTAGTCCCCATGAACAAGGAGGTAAACGTTGTCGAACCAGTCCCTGAGGAAGGACAGTCACCAGTGGAGGTTGGTTTGATATTTGTGGAACTGACCCTGAACCTGAGATTCCTGTCAACCAAGGCAAGCCCCGGATGCATTAAACCTTTCCTTGTGTTTACAAAGTTTACATTACTTATGTGTATGCTTTGTTGCATTAGGTGATAGGAGTTGAGTGATAACCTAATTGATTCATCACCATTCTTGATACTTCAATATCATCCTCGATACTATTTTATTTTAAAATGCATAGTATGCTTAGCCCTGCTTAAATGAGAAAACTTTAAAATTGTTTAACAAACTTTGAAGGGTTATTGTGAAACAACTTAATGAATAATGATGATGATAATCTGAGACCGGTCGGTGGACTTGCATCGGGAAAGGAGTCCCAATGTAGTGTCTTCAACTATGTTAGTTAACGACCATCCATTGTAGTCCCATTTTGTCGAGACTATGCAACTGGTCGCATGCTCCGGTAAGCCTAAGACCTCGGTAATGCTATCATGTGAATGGCCGACCGCGCACTGGGAGTGGAGAGATGGCGAGAGTAGCGTGTACCCTCGTGGCCAAGGGCTGGATTGGAGGTGTACTGTACTCTTGGGTGGTGCTAGACCCAGTCACGTGTTGGAGGATCCAAGTGAAGGTTGATATATGTAGGTATGGGTCCTGCATATGTCGTGTGGTTAGGGATCCCCAGCTAGGTATAATCGATTCGAATCGCCGCTACTTCTCGGACAAGGAGACTTGACCTTCGCAACTACATCATAGTTAATGGATGCAACATTGGAATTGGAATCTTGAGATGAATGTTAAGAAGTGATTGCTATAGTATAGGTTCACCTAGTTGATAGTCATAAATAATGATGAGTTTAAAAGAATGAAAGTAAGGATCCACTATTAGTGAGCTTTTCTGCAAAAGACTTTGATTCTTGCTAAAGCCTTATCTTGAATTCCCTGAGCCTGCATTCCTGAGTTTTCTCCTCTCTTTTCATCGGTTAAGTCTTGTGGAGTACTTTTGTACTCAGGGTTTGTTAGTAGTTGAATCGCATGAGCCGGTGTGTTTTGCACCGTGCTGCATGATGGTTGTTCAAGTTGACGACAATGAGTAGATGGTGTGACCCTTGGGCAGGGTGTTCCACTTGTGTGCTATGTATAGTGATAATGCTGTACTTAAGGTTTGTAATAATGCTCTACTCCACTACTTATGGTTTGTAATAATGCTCTACTTAAGGTTTGTAATATTTGAAAGCAAAGGTTTGTAAAGTTAAGTTATGTAATGCTTCCACACTTTACTCTGATATAAATTTATTTGTATAAATTTGGATTATAACGGGGCTTCAAAAGGGTCTCTATGAATTTGGCAATGAATCAAGGTAGAAGGTGAATCCAAGCGGATCATATCAGAGGAAAGCTCTGATTCTTCTAACCACTCGTTGCTTATGATAGACACTAACTCTTTCATAGTCCTTTTAAGGAAAGCTTTCTTAGAAAGATCTAAATATTCTTTATTGAGTGATGATTTCTTAGGCTCCTGGGGTTTCCTTACTAAGTAATAATTTGAGGTGTTTCCGTATTCAGTAAAAAGTTCATCCTTAAAATCAAGCATAAAATCTGAAAGTGGAGTTTCCTCCTTTTCTGGTGGCTCAGAAATTGAGATAGCCGAGGGTTGTGGTGGATTTGGCAAAGATTCAGTCTCAGCTGTCTGGGATTCTTTCTCTAAAAGATTCTGTTCTAATGGATCTTTAAGTTTATCTGCTAGAATTTGATCTAAGATTTTTTTGCTTTCGGAGCTAAAAGATGCAAGAATGATCCTCTTGAAGCTACGTTAAGAAACTTAGAGGTTTTCTTTTTAAGACCCATATAGAAATGTTGAAGAAAAATGGGGTCTTGTAAGGCTAAGTTTGGTCCAGAGTCTATAAGAGAATTAAAACATTCCCTGGATGTGGCCAGAGATTCATTATCTTCTTGTATAAAAGATAGGACCTTGGCTCTAAGGCTGACTACTTTAGAGATGGGAAAAAAGTCTAAACAAAAGCTAGAACGTAAAGTTCCCCAATCTCCCTGCTTCTTCTCTATGGTTTGATTATACCATTTTTTAGCTCTTCCCTTCAAAGAGAAAGGAAAAAGCTTCCATCTTAATGTTTTATTAGACATGCCCTCTATACGGAGGCAGTCACAGGTCTGTTTGAACTCTTGTAGGTGAAGGTAAGGATTTTCATCTACCTTTCTTGAAAAGGATTGGTTCTGAACCATTGCAACCAAACACGAGCGTAGCTCATAGGCAGGTGTTAGGATGGGCTTTGATGATTCTTTTGGCCTATGACTGGTGCTCGTGGGTGCAACATATTGGTAGATGGGAGTGGAATCTATGGCATCCATAAGGATGAAAACAAAAAGGAAATATCTATAAGGAAAATGAAAAGTATAATACAAGGTTAAGCTAGGTTCGAATTAATCTCAGCAACCATTTTTCCTCCCCGGCAACGGTGCCAGAAATGCTTGTTGGTATGAATTAAATATATACAAGATAATAAGGTTATCCGCAAGTGCATAGATAGTATACCAATGTAGCACTTCACCTGGGAGTATTCCAGAGTATCGTTATTTATATTTTACCATAGGGAAGAACATGTGAGATACTAAGCCTATGCTTAAACCCCTAAGAAGCAAGCAAGGATAGAGAGTATAGGGCTATAAAGAAGATCACTAAGGTCTCTAGTTCGAACCTTTGCAAGCTATGTTATAATTGTTCCAATGGGGACATTACTTAAGAAAAGACACAAGCAGAGGATATTTTCCTTAGCAACCAGGTCCCACTAGTCCTACAAACGAGAGGTGAACTATGGAAGATTCAACGAGGTAAGGTCACCCTCGCGAGCTACCACTAATCCAAAAAGTAGGGTACATCTACAAGTAATCGATGTCTAAGCACCACGCTTACACTACGAATACTACTTCAATGAAGGAGCTACCAAGATTAAAGCACTCAAAAGAGTCGCAAACTGAAAGAACAATAATAGCAATGTTACTTACTCGAATTGGAAGTTGAATACCAGAGAAATCTTAGAAGCAAGCTCCAATGGAACTTGATCCCACAAGTACAAGCTGTAGAGGAGGCACCAACAAGCCAGCAACTCCTCCAAACTCTTCCCCAACACTCTATCTCTCTATCTCTAAATAAGACTAGTCCTAATCTTTGAAAGACTACAAGACTAATCTCCTCTTAAATGCTTGGCTCTTGACCTATCTAGGGTTTCTTGATTATAGAGGAGGCTTAGGGTTTCTACCCAGGATTGAGGATGCTCTAACCCAAGGGGTAGAGTCCTGCTTATATAGGTCGATGGGATGCACCGGAGCCCTCGGATCAAACCGACTTGAATCAACGGCAAAGATGAAAACCCTAAGGCGGTGGAGAACCGACTTGCGAAGGATGCTGACAGGTGGGACCCACCTAGGTTAGCAGACCTAGGGTGGGGTTAGCCGACCTGGGTGAATGCCAGGTGGGCCCCCGCTTTGGTGGCTCACCTTCTCGTGTTCTCTAGAATCTTCTTGACTTGTGGACCATCTTGGGCTCTTTTCCTGTTTAATCCCTGCAAAACATAGATTCACCAAAACTCATGGAATTCTATCAGTTTAACCCCTATTCTATGTTGGTGATTCCTTTTATGCAGTTATTTTAAGTTAAGTTGGCAGTTCATAATGGTTGTTAACTACCATCAACAGCGAGCCAGAACATAGCTGCGGCGGCGGCTCTGCTCTGAGGGCTCCCAGAGCCTGTGATGCCCGAAGGACACCAAGCGCAGAATGAGATCCGCATGCTTCTCGAGCGCATGGCGGTGCAGCAGGTGGAGAGCTCGTGTCTTGATGATGCAATGCCAGCCAGTGTATGCCGTCGGCACGACACGGCAATGATGCATCCATCCTCCAACCCTCTCACGGTGGGGAAAAGCCCGCTAAGGACCATGGCAAGGTTGCATCCATTCACCAGCTGGCGTGCGACAGCGAAAAGGCCGCCTCGGCCCGGTACATGACCGCCTCAGCAACAATCGTGACGCACGTGACACCCTAAACGCCTGTAGGCGTGGATGAGAGGAGTAGAGAAGAGAGGCCGGCCACTGCTACAACCCCTATCATGGTGGCCATTATGACAGCGACGAGGACCGGAGTTGGAGCCCCTGTCGCCGGGGCCCCGGGTCTTCAGACGACACATCCTCAGTGTGCCTGTCTCGGCGCGCTATCGACCGCTGGTGAGTGTCTAGAAGTACACCAGGGAGATGAACCTCGGCCTATGGCTCGAGGACTATCGGCTTGCTTATCAAGCCAGCGGCACAGATGGTGACACGTTCATCTTCCGCAACCTCCCCCTGTACCTTGCCGACTCGGCACGTACATGGCTGGAGCACCTTCCGCTCAATGAGATTAGATGTTAGGCGGACCTAAAGGAGATCTTTGTGGGTAACTTCCAGAGCACCTATGTGCGCCCTAGGAACCCTTGGGACCTCAAGAACTATCAGCAAAAGCCCGATGAAACTCTTCGTGAGTACATTCATTGTTTCTACCGGCAATGTAATGAGCTGCCCAACATTGCTGACACTGACGAGATCAGGGCCTTCTTGTTGGGGACCACCTGTGAGTCCTCAGTCCGCAAGTTGGGGTGCAAGCGCCCACAGACCAACAAGGAGCTCCTTGACATCACCACTAGCCACGCCTCGGGCAAGGAGGCAGTCAGAGCGATTTTTGACCGCGTCCGAGGCAAGGCCAAATAGGACGAGGACACCGATGAAGGTGTCTCCAACTGCTTAAAGAAGAAGAAGAAGAAGAAGAAGAAGAAGAAGAAGAAGAAGAGAAAGTAATGGTCTGGGGATTTGCTCATGGAAGATGTAGAGCGCAAGGGCAAGAAGGCATCCACAGAGGGCACCCTAGATCACATCAAGAAGCTACTCGAGGGACCATGCCCGAATCACGCTTATCCCGTCAAGCACTTTTACAAGGACTATGGGCTCATGAAGAAGTCATTGGCCAGAGGATCCAAGAAGGGAGACGGGAAGAAGAAGCCTGACCCCCTGGAGGACGACGCCAAGGAGATGGACGATGATGGCTTTTTGCAGATGACTAGTTGCCTAATGATCTTCAGCGGGATGGAGGCTTATGCCCCCAAACGCTAGTAGAAGCTTGTGTGTCGAGAGGTGTACACGGCCGAGCCGACAATGCCCACTTACCTCAAGTGGTCCGACTCCTCCACTTTTGACCACTCTGACCACCCAGAGCATGTCTCGCAGCCGAGAAGGTGCCTGCTTGTCATCGACCCAATCATCGGCACGAAGCGGCTCACTAAAGTGCTGATGGACGGAGGCAGCATCCTCAACGTCATGTATGTGGAAACACTTGATGCCGTGGGCATCGACCGGGCGCGCATCCAGCCTACTGGAGTGCCTTTCCTTAGCATCGTGCCAGGGAAACAGGCCAAGCCCCTCGGGCAGAATGACCTACCCATCACTTTTGAGACTCCATCCAACTACAGGACAGAAACCCTCACCTTCGAGGTGCTCGGGTTCCATGGAACCTACCACGTTGTGTTGGGACACCCGTGCTACGCGAAGTTCATGGCCGTCCCCAACTACACTTATCTCAAGCTCAAGATGTCGGGCCCAAAGGGGGTCATCACCATCGGCACTTCATTCTAGCGCGCTTACAAGTGCAAAGTGGAGTGCTATGAGCTCGCTATCATGACCATCACTTTCGAAGAGTTCGCAGCCATCAGCCGATGTGCTCCTTCAAGCCCACAGAGAACACCAAGGAGCTACCTATCAATCCCACCGGCTCTAACGGCAAGGTGCTGCGCATCGGCTCTAACCTTTCCCCAAATAGGAAAGCGTGCTCATCGACTTCGTCCGCACGAATAGCGACATCTTCATGTGGACACCCTCAGATATGTCGGGCATTTCGAGGGAAGTTGCTAAGCATGCCTTGAGAATCAAGCCAGGCTCCAAACCGGTACAGCAGCGTCTACGCCGCTTCGATAAGGAGAAACGTAGGGCCATCGGCGAGGAGATTACGAAGCTTTTGGCAGCTAGATTCATTAAGGAAGTGTATCATCCCAAGTGGTTGGCCAATCCTATTCTTGTAAAAAAGAAGAGCGAGAAATAGAGAATGTGTGTTGACTATACTAGTCTTAATAAGACGTGTCCTAAGGATCTATTTCCTTTGCCGCGCATAGATCAAGTAGTTCACTTGACCTCGGGGTGCGAAATCCTCTACTACCTTGATGCGTATTTCGGCTACCATCAGATTGCATTGAAAGAGTCTGACTAGTTCATGACTTCTTTCATCACGCTGTTCTAATCATATTGCTATGTCAGCATGCCGTTCGGATTGAAAAACGCAGGAGCAATATACCAGTGATGTATGCTCAAGTGTTTTGGTGATCTCATCAAAGAGACCATCAAGGCTTACATGGACGACATCATAGTCAAGTCCAAAAAGGTTGACCAGCTCATGATCGACCTCAAAAAAACCTTCAAGAAGCTCCGAGAGAACGACATAAAACTCAACCCTAAAAAATGCGTTTTCAGGGTCCCAAGAGGTATGCTACTCGGGTTCATCGTCTCTGAGCGCGGCATTGAAGCCAACCCAGAGAAGATCATGGCCATCACTCGGATGGGTCCAATTTAGAATTTAAAGGGGTGAAGTAGATCATGGGATGCCTCATAGCTCTCAGCCACATCATATCACGCCTCGGCAAGCGAGGTCTCCCAATCTACCATCTTCTGAAGAAAATTGATTAGTTCGGGTGGACAGCCGAGGCTCAAGAGGCGCTGTACAAGGTCAAGGAGCTCTTGACGAAGGCCCTAATCCTAGTCCTGCCAACCAAGAAGGAGCCGTTGCTGCTCTACATCAAGGTAATAGTTATAATAATTTCAATCAACCACCCTTGAGAGAATTAATTTCTGGCCAAGCTAGACTAATGGAGGGTTTATCTAAGAAGTTAGCTACCAATGATAGAATTCTAGAAAGTATGAATAATAGAATGCATAGCTTCTCCTCTTCCATTAAGAATCAGCATAGCTTTAATAAAATGATAGAATCACAAATAGCTCACCTGGCGGCTGTTATTCCTTCGACCAACAAAGGTAAAATTTCAGGGCAGCCAGAAGATCTAGAAATTGCAAATCTTATCAATATTCACAATGCAGCTTACTACTACACAGAGCCGTTGATGAGAAGGTGGATAGATTATTCCCTACTTGATAAGAAAGGTGACCCTAGGAGACCTGCCATCCCCATCGCCATTGGACCTCACATTTTCCATGAAGCTATCTTTGACTTCGGAGCTAGTGTCAACATCATGTCTAAGGTAATCTATGATAAAATTAATGGAGATACTTTGTTGTACACAAATATGCATTTGTAGCTTGCAGATCAGTCCCTCTACTACCCTAAGAGAGTTCTTGAAGATGCCATTGTTCGAGTGGGACAATCATATGTTCTCGTAGATTTTGTGGTTTTAGAAACAGGTGGAGGTGAATGGGCACCCATTATTTTGGGCCGACCTTTCCTAAGCACCACAAAAGACATCATCTACGTGGATAGTGCTAAGATCTATTTCATAATCAAGGATAAAAAGGAAAAGTTTTCTTTCAAGAAGCGTATCTTGCAATCTCGTAGTCATCCACAAAAGGCATACCGACTCGAAGAGATGACAGTAAGCAAGAACAAGAATAACCGAAGAAGAAGGAAGAACAAGACCAGGCAGCCACAAGAAGAAACTATTAGTATGATCAACACACTACGATCAGAGTATGACCACCTCCTTGCTTCACCATACCTTACCAAGAAGGGCGATCCAAGCGTACCAACGATCGAGTGTACCATTGGACAAAGAATATTTCACAAGACCTTCTGCGACATCGGATCGGGTGTCAATATATATGTCCAAGGTAACGTATGAATACTTATTTCGTGATGAACCTTTGTTCCCTACACATATGCAACTGCAGATGGCAGATGTTGATGATAGTTATCTACCATATTAAACCATCAACATAACTTGAATAAATGCTTGAAATGGATCACCAATAGAAACTTAGGGGTTTCAAAGCAATTTCCACAAGTTTTGGTGAATTTGTATTTTCTATAGGGTATA
The DNA here is from genome assembly GCA_020631735.1 of Saccharum officinarum. Lineage (NCBI taxonomy): Eukaryota > Viridiplantae > Streptophyta > Magnoliopsida > Poales > Poaceae > Saccharum > Saccharum officinarum. Next base: position 6,968,910 of record CM036165.1, on the reverse strand, counting down.
TTCAGAAAACTAGAAAGGGGGATCAAAACATCAAAATGAACTTAACTTAACCGTGATGAAAACTACTCTAGAAGGTTCTAGAGGACACTAGAGAACACCACACTATGGCGGACCCTGAGGGGCTACCAGGTGGGGCCAGCCAACCCCACCCCTATGTCGCCCGGTCCCTGGCAGTGGCCCCCGCCTATCAGCTTCTAGAATGTTCCTCCATCGCCTCGCTAGACTACATCTATGCTGTTCTTCAAGTCAGTTTGTTCTAAGGGCTCACGTTGGGCCCTCTCGGCTAGATAATAAGACTCTAGCCCCCCTGAGGCATAAGTCATTTGAGATCAAGTCATCTAGAGCCAAAAACCCTAATATCCTCAAAGCTCCTCTAGTTTCTAGGGCATTAGCTAGTTAGGTTAGGTCTAGAGGAAGGCAAGCAGATCTTCGCTTGGATTCCCGATCATGTCAAGAGCTTGGTTCGGTATAATTCTTGTATCCCTCTCTCATTGTATCTCCATTATTTTTATATGCTTTGGTACAATTGTTATGACAATATAGTATTCATCTTATTCATGTTCAAGGTTGCAATGTTCATCGTCTACTTTGACTAGTATATTGCCCGTGCTAATGCTATGGTGACGTCTATAGAAAAAATAAACCTTGAACTAAAATAAATCATAAAACTAAAAAATAAATCAACTAAGGAAAGAAACACAAATTCACAAACATTCATGTCTAAGTCATCTATGTGTGTACTTCAATAGATAGATGTATGAGTTGGAAAAAGAACAATAACAATAGCAAAGCTACATATATGACTGGAAAAATTAGAAACAATCGCAAGACTACATATATATGACATAATGTCTTACTGTTGAGATAATCTTCAAATCCAAAATCATCCAGGGAAAATAGTTGTCGAAGAAATCAATTTAAACTAATAATGTACTAAGTTGATGAAGCATGAGGATAAAGAAAATAGAAGGCACATATGACTGTACATGCTCTTCCTCTGACTATTGTGTCTACCCTATCGTCCCTTGAACAAGTAATGATGCCTTTCTCCCTGGATGTCCCTCTTGAACAACTATTCCCCATCTCAGATTGTTCTCTTTTGGTCCTCTCACTTCATAAGCAAGGCAACATCCTCTAACTTCATGAGCAGGCAGACAGCCTACATGAGGATGCAATTAGTGTACATTAATGAAAATACTAGAGGGGAGTTACCAATTTCTTCAACACAAAAGCAAGAGCAGAGAAAGATGAACACGATAAATCCCTAGGCCAGGCAGCACAAAGCACTCAGAGGATGGGTGCCGGATGATACAGAAACAATAGATACAATGTTAGGCAACAATATGGTCCATTTTCAAAATGCCTTTTGTAACACTTCAAGTGTTTAGTCCTTAATTGCATTGCATTTGCATGGCATAAGCATAAGCATGCATCATTCATGTTTGTTATTTTATGTGATGCAACACATGTGATTATTTTAGGGTTTGTTTGATTTATTTCATGAAGTACTTGATAGTTGGTGTAACAAAAAGGTAAGGTAGCCAATCATGACCTACAACACCTTAGTTATACTTAGGATAACATTTGGAACAAGTTTCATGTTGACCAAAATTTCAAATTTGCCCTCCAAGAGAAGTTGACCACCATTTGACCCTAGAAGGCTCTAGTTTGACCAATTAAAAAGTCTAATTTAGAGACCTTGCATGGAAGAGCAACCTTAAGCAAAGTTGTAGAGAATTTCATAAGGAACCAAAGTTCTAATATGGCCATCTCATGAAAATGACCAGAGCATGCTCAAAAATGGCCCACAAGTCAGCTTGAGTGGTGATCAACACTTAGAAAAATTCTAAGTCTGGAAATTGGACTTTTCAGTTTCACTGTAACTCACTTTAGCAACTTGTAACTCACAAACTAGGCCAAACTAGACTATGAGCCAATTGACAAAGTTGTTGTCCACACATAGCTCTACAGCATTGTCAATATCACCATCACCTAGTTCTAAATGGTTTAGGAGATTTGGTGCCTAGAAAATCGGGTTTCAGTCGGCATTGTGACTGAAACTAAGTTTCAGTTTTCGGGTGACCCACTTTGGAGCTCTGTAGTTTCAAATCTAGGCCGAACCAGCCCAAACTCCAATTGACAAACTTGTAGTCCTCATGTAGCTCTACAATTTTGGTATTATCATCTTCTTCTAATTCGAACTAGTTTGGGAGATAATCGGTGTTGAACTTGCCCTGTCAGTCGATACCTTTGAGCTCTGAAACGAAACGTTCAGACACCGACGGCCGTGGCCGACCGCGTCGTGGCGCTCGGGCAGAGCCCGGTGGCCGCGTGGCGCGCGTGTTCTGCCGACGCCCCACGTCGCCTGCGAGCTCAGCATGAAGACCAGGACGACCCGCTTCCCCCTCCATTTCCATCGCCCTCCTTCCCCAGCTCACCGGTAAGGCGACCGAGCGTCCTCCGCCCCCACAGCCGGCTCCGCCGCCTTCGGTTGCGCCAACCACCGCGCCACCACACCCGAGAGCTCACGAACAGCACCGCCTGACCATACTCTACAACCTCCGCACATTGGGTCAGCCGTTGGGTCAAGGTAGAGGGCAAATCACCAATCAAACCTCGGCGGTGCGGAGCTCCGCCATGGCCGCCGCCATTGCGAGCTCACCACCGACGTCCTCTTTCACCCTCCTCTCTCTGTGGTCAGCGTTCGGAATAGTGTAGGCCTTCCTCTAGCTCTAGGCATGACCTTACAGTGGGATGCGACATCGCCGGAGCGGAACACGACGACCACCGTCGTCGCGCTCACCGCACCGCGTCACGGCACTCCGTGGCCAGGGTAGTTAGGACCTCTTCCAAACCTCCTTTCTACCTCAATAGATTCGCCCGGGCGTAGTGTAGCTCGTACCGAGCTTAGATATGGCCGTGCGGCCTCACCGGCGACGGCATACCCTCACCCGACCCTCACCGGCCGCCGCTCACGACGGCGAGCCCTCCCACTCCAACCTAAGCTCTTCCACTAGCATGAATCGAAGCGTTACGGAACAGGGAACGCGTGGGTGAGCTCGATTTTTCCGGGCGAGCTTCCTCCGACGAGCTTGGGCTCGCCGGAGCTCACGGCTGCCGCTCCCCTGTCTCTGGTCGCTGACCGCGGGGGCCCGCCCGTCAGTGTCGCGCGCGGGCGGGAGCGCTGAGCGGGCCGCGCGCGCGAGTGTGTGGGCCGATTTTCTCCGGGCCGGCCCAGTCGTCCGAAATGAAATTCATTTTTATTATTTTGTCACTGATTTTTGTACAAGTTGGAAAAATATAGATCTAGGGTTTTAATGATCCAAAAATCATGAGATAAATTTTATTAGGGTCTACATAATGTGTAGTATTTTAGAAAAATATGGATCTGGCATGAGATGTTTAAAGTCTGTAAGAATTTAATAGATCCTTTAAATGTGTTTTGGAATGCATGCAAATTTGTTAAATTTATAACTTGAGCTGTAGTGTTCCATAAATCATGAAATTTGGTGGGTAGGTTACTCTATGCTAGCCCTAGCTCTGGTAAAAATTTGGGCATCAGTGATTAAGTAATTTTCAAGTTATAATGCTATCTTGTTATTCTAGGAAATCCTAAAATGAATTTTAGTAATTCTTCTACATGTGCAATGTTCTTATAAATTTTTGGAGAATGTCTTGGTACCCTAGAGTGTCCAAGAAAATTAAGAAATCTGTTGTTTGACACTTTTTACTATGCTTGGTTATTTATACAAAAATCAGCCTTTTTGGCTTGGGAATTTTGTGTAGGGAGTTCCTGTGAATAAATTGAGTTCAAAATTTTACAGTAGTCTCTTTGTGGGTCAGAGAGTCCCCTGTAATTTTTGTAGAATTTTAGGAGCAGTTTACACATATGTTTGAAATTCCACTTAATTACTTAAGTAAATTGAGAAATGGGTTTAAATAAATGTTCTAGGTGGGCACACCTTACTTCCTGGTGTCTTTGTGATATTTGTGAACTTGTAGTAGCATTAGTTTGGTTTTAGAGAATGTTTGCCACATCAATAAATATTTAACCTTTGTAATTTTAGGTTTTCTGGACAGCTAAGTAGTAATTCTAAATTTGGCTTTGATAAAATTGGTTGCTGGACAACTTGTAAATACCAAAGTTGGAGTAAACTTGATGAACTAGCTTGTGTTAAAATTTGGAAGCATTTGGCTTAGTAGTTTGAGAGTTACTGTTGTTTAAAGTGGCAGTTCAAAATCTGCTACTCTCTGTTTTGGAGAGGACAGATTCTGGAACTTGTGAAGTTTGACATGGAAAACTTAGGAGTTTGGAGTTGAGGTCTGAAAATGAATTGTAGTACATTTCTTAGGCTTTCCAGATTGGCTTAGATCATATCTTTTGGAATTGTAAATCTCCAGTTGTGATAAAAACAAGTAGCTGCTGTCCAGAATGCTTACTGTGGTGTTTTGCTGATTGATATGGTGTGATATCCTAAGACATGCTACTTTTGTAATTGTTAGGTGTTAGGGCCTTAACTGAGGATGAGCAGCTTTATCTTAGGTTAAGTAGATTAGGTGAGTACTTCTCTACCGGAGAGGAAATTTGCACCTACTCTTTTGAAGTGATTTGAGTAGAGCGTTAAATTGTTGTAATACATTTCATTCCGAGCATATTGCATCTTTCATTATGCATTCATGGATTTATTATGCACTCATGCAATAGGTGTACCGGAGGGGTAACTCTCCTCGAATTCGAGCCGGTAATTCCGGAGGAGAACCAGGAGCAGCAGGAGCCGAGGAACCAGTCGGCGAAGGAGACGTCGCTGAAGACCTTCCTGAGTGCCCGGACCACAGGCCTGCAACCTTTCTGAAAGGCAAGCCCCGGTGCATGCTGAACCTACTGTTTTATAAATTAATCTTGAGTACTTTTAATTGTTTACTGCATTAAGTTGTAGGAGTTATATGAAAACACTTGTTGCATTGTACCTGTCCTTGTCCAGATATCGTACTTAATCCTATTTTAGGTTTAGGCACGTGTCAATGCTTAGCCCTGCTTAGTACGGTAGAAGTCGGGTGATTTCCGGTCATCCGCGAGATGTAGGAAGGAGTCACGAGTGGCTCTATGGCTATCGTGGATGGAACCATGCCTTAAAATGAAATTGAGACCGGGCGGGAGTTCGATAGTACAGCCGCAAGACACTTCACGTCTTGGGTGTGGAGCTATGCCCGTCTGAGTCGTTTAAGGACCGATTCGCTGTACGTCCTTGAGTCATGTTGAACGCAGTCTAACACTTAGTTGGCCGGATAAGCCGTTCCGACCGCGAAGTCGAGTAGTATGGTTCAGGCCGGGAATCGAATGGTAGGTTGCATCTTGGAGGAGAGAAAGGATGTGCTTGGGGACATTGGCGTGAGACCAAGGGGGGTTAGAGTCCCTATCACCTGGCAGAGTGTCGCCCTTGGGGACGCGACATTATTCGGGCCCGCGATTCCTGAACTGTACAAAAGATGACCTGAGCAGCCTTCGCCAGGCGTGACTCGGTGAGTGTTAGAAATACCCCTCCAGCTGGATAGGAATTCGATTCGAATCGCCGTCGCTCCCGGTTAGTGAGCACTTGACTTGAGCAGCGGCAACGTAGATCTCATTAAATGAACAGATGGTTAAGTAAATGATACGATGTTGCCGAAATGATATACCTGCTATGGATATAATAATAATGCTGTTTGATTATACTCAAGTGAATGTTTAGTACAGGTGCTAAGATAGATGACAGGTAAATGCTAAAAATAACTGCTAGTACATGTTATAAGAGTTTCAACTACTTATGCCTTTATGCAAAATGTGGTGTCAGCTAGCCTCTTGTGTAAGCCTTGCATAATCCTTGGTGTCACTTTATTTCTGGTTTTTGACGGGTAAGTCTAGCTGAGTACATTCCAGTACTCAGGGTTTATTCCCTCCTGTTGCAGATGACATGCTTTATCAGGGCTTCTGCAAGACTTGTCTCCACCCTGCGGGTGAAGAAGACTAGATCACTTGGGCGTGATCGTCTTTTATGTACTTTCCTCATGCTTTTGCGGGTTGTGGATCATCAAGACTGGCAGTAGTTAAATAACTGGTGTGTGTGTTATGCTTCCGCTACTTTCAAACTTGGTTTGTAATATTTGCTACTCCGTGGTGTAAACTTATTTCAGAACTACTTGTGAAATGTATCGTATGATGTTGTATGTTGAATGATGCGATCCTGGTTGTAAGCAGTTTGGTTTGAAATCCTTCGTGATTTCGATTGACTACCGGGATTATATGGGCTCAAGTTTGAAAATTTGAGCGCTTCGGTGCTTGTTTTCGTACTTGTGCTCTTATAATTTGGTCGGTTCTGTTACAGCTGGTATCGGAGCATAATTCAACATTAAACACATCATATGAGTATTTAAAAACAAAAATATTTGATTATAAAAAAGGGTTAAAACACTAAAAAATTATTTTTAGGTATGCCAGTGATCACATCCCTTAGCCCAAATAAGGACTCTTAGGTGGCTTATTATAAAGACTAACTTGGGGCCTTGTTTGTTTTTATTTCGTCGTCCATACGGCGTGATATTGTATGGATGCCATCCACTTGGGTGGTAATGTATGGATCAATTACCGTGACGCTCTGGTAAGTGTGAGTTGTGAGAGCATGATCGTCCAACGGCGGTCTAGGGGAGAGTAGTTTTGGTGACTTACATCTTTACATGTTTAAACCATGTAACTATGTAAAAGCACTTAATTGTGGGAACCTCTATATCGGGTAGCTTTGATACTGAAGTATATACATTTGGGGATGTATATATGGAAAGTATTTAAATTACTGCTTTCTTGTGTGCTTATATTGGGAATTGTTGGGCTGCAATGAAGTTTTCTGCAGGTACACTAACAGCGTAACGAGTAGTCGATAGTTTCGCTTATATGAGAGAACGTATGTATGCCACCGCCTAGCGTTAGAACTTTAGGTTTCTACTAAGGTGAGAGGGCGTACGAAACGTGCATGCATCATGTTTAATTATATCATACATATCATTTACTCCCTCCTTAAAAATTTCTGTACTCCCGACTAAAGTAAATTTCGTATCTCCTAAATGATCCTCACTTTAAGTCGTATCTTATCTTGTTGCTACAGATGGCACGTACCAAGAGGACCGCTCGTAAGTCCACTGGGGGCAGGCACCGCGTCACCAGCTCGCTCCACGTGAGCCCCGCCCTGAGCCTACTGAGGTGGAAAGGCTGAGGGCAGAGCTGGCAGAGGTGACTGCTGCTAGGGATGCAGCACGGCAACAACTGGAACAAGTGATTCATGATCGTGATCAAGAAACGCTTGCAGTCCAGAGGTTGACAGTAGCAAACCGCAACTGTCAACGCATGTTGGTCCGTGTGATGGAACAGAGGGATGAAGCCTGGCACGAGGAGAACGTTCTGAGAGCTCGCCAGTTTGAGCTCGAGCAACAGTTAGAAAATGCTGAAGAGTACAATGACAACCTGCATGAAGAAGTGCACCGCCTGAACAACGAGCTTAATCCCCTGCTGCCTCGAAACAACAACGTCGATGAGGACATGGGTTCGGGAATCTTCATGGCTGAGGATGATGATGAAGTAGAGGTTGATGGACCACAGGATGCCCCACCTGCAGAAGCACCAGAGGAAGAGCCAGAAGAAGAAGAAGACGAGGAGTTAGAGCCTGTCAGTGATGAGGACGGCGGGGAGATCCTTGACACTGACTCGGAGGATGATGCTTAGAGTAGTCATCACGTGCCTATAATGTTAGGATCGTCTTTTGTGCCTCCCTGTGAAGGAGTGAGGCCTTGTAATAACTTGACTTTGGGATGTAAGGTTGAACCGTATGTTTCCTGAATGTAGTTTGAACCTGTTAATTTCGATCACAACTTGATGTCTTATTATGTTGCGTTCGATGATGGTGTCACGATTAGCACCCTTCGGTGCCGCGACGAGACCGAGGGCCTCCTATGGCGCGCGACATAAGGCTGTGCTGCTTGGCACGAGCAGGTATCGAGGTGGCTAGTCATGATCCACCATGGAACTCTTCATTGAGAAGTCTCTTTGTGGTCAGTTTGAAGTAGCCTTTCACAGTCAACTAAAAATCTTGAGATCGAATCCAAGTACCGTGCAAAAGGTCAAAAATCACGTAGATAGCAACGTAAACGGTCCGGTAACCGTTGTGCTCCCCGTGAGTGAGCCTTTATCAAAGAGCATCTTGTTGGATTACCAAGTATGATCTCGTCAAATGATGCGCTAGAATGGATTGTGCGGTTGTGATGAATTATTGTGCCTTAATTATTATGAGAAATCTATTCATACAGTCAGATTGACATTTCGCAATAATTCATCTACAAATTTCCCACATCGTCAGTGCTCATTGGCTATGCATTTTGCAGATGTCGTACAATCTACGCCGGGGTCATGGAAATGAGGAGGAGGAACAGCCGCCCCCTCCGCCACCACCTACTCCGGCCGAGTTGATGCAGACAGTGGTCGAAGGGCAGCGCATGTTGGCGGATGCTATGCGCCAGCTGGCTAACCGGGAGGCTCGTCCTGGCCGCCAGGGCCCAGAGCCAAATCAGTACAGTGATTTCAAGGACTTTCTGGATACAAAGCCCCCGCTCTTTAAGGAAGCGGAAGAACCACTGCAGGCTGACGAGTGGTTGAATACCATTGAACAAAAGTTTCGTCTGCTACGCCTAACTGATGAGCTGAAAACTGAGTATGCTTCCCATCAGTTGCATGGTCCGGCGGGCATTTGGTGGAGCCACTATCGTTCCACACTACCTGCCAATGTCCCGATTGCTTGGGATCAGTTTAAGGCGGCATTCCGGGGAAATTATATCCCTCCCGGTCTTATGGCAATCAAGCACACAGAGTTTATGAGGCTGTCGCAAGGAAACAAAAGCCTGACTGAATACTTGCAGTCCTTCAACAACCTGGCAAGGTATGCCACTGAGTTGTGGATACCGATGCCAAAAAGATTGCTAGCTTCAAAAGGGGCCTCGGCCCAAACTGATGAAAACAATGGGTACTAGCAAATGTACTACTTTCAATGATTTCATCACGATGCTCTTAACTCAAGAGAACAACAATGCTATCTATTCTGCCTCTAAGAGCCGCAAAAGGGCCATTGAGGCGAGTGCTTCACAGTCTCGAGCTCCCAGCTGCCCCGAGAGCTCCTCCTCGCCCTCCTGCCACAAATGCTAAGTTCCGTCCTCCACACAAGAAGGTGCCAATGAAAACTGGGTTTCGTAAGCATAT